>CM032447.1:25399659-25426687 GCA_019049505.1 Pachyrhynchus sulphureomaculatus
TCTCAAAATAACATCAAACTTTTTTATAATTGTAACATCCAACCCTGTGATCTGAGCACTCATCTCAGCATTCTTAAAAAAGCGACGGGCTGTATTTCCATCGTTTGAAGAACCAAATCCTGGCTTTGGTTTATCTACAATGAGTCCCATCTCGTTCTTAAATTTCAATTTGATTTCCTCGGAACGAACCTTGATATCTGCTTTGTCTTCGTTGCTTCTAGCTTGCCATTTCTTTAATATTCAACTTGTAACTGATATGTAAAAGACATTCGAAGCAACGAATCCAAGCATGAAGTGTAGATAAACCAAAGCCAAAATGTTCTTGATTGCTGTTAAACATCGCGGGGTCATCGTTCATCGTCTTGGGGGTGGCGCCACAGATGAAACACTTTTGGGATGAACTTGTTTCCGTTAAGGCGTTACACACCTTTCCGTCTGTCATTGTCAGCAAAAGTTCGTGTTTTACAGAGATTTGAGAATCACCAAAGTTGATAAGTGTTGGAAGAAGAGCATTCACTTCTTCCCACAATCTATTTGTCTCCACTAACGTGAAGTCGTTCGTTTCTCTTGGCAAAATATAAATTTGATTGGGCGACAATACAAAGTTGATGAAGGCCGAGGATTTTGCCAAACAATTTTTGGACCCATCATATAACTTAAGGGAACTAAAGAAAATGCGAAAAGAAACTCGTTCGTATATTCAGTGTTCTCAAATCTCTGTTTGTATGTGCTGTGCCCAGAACTTCCATCACATCCCCATTTATTAACAAGTGTAAACGATGAACTTGTTGGGAGCACACTGCTGATAACTTCATTCTGTGCTAATGAGTTCCACTGTTTTATTTAATAAGGCTTGCAAATTTATTTCAGCACGAGTTTCTGTTATAGCAATGTGCTCCTCTGCAGGGTAACAGGCCTGTTTGGACTTTTTTAAACTAAAATATGACGGAAACACATTATGCCCCGCCTTCATGGACCACTTCCTAGTTTGTTTGTAAGAATGCGTTGTTGACTTAGAATCTATATAGTAAGCTAAGGCTTCGTCGCTACTTAATTTGCCTAGGATTAACGGAACTGGTATTTTTAGACTTAATAATATTATCTGGGCTCTCACCAATGTCTCTAATCACATTGGCAATTTTCCTTTGCCCTGCTGAACGCACAGCAATTTCGGCAGCAGTCACCAATTCACTGACACTTCGGGATTCTATGAGATCCACGACGCGACGTTTCTTCGTTTTAAACAACGATTCCTCGAAATCTTTTGCGAGGTCTTCCTGCAGGAGTCACATTCTCACTTGATGTTGAAGGTTGTGGCGCAAAAGAACTCGCAGTAAACTGTATGTCTGCTTCATCCAACCAATTCTTATTTTTAATTAAAAAACGCTCCTTCGACTTTCCTGAAGCCAACCATTTGGCACCAAACTTATTAGACAAGTTGGATATCTTCAACTTTATTTCTTTTTGGCTGCTTTCAGTAATGTCACCAAAGTGAAATTTTGAAGAAAGAAACACGCGAGTTTTTTTTTCATTCTTCGTGTGTTTCAACCACTCCTCAAAAAATGCTACCCTTGAAATAGAGTAAAACGTGTTCTGGAAAAAAAGAAAAAAAACATGTTGTACTGAAATGTGTGCTAACAGTACGTGTATTTTTACGAAGAATAAAGTTATTTCTGTGTAATATCTAAAAACTAGCCCGGATAGAGGTGAAATGTCTGTATATTCTGAACTTTCAAAGTTTTTTTTTTTAAAAAAAACACGCTAAAAAAATATATAGGCTATTTAAAAAAATACTAAAAATTCAAATTAATAGATTCTGATTAAAAAAATACATTAAAAAATAGTACTTACCCTCAGTATTAATATTCATCACAAAAACTTTCACAATATTACAATATGTCACTATAAGATGTGCACGAAAGTGTCGCTAAATTGCAACTGATTGATTGAAAGAGCTGCATTAAACTCATTACCTGACTTCTGACGCTTATGACTCGCCACTTGCAAATTTGATAAACAACCTTTTCTCGGAATTCGGGGTTTGGTGGTGTTGTTTACGTTTTGCAAATAAGATTTCCTGGAATATCATAACATGAATTTTGTCCACCTAGCATGTTCTACGCGACACACTGTGCGTCGATGGATATTTTGCAGACCTTCCGGAATCACATTTTAATGATTATATTTAAAAACAAGACATATTTCACGTCAAAAAAATACTCTTACATTGTTAGGCCGAGAACTTTTCGGACCGCCCACGTATCACTAGTAAGGTTAACAAATTTTGCCAGCATCTGCTAAAATGGGAGATGATCCGTCTTTCTCTCAACCCGTAGATTTAACTTTAGACATGTCTATTAAAAATAATTCCTATTAAAAGTCAATTTTACATTGAGCATGACCTCAGGTCACGCTAATTACATCAGATATCGTGGCCCGCCTGCACTTTGCGTTACACATTACGCCGAAAGGTCACTAACATTTAATTTGGCAAATTGCAGCTTGTTATTATAGCGTTGAAATATCAACATTTTTATATTAGAGAGATTTTGCAACGCTTATTTTGGTAGGTTACTGCCTTTATCTTTATTTGAAGCATGTGCCTAGCATTTGGAGCTTGCGCAGTAGTAAAGAGAAGACATTAAATATAAGGAATCAGCTGTTATCATTATTTGAAGCATGCGCCCACCATTTGGACTTGTGCAATATTGAAACAAAATAAGGGAAACCTTTATTAAGAATAACGATTTTATTTATTTATTTATTAACGGCGTTGCGCCAATTTACACAATTATAAACATAATTAAAACAACTAAACATAATAAAAATCATAAACATACATAGAATCTAACATCACAAGATCATTAAAACTAGTTTCACACACAAGCAAATATCACAACTTTTTAACAATTAATTTAAAACTATGAATGGAGCCATGAATCCTGAGATCGAACTGATTGAAATGCCTCATTATTCTGGACATGGGTCCATAATAGCTATAATTAGTCGCATGAAAGGGAATATCAAACAGGGTCTCTGCCTCTAGTGCGACGAGAAACATTAAATGTTAACTTGTCCAAGAGATAGGGACAATCAACCAGCCCATTTATTAACTTAAAAGCCAGAAGCAGGTCACAATGGAGTCTTCTAGTCTCCAGGGTTGAAATACCCAAAATGCCTCTAAGGTTATGGTGGTCTATATGGTAACCATCTGGGGGTATGGCCAATTTAAAAGCACAAGTCCGCAGAAACCGGCGCTGCACCGCCTCAATCGCTTCTATATATACATTGTAATGAGGAGACCATACCATAGCAGCATACTCAAGCCCCGATCTCACAATTGAGCAATACAACAGTTTAAATGTAGAGCAGGAAAAGTCCCTACAGTATCTCGTGATGAACCCCAGATTTTTTTAACCTTTCTGAATAATTGACAAATTGTGCCTATTGAGAGTAAGTTTCTGGTCAAGAAGAACTCCCAGATCATTAATTTTTACTAACATGCCTCAGCTTGCTGCCATTAATGTTATTCTCAAAAGTAAAGTTCCGTCTAGCTCTACCAAAACTAATGCTAACACACTTCTTAATATTCAAGTTCAACTCATTCAGGGTACTCCATCTATAGAGGCCATGAACATCCTCCTGAAGAGAGTGACAATCTTGCAACATGTTAACCGTTTTAAAACTGTTTAGATCATCTGCAAACATGAGAATTTAGAATGTTGTATAACTTGCCGATGTCATTAACAAAAAGTAGAAACAGTAAAGGACCATAGTGAGACCCCTGAGGCACACCTGAAAGAAACTTTTATTTAATTTTATTTAAATACAATTATTAATAATACGGACATACTGTGTACGACCCTCCAGAAAACTGCCAATCCACCCAATTACTTCACTACTTAGTCCTATTTTCCGCAGCTTGCCTAACAAGAGCGTATGATTAACTCTGTCGAACGCCTTCGAAAAGTCAGTATATCAACACACTGGTGATTCCCAAGGGCGCCCAACAGACAATCATGATATGCAAGCAGGTTTGTGACAGTTGACCGACCAGGTCTAAAACCATGCTGCTCGTTAATTATTATGCTATATGCTATTACAGCTCCATGACAAAATCCCGTAACTAGACTGTCGAACAATTTGGGTATTGCGGATTGAATGTACACGCCCCTGTAGTTAGATTATCACTTCTATCACCGGACTTATGAATAGGGGTAACAAATGAGTTTTTCCAGTACATAGGGAATGTACTTGAGCACAGAGATAAATTAAAAATTAATTTTAGAGGAGTTACAATAGAGCATATGCAAGCCTTCAATACTCCCGCAGGTATTCCATCTGGGCCAACTGAGAATGTATTTTTTAAGATTATCTATCCCCTCATAGACCTCAGACAAACTGACTAATATTGAGTTAACATTTAAATTAGTGCATTCAAATAAGTCACTATAACAGCCAGGAATAGTAGCCTGACTGCCACAATAAACTTCCCCAAAAAACTCAGCAAAAAGATTCACACATTCTGCACCAGAACTGCCAATTCTATCACGGTAACACATAGTGTTGGGATAACCCTGAGACTGTTTCATGTTATTCACATGTTTCCAAAACAATCTGGGGATTGAATGAGATGCCGTCTTTAACCAACGTGAGATAAATTTGAATAGCATGTGGCGGACAAAGCTTTGCACGAAGCCCGAAGGGCAGCAAAATTTGGTCATAGTCAGCCATAGAACCAGTTTCCTTAAAACGTTTATTTTTGAGCAACCTTCTTTTGGATCGTTAAATGTTGTAACTATCGAGTGAACCACACAGGAAAATTGGAACTTTTAAAACGCTTTATAGGCACATGCAGGCTAATACCATGGTACAGTATATCGTAGAATTGCTCAACGGCAACATTGACCTTGCTTAATAAAGAACCCCAATCGAATGATGCAAGATAAGAGTTTAACTGTGACATATCAGTGTTCTCAAAATCAAAATATGTTAGGTCGTATTTAATATTATTATCGAATTGATTGTTCAGGATACAGGAGCAGCCAACATGATGATGGTCATTGGGAAATAATAAATCAATTGCTCGGGACATCACCAGACCGCTATCATTACAGAAACATAGGTCCAGAAAAACTCCATTGACATTTGGAACATTATTCACCTGGAAAAGGTTCAGATAGCTGATCACATTACACAAGACATTTTGCATGGGAGTCTGGCCGACACACAACATTCAAGCCGTAGTCCTCATTCACCCAAGTTGCCTCCGGCAAGTTGGAATCACCAAATATTACAAAGTTGTGATCAGGATATGCAGATCTGGTCTTAGATAAAATCAAACAATGGTTCTCATAAATGGACAAGTCCAAACGAGGCGGGATATACACGGCTCCAATGACATAAACGAGGCTGGTTTGAAAAGTCCGTGCAAAGTCCGAGAGATGGCACCACCGGCGCGTATCGAGGTCATGTTTAGTTAGTAGCATCTCTTGAATGAACGCACACCAAGTTTCAGTCATATTGGTCTATTTCTTTGTGTTTGGCATTCGTGTGAATCAAGGAAGTCGAGCGATTTTCAAGAAATGGACGAAAAAGAATTTCGTGTGGTGATTAAACATTACTTTATGAAAGGCAAAACGCCTCAGAGACTAAAGAGAAGCTTGATAAACATTATGGTCACTCTGCACCTTCGATTAGAACAGTTTATAAGTGGTTTCAAAAATTTTCGGACTGGCCATATGGGCACAAGTGACGCTGAACGTTCTGGACGGCCTGTGGAGGTTACGACTCCAGAAATCATTGATCAAATCCATGATATGGTGATGGATGACAGAAGAGTTAAGGTGAGTGAGATTGCTAGTGCTGTGGGCATCTCGACTGAACGGGTACATAATATTTTGCATAAACATTTGGACATGAGAAAGCTATCCGCAAGATGGGTGCCGCGATTGCTCACGCTTGACCAAAAACGGAATCGTGAGAAGTGTTGCAAGGATGCTTTGCAGCTGTTCCAGAAGAATCCGGAGGACTTTAAGCGTCGTTTCGTCACTGTGGATGAAACATGGATACATTACTATACTCCTGAGACCAAACAACAATTTAAACAATGGGTTACCAAGAGGGAATCTGCACCAAAAAAAGGCGAAGACCGTTCCTTCGGCCGGAAAGGTTATGGCGACTGTCTTTTGGGATTCGCAAGGGATAATCCTCATCGACTATCTGGAAAAGGGTAAAAAAACTATTACAGGTGAATATTATTCATCGTTATTGGACCGTTTGAAAACCGAGCTGCAAGAAAAACGCCCGCGATTGGCCCACAAGAAAGTCCTTTTCCATCACGACAACGCACACATGAAACATGGATACATTACTATACTCCTGAGACCAAACAACAATCTAAAACAATGGGTTTACCAAGGGGGAATCTGCACCAAAAAAGGCGAAGACCGTTCCTTCGGCCGGAAAGGTTATGGCGACTGTCTTTTGGGATTCGCAAGGGATAATCCTCATCGACTATCTGGAAAAGGGTAAAACTATTACAGGTGAATATTATTCATCGTTATTGGACCGTTTGAAAACCGAGCTGCAAGAAAAACGCCCGCGATTGGCCCACAAGAAAGTCCTTTTCCATCACGACAACGCACCAGCACACACCTCAGCAGTTGTGGTCGCAAAATTAATGGAAATAGGATTCCAACTCGTTTCACATCCCCCCCTATTCTCCAGACTTGGCTCCCTCGGACTACTATTTGTTCCCCAATTTGAAGAAATGGCTGGCGGGACAAAGATTTTATTCAAACGAGGAGGTGATTACAGACACTAATGGATATTTTGCAGACTTGGACAAATCCTATTATTCGGAAGGGATCAACAAACTAGCACATCGTTGGACGAAGTGTATAAGCCTAAAAGGAGACTATGTCGAAAAATAAAAAAGGTTTACCCCCACACATAAGTAGTTTTTTATTTTTGCACGGACTTTTCAAACCAGCCTCGTACTTCTTAATTTTACATTGTACTATAATATATAATCGTTTCAACATTGGTATTAAAACAGGAGGTATTTCTGGAACGCAGGTTGGAACGTATGGCAATAAGCACACGACCTCCTCTTTTTTTTTTTTTTTTTTTGGCACTTGTTTCAGCTGATCGATCTGTCCTGTATATATCATACCCATTAACATCCAGCAAGCCAGGACATATGTCATCAGAGAGCCATGTTTTTTCAATAATTATTACGATGTCATAAATAGATGTGCTCAGAACTAACTTGAATTCACGCAGTTTAGTCCGCATACCTCCTACGTTTTAGTAGTATAGGTTAAGTTCTTGTCGTTTTTTGAAGGTGGTTTTTTGATTTTACAATTTTAGGGACTCCCTGTATGTACCCAATTATAATGTCGGTCTCACCATCCCTCCTACATATAGCCAGTTCCTCATGTAGTTGTTTAATGTGGTTTCTCTATGTAATAGTCATGTCTGCACTAATACGAGCTGAAGAACCCAACTCGGCGAGCTTGCGTTTATTGCTGAATAATTTTTTAACCACTTCTTTATTTTCTAGTATTTCTTTAAGAGGACGTGGTCTGTCAATCTAATGCATTTAAAGTCATCCACAAACCACACCAATCGAATTAACTGTTTTTTCTTACCCTTGGTGTAGTAAAAAAAACGCATTTGAAATTGCACAGTCTAGATACAGCAATATTATGATTGTATCATCTCTGGGGTATTACCAGGAGTATTGACTTTGGACCTCGAAAAACTTGTACTCTTTTGTCTATAAACAATTTAAGTTTTTAAAACACGTTTTTTGAGTGAATAACTTCGGTTATATAACTCGGATTGAGCCAAAAAAAACCAAACTCTTCATAACGAAATTTCTAACAAATCATCGTTGGTTTTAAGTCTTTCAAGTGCGTACATAACCTACAAAATTGAAAAAAATAGACAAAAACTTTTTTTTTTCATTGTATTGTACAGGTCGACTAAGCAAACCAATTGGCTTGAAACTTTTAGAAAATATGCCTTTTGTTATAGCAAAAATATCCTGAAATTTTGGTACAAAAATATTGAACCCAGTAGGTACAATTGAATTTGTTATTTAAAAGGTGAGTTGCCCGCCATTTTATTTATTTATTTGAGAATATACGGTACACCCCTTTTTACAATGTATCTATAATCCTTTACAACATATCAATAATAGAACGGCCGAAAATGTGGAATGAAACACAAGAATGGCTTGCACGCCTACCGCGAAACAATCAACGCCAGAGCATCCCTTCTGAAGGAAGAGGGAGAATCCGAAAAAATGTTCAGCTCCCGGCACTGGTTCATGAATCTCATAGTCCTCAGCAGTGGTGAATGATAACCATAATCAGTCTTAAATGTCTCTAAGGTACATGAAATTTTACGATTGACAATAAAGTAGAACAATTTATCAACTCGTTAATTATTTCACCAAACGTCTATGAGCTAACAGATTCAAGTTCATATGGCCCCTAATAATATTATAAGCATGGTCAGCTATGACCATATCATACTTATAAGCACACAGTCCTAGAAACCTGTTCTGAATTTTTTCGAGATTGTACTTGTTTACTTCAAATATTGGCGACCAGACAACCGCTGAATACTCCAGAACAGACCTCACCAATGTGCAGTACAGGACCCTTAATGAGGACAATGATAAATCCCTGAGATTTCTACGAGGCTGGTTTGAAAAGTCCGTGCAAAAATAAAAACTACTTATGTGTTTGGGGTAAACCTTTTTTATTTTTCGACATAGTCTCCTTTTAGGCTTATACACTTCGTCCAACGATGTTCTAGTTTGTTGATCCCTTCCGAATAATAGGATTTGTCCAAGTCTGCAAAATATCTATTAGTGTCTGCAATCGGATTAACCGAAATTTCGATTATATGAAATCACTTTGGTCCATATTATTTCGGATAATCGAGATTCTACTGTGGGCATATATATATATATATATATATATATATATATATATATATATATATATATATATACATATATATATATATATATATATATATATATATATATATATATATATATATATATATATATATATATATATATATATATATATTGTAACCTGGGCACTTGCCCGCTTTTTGAGGCGTCATTTTGTACCCTGTGAAAATTGTTTTTCCCACGCTTGGGCGCAATTTTCTTGCAACCTCTTTTTAATTTCTGAGAATGAATTGAGTGAATAATGATTTTAAAAGAACTAAAGAAATTAAACAAACACTAGCTCAGTTTTCCTTGGTAGAGAAATATGGGTAAGAGATAATTGTTATACGTCTTTTTGGAATTATTTTCTATCTTTAAAAAGCTTCAGTTGTACAAATTTTTTGGGCACCATTCATTTTAAAATAGAAAGGATCTAACTTCAGTTAAAAAAATGAAAAAATACTGAAGTGTTTTACGGTTATTACTAAAAAGAATTATACTAGTACAACTTTTTCTTATCCTGAAAATAAAAATAGGTATTCAGTGAGACACTAGCTTTAATCAACAAAAAAAAGAAAATTTATTCATGATTTAAAATAAAAGTTCCAACCTTTGCAGTTTTAAGGAATACAAAAAAAATTCTAGCCTAAAAGTAGTTTTTATAAATTAGAGTCCCTAATTCAGAGATTTTACTTCTAAATCTTGACTACACCCGAAATCGAAGAGTCGTGATTTTCACTTCGCGATTTTTCAGTTCAAATTGCTGTTAAAAAAAACACTTATTTGCGGGGAATATATTTATTGATGTATGTTCTGGTAACTTACGGTTTTCCTACGGGCTTCTAGGCCTTCAATGCAACACAAAACCGATTTCACACTTTTGAGAAGAGCCTACTTTAGCTACTCCATTTAGAAAACACACAAAGCCCACTACGGCTTTATGATAAAAAAACTCGTGCTTAACTTGGCTCTCGTAGATATTGTCGTAAGCCTCTACTGCGGCTCGGTGGAAATTAGCCTGGCTGCGGCTTGATGGTACTCAGCCTCTCTGCGGCTTGATGGTACTAAGCCTGGCTGCGGCTCGATGTTACTAAGCCTGGCTGCGGCTCGATGTTACTAAGCCTAGATTCGCGTCCTCCGGACCCTTAAATAAGCCGTGGGCACTCTGTCTGTAATATGGCGACGCCGGAACCAAAACTCCGGATACAAACATTTGACCAATCCCGGCGTATCGATAGATTCGGTCGCAAACCCGCACAGCACACTATATAACGAGCGGCTAGGAATTTCTGATTAATATACCGCTCGATACAAAAATGAAAAGAAGTACATTATAAAGTGAAAAATCAGTAACATTATATGGTCTTAAAACCTAGGAAAAAATGAATGTTACAATATATATATATATATATATATATATATATATATATATATATATATATATATATATATATATATATATATATATACGAGGCTGGTTTGAAAAGTCCGTGCAAAAATAAAAACTACTTATGTGTTTGGGGTAAACCTTTTTTATTTTTCGACATAGTATCCTTTTAGGCTTATACACTTCGTCCAACGATGTTCTAGTTTGTTGATCCCTTCCGAATAATAGGATTTGTCCAAGTCTGCAAAATATCCATTAGTGTCTGCAATCATCTCCTCGTTTGAATAAAATCTTTGTCCCGCCAGCCATTTCTTCAAATTGGGGAACAAATAGTAGTCCGAGGGAGCCAAGTCTGGAGAATAGGGGAGATGTGAAACGAGTTGGAATCCTATTTAAATTAATTTTGCGACCACAACTGCTGAGGTGTGTGCTGGTGCGTTGTCGTGATGGAAAAGGACTTTTTTGTGGGCCAATCGCGGGCGTTTTTCTTGCAACTCGGTTTTCAAACGGTCCAATAACGATGAATAATATTCACCTGTAATAGTTTTACCCTTTTCCAGATAGTCGATGAGGATTATCCCTTGCGAATCCCAAAAGACAGTCGCCATAACCTTTCCGGCCGAAGGAACGGTCTTCGCCTTTTTTGGTGCAGATTTCCCCTTGATAACCCATTGTTTAGATTGTTATTTGGTCTCAGGAGTATAGTAATGTATCCATGTTTCATCCACAGTGACGAAACGATGCTTAAAGTCCTCCGGATTCTTTTGGAACAGCTGCAAACCATCCTTGCAACACTTCACACGATTCCGTTTTTGGTCAAGCGTGAGCAATCGCGGCACCCATCTTGCGGATATCTTTCTCATGTCCAAATGTTTATGCAAAATATTATGTACCCGTTTAGTCGAGATGCCCACAGCACTAGCAATCTCACGCACCTTAACTCTTCTGTCATCCATCACCATATCATGGATTTGATCAATGATTTCTGGAGTCGTAACCTCCACAGGCCGTCCAGAACGTTCAGCGCCACTTGTGCCCATATGGCCACTCCGAAAATTTTGAAACCACTTATAAACTGTTCTAATCGAAGGTGCAGAGTCACCATAATGTTTATCAAGCTTCTCTTTAGTCTCCTGAGGCGTTTTGCCTTTCATAAAGTAATGTTTAATCACCACACGAAATTCTTTTTCGTCCATTTCTTGAAAATCACTCGACTTCCTTGATTCACACGAATGCCAAACACAAAGAAATAGACCAATATGGCTGAAACTTGGTGTGCGTTCATTCAAGAGATGCTACTAACTAAAGATGACCTGGATACGCGCCGGTGGTGCCATCTCTCGGACTTTGCACGGACTTTTCAAAGCAGCCTCGTATATATAAGTCCCAAAATCTGACTGGACTTGTTAATACGTTAATACGTAATGATCACAGAAAGAGAAGCGATAATCAAATATTACTCCTAGATCCTTCACTTTGCCCAAACTGTCCAACACCATTAATAACATAATTACTATTGACATTCTTATGTCCTGTAAAGAAGCTAACAGATTTACATTTAGATGCATTAAGCTGTAGACAGTTTGTCTCAGTCCAATTTACAAGTCTATCTAAATCCGCCTGCAAGTCCGGGACGCTCTGCATATTCAAAACCTGCTTAAACACTTTAAGATCATCGGAGAACATAAGGAAATCAGAGCTCAGTATATGACCGGCAATATCATTGACAAACAAATTGAAAAGGAGCGGAGAGCAAAGGGCCCCCTGCAATAAAACTATTTGATAGCACATTGCCAATTTTAACCTGATATTCATGCCCTTCCAGATATGTCTTCAACCACCGCAGGAAAGAATCGTTAAATCCCAATACCTCAAGCTTAGCTAATAATAGATCGTGATTAACCCTATCGAATGCCTTGGAAAAATCGGTATAGATAGCATCCACCTGGGCCCCCTCCTCCAGAGCGTCTAACAAGTATGACTCATAAACGACGAGGTTGGTATCCGTCAATCTTTCCTGTGAAAATAAATGTTGTCGCGAAGAGGTGACGTTCCTGCAGGACCAACATAATTGCTTATACAGTAATACCCCGCTTTACGCGAGGGATACGTTCCGAAAAAAATCGCGTTAACTGAAATTCGCGTATATCGAGGTTTATGATTAAACATAGTCAAAATTTAATACAAAAAAATACAAATCATTTTAATCAATCACTTTAATTCTAAGAACACTTTATGCAATACATACTCTTATTTTTTACGGAAAAATACATCTATTGTCTTTTGGGTAACGTTTTGTTTACGTTCTTGTAAAATACGTTCATAACACCCAACACTGTTTTTAATTGTTTGACACACGGTCAAGACACGGTCATCATTATTGTCTATACTCTGCAATATGTCCAAACCTGAATAAATTTTTGAAAGTGCATTTTGTATTTCCCCTGAAGATAAAACTTTCTCTTCTACTTGTTCTTCCTCATCGTAGATAGGATTATTCTGTAACTCGATCAGATCTTCATTGCTAATAGGATCGTCGTGCGTTGCTACAAGTTCTACGAGATCTTCTACCGTGACATCTTCAAGTTCAGACCCCTCAATCATTGCAGCAATGTCTTCAAGCACTTGTCTCTGCATCTGGACAATTCTTCTAGGTGCTTCCACTACATCTGGCCAAAGATTACGCCACACCCCATTCATACAACTCATTTTAACTTCCTTCCAAGCCTCTTCTATGTTGTGAATAGACTTCATAATGTTGTATGACTTCCACCACTCTCGCATAGACTGTCTTCCTTCCCCGTCAGTTTCATGAATTAGTTGGCTAAAAGTGCGGCGATGGTAATAAGCTTTGAAGTTTGCTATTGCTCCCTGGTCCATAGGTTGTAATATTGACGTAGTGTTTGGTGGAAGGAACTTTACGTACACTTTTAAGTCTCTGGGCGTATCAAGTGAGGTTGGATGTCCTGGGGCATTGTCTAAGAGTAATATAACTTTAGGTTCAAGCCCATTTCTGTCACAGTATGATTTGACTGATGGGCAAAAACTATTAGAATACCATTCTTGAAAAATTTCCCGTGTAACCCACGCCTTTCTGTTTGATCGCCACACAACTGGTAGACTTGTCTTGTCTGTGCCTCGCATTGCACGGGGTGTTTCTGAATGGTACACTAGTAAAGGTTTCAGTTTGAAATCACCAGTGGCATTACCACCCAGCAGAAGTGTTAGTCGATCTTTCGCAGCTTTGAAACCACTGGCTTGACGTTCTTCCTTAGAAATGAATGTTCGAGATGGCATTTTTTTCCAGTAAAAGTGCGGTCTCATCAACATTGAAGATGAGACAAGCAGGAATTTTCTCTCGTCTAACGAAGTCTTGAAACTTGTCTGGAAACTCAGCTGCAGCTTGAATGTCCGCGCTGGCCGCCTCGCCTGTTATGTGGATATTGTGAAGATTAGAACGCTGCTTGAACCGATGGAACCAGCCTCTGCTGGCAGCAAAAGTCGGAGTGGCACTCCCTTCTCCTTCTTTTGTTTTCAGCATCTCATACAAAGATTTTGCTTTTGTGCATATGAGATCTTGACTTAGTGGTGTGTTCTTCTTATTCAAATCTTCGATCCAGACTGACAGTAATTTCTCCATTCTTTCTAAGATAGATGATCTCGAACGAGAAAGTTTTGTTGCACTTATAGGTGTTGAACCTTCGCTGGAGATTTTAATTTTTTTCCCGATTTTTATAAATCGTTCTCACAGTCGATTCTGAGAGTCCAAAATCTCTCCCAACAATTGTTGCTTTGCCTCCATTTTCCATTCTTCTTAACACTTTCATCTTCAATTCCAAAGTGACGCTTTTACGCTCTTTTTTCTTTACAGGCGGCATTTTTAACGTAGGGTTAAATTATGTATGTATGTATCTCCAATAAATATTAAAACAAAACTGCCAGCCGACCGAACTAACATTACGGAACAAATGAACACACGAAACGAACGAGGAAATCCCCATAGAACAAAGTCGAAGGACAGGGAATTCCCAATTCTTCAAAGAGAATATTCAGAGAAAGCGGGGATCCCCCGCGACCATAGAGAAGTTAATGACTACATGAGCGCGAAATTTGAAATTCGCGTTATAGTGAAACCGCGCGTAACGGGGTCGCGCTAAGCGGGGTATTACTGTATATTAGAAAATCAAACAATTTGGAAATACTGGATTGATTACATACACTTCTATAATTCCGTACATCATTCCTGTTTCCAGACTTGTAAATTGAACTCAGATAACTTTTTTTAAATATTGTTAGAAAAACTCCCCTCATCCAGTGACTTATTGAACAGATCCGTAATGGCCCGTAAAGTGTAGTGACACATCGCTTCAGCAAGTAATTCGGAATATCATTTTGGTCCGCAGACATTTTGTCAAGCAGATGGCAGATAACATCGTATACCTCGGTCACCGAAATTCTACAATCAATATTTATTTCATTACTGTTTGAAATTTGTATAGCACAAAGTTGGTGCCGTACCTTTTGAAACATGCTGAAAAAATACTTTGAAAAAAGATCAGCAATACTCAAGTTGTCACTATCCTCAGTGCCATCCAGGATCATATTCCGTGGAAACCCGTTAATCGTACGTTTGCCATTAACAAAAGACCAAAAACCCCCCCCGCAGATTATCATGTATAGACCCATTCAATTTATCAACATACACGGCATAGCATCCACCATTTGATCCAAAATGTATCCTTTTTTTTTTTTTTACAAAATTTAGGTCTAATAGGTTTGGCATCTGATGGGGCAAACGTAATGATGGGGCGTAATAATACTGTTGTGACATTGTTGCGAAACGAAATTCCCAATATTTTATACTTAAATGCACATGTCATTCGTTTCATCTTTGCGCGACATATGTTTGTACCAAACGGCCACGCTTTATAGAGGATCTTATAAGGGACATTTACAATTATTTTTCCTCTAGTCCAAAAAGAGTTCCAGAATTTAAAGACTTTCAAATTTTTTGTGACTTGAAAGAACATAAAATACTTCACCCCTGTCAGACATGCCGGTTATCAGTACATGCAGCCGTAAAAAGAGTATTGGAAAAATTTTCTTCTCTAAAACTATTTTTTCATAGACCAAGTATCTAATAATGATCATCTTTTAGCTGCAGAAAATATATTATGGAAGCTTGAAGATCCCATTACATTGCTATTTTTGGAATTTTTAGATTTTGTTACCATTATTAAACGATTTAAACAAAGAAATGCAGGCAGAACGCTCGAAAATTGATAATTTATATGAAAAAATAAGTTAAACATTAAGAACTTTTTTTGATTGCTTTTTAAAATAAAAATATTTAACAAGTACTCCAATCGAAAATGTTGATTTTAAAAATCCTAGACATTTTATGGATATCGATGCCATATACGATGGCGCTGCAGCGTCTAATACACTATTTAGTAATTCAGATTTAAGCCCAGATCAAGTACATTTGTTTAAATGCAGATAGATTTTTATATCGAAGCTTGCAAGCAAATAACTGCGCGGTTTGAAGAATTGAAAAACAATCCAATAAAAGGTTTAGACATAATTGAACCAACGAATGTTAAAAGTGGCAAAACTGCTTCGATAATTCCTGTTAGTAGACTCTTTCCCAATATCATTCAGAACAATGATTTCCAACAAATTGATACAGAGTGGCGTATTTTAAGAAATTGGGAATAAATCAAAACATTTCCTGATGACATAGAACTATTTTGGGATAATGTCAGTTTACTAAAGTATGGCGATGACACTCAAATGTTTCGTTTGTTGCCTACTTTCATTTTTACTATTTTGTCCCTGCCCCACCCATCCATTAATGTTGAGCGCATATTCTCGCATATTAATCTTATGAAAACAAAACAGCGAAATAAGCTGTCTATTGAGTCAGTCACTGGTCTATTACATACAAAACGACTATTTAATGACGCTAATTCTTATGATTTCGAAATTAGTTCCAAGATGACTGCGGCTATGGCCAAAGAATATTGGTACGATCCTAAAAATCTTAAAAATTAATTAGGTTTAAGTTTGTGTACCAATTTGGTTACATATCCTTAGTAATAAACGAATTACAAATTACTTAGTCTGTTATGTTTTTGTTATTTCGATTTCATTATGTTTTGCTAGTATTTACTAGTGTTTATTCAGTCATATATAAAATATTGTAAAAAAAAATAATTACTCTTATTAGTTTTAATTTTATACTTAGTATATTCTTAAGTTCCTATTATTTTACAAAAATAAATTAGTTTAAAATAAACAAATTTGATTGAATATTGTATTTTTTTTCATATACCGATTTTGGGTACAAATATTTATTTATTTACTTAAACATAGCCCAACAACAAAATAATTTACAGGGCCGTAAATATAAACAGTATATATATATATATATATATATATATATATATATATATATATATATATATATATATATATATATATATATATATATATACTTAAATTAACACATATTAATTCTATATTCTGATATCGAAATTACATTTATCACGGAAATCACTTTTTATTTGTATACATCTAAATACATACTTACATCAAATTACATTGAATTACATTGGGTCTGGAGCAAAGTTTTTTAAAAATTTAGTTGGTTGTAACAATTATTCATAAATTTTTTAAATGGATGACTTAAGTCGCATGCATCAGATATTTTATTTGAAACTCGAACAAATTTTGTGGACAGGTGATAGAAGTGCAACATTGGTGTTAGCAGAAGATAGATAAAAATAGTTGCTGGATCTACTAGATATTCTAGGTACTACAAAGTTAATTTCTTTCAAAATATAAGGAGAGACAACAGAGCCATTTATTAATTTATGAAAAAAAGCTAATTTATGCATTTCTCTTCTTTTTTCAAAGCTATCTAAATGAAATCTATCCAGCAGAATATCATTATCTATCCCGACCCGTGGGTAGACCCCCATTAAACCTTAAGAGCCAAAAACTTCATAAATTTTCTCTGTGTTGCCTCAATCATAAACTTATATGTCTGATAGATAGGCGACCATATAATTGATGCATACTCCAATCTGCTTCGAGCAAGTGTGAACCAAAGGGTTTTAAATGTATTAATATTAACAAAGTTCTGACAATTTCTGATAATTAGGCCCAACATTTTCATAGCATCAGAAACAATATTTTTTACATGTACATCAAAATATAATTTAGAGTCAATACTAACTCCAAGGTCCTTAACACAATTTACCCTATCAAGATTTACTTTTATTTATTTGATATTGAAAGTGTACTGGCGTTTTTTTCCGGGCTATTGACATAACTGAACACTTGCTAACATTTAGAATCAACCTATTCAATGTGCACCATTTTTGTACTGCATCAATACTGTTTTGCAACCTTATGCAGTCCTCAACTGAATTTACTGATACATATAGTTTAAGGTCATCAGCAAACAGTTGATAATCCACTTCAATAATCTCACTTATGTCGTTGAACACAAGAAACAGTAGAGGCCCCACATTGGATCCCTGAGGGACTCCAGAAGAAGCAGAGAAGTATCCTGCTCAAAAGCTATTACACTCGACATACTGGGTTCGGCCCACTGAGATATGATTTCAAAAAAGTTAAAAAGCTCTTTGTCAGCCAAAATCTTCCTAATTTATATAATACCAAGTTGAGATCAATTTTATCAAAGGCCTTTGAAAAATCAGTAAACACCACATCAACCTGGCCCCTCTCAACTAAAGCCTTGCAAGCATAATTCATAAAACATGCCAGGTTGGTGGTGGTTGACCGACCTCTCAAAAAGCCATGCTGGAAAGGAGGATAATTTTGATTCAATTTTGTTGAACAGGTATTGATATATCAACATTTCAAAACTTTTGAAAATCCACCGATTAAAGTAATTGGCCTGTAGTTTGCGATTTCACTTCTGTTTCCTTTCTTAAACACCGGACACACACTTCCCCACTTTCCACTGTTTTGGGTATATTTGGGTCTTAAGTGACAAATTAAAAATCTTGCATATACCGATATTAGAGGATAACTCTACCGATTTCTCATTTGACGTTTGAGACCACTGCCCCAGACATTGCTTCTTCTGATTATCACTTATTCCGATCGATGACGCAGGGTTTGTCTGAACAGCAGTTCCATTTTTATGAGGATGAGTCGTTCTTGCAACGTGGTATTCATATGCTGCCACAAAGATGGGAGAAAATAGTGGCTAGCGATGAGCAATAGTTTGAATAATCAATTTGTAACCATTTTTTTTTAAATAAAACGACATTTTACCGAAAAATCCCTCAAAACTAATTCACACACCCAATAGTTTGCCATAAATATTTTTTATTCACCAAAACCTTTATGAAAGAAACTATATCAAGTAAAAAAAATTGAGTATATGACATTATTTACAAAGTTCTGATCTATTTATAGCTTTTAGAAGAGTTAGCCGATGTTGATTCACGAAAAAAAGTATTAACTAGTTTAGGGTGTGTCTGCCATTATTATTTAGATCTAGGTCAGACTATTTTAGGGATAGTATGTGTTGTGTAAACAGGGTATATAAAATTTATAACCATTTGCGATAAGACGTTGCACGGCATTTTTTTTTTCGCTTGTTTCAATTTGGTTGTAACCGGTTTTAGATAGATTAGGTAGTATATAACATTCTGACATATCAATTATGGTACAAATGTTGTATTAAGGTGGAAAAATTTCACCTTAATAAAGGAAAATTTAAGCTTATACTAAGTAAGTAGTAGTTGGAGATACTCGTGTCACCCCCCACTACCGCCCTCCTTTATGTATTATGTGTAACATGTTAACAAGTAACACACAAGATCACTTCTGTTCTTGTGTGTTACGTAGTTCTTGGCATGTTCTTTTATGAATTAGTTGTAACAGGTTTCAAGATGGATTAAGTGAGATAATAAACAATTACAGGAGTATTATTGTATTAATCTCTACAAGCTCTATATTGTTTATATTTTTAGGACTATTGGCTCGTTCGTTTGTTCCTACATAAAATTACTACATGCGAGAAAAAGTTCCGAGACTTTCCGAGAAACCAAACAAACCCACATATGATTTTCAATTAATGTCAACTCTCAGAAGATTCGTGTAAAATTTTCATGACATTTTGTCTATTAGTTTGCGAGTTACAGCTGTTAGAGTGACGCTACTTTTGATGTTTGCAAAACGATGGAACAAAAAAAATTTCGTGTGTTGGTTAAACATCGCTTTTTTGATAGGAAAAAATAAAATCAGAATCCAAGAATGGCTTGAGAAGTGTTACGGTACATCTGCTCCGTCGAAAGGAACTATATGTCGTTGGTTAAAGAACTTAAATGAGGCCGTACAAGCACCGATGATGCGCCACGTTTTGAACGTCCCAATAAGGTAGTCACTCCAAAACACACAAAATCCATCATATTGTTCTGAATGACCGCAAAGTGAAAGTGAGAGAGATTGCTGACATCGTGAACATATCAACAGAAGGGAGAGAGAGCTCGACATATCGTAGTATATGAAAGGTATCCAAATGTTGGAAGATCGTTCGAATAACTTTATCGCTTTTGAAGGAAACTCTGTTGAAAAATAAAACCGAGTTTTGGCAAAAACATTGTTTTTTTTTTGCAAAAGTTTCAGGACTTTTCGACTCATGTAGTATTTGGTAGATTTTATAATTTTTGGTTTCCTTAGTATCCTTCTTCTTTCTCTAACTTTCTCTAACTTATCGCCTGTTCAGTCTCATCCACCTGCCCGACTCTATTCCGCCACACTCAGACCATCACACCACCTCTTTCGGGGGCAGCCCACACTCGACATACTGGGTTCGGCCACTGAGATATGATTTCAAAAAAGTTAAAAAGCTCTTTGTCAGCCTAAATCTTCCTAATTTATATAATATCAAGTTGAGATCAATTTTATCAAAGGCCTTTGAAAAATCAGTAAACACCACATCAACCTGGCCCCTCTCATCTAAAGCCTTGCAAGCATAATTCATAAAACATGCCAGGTTGGTGGTGGTTGACCGACCTCTCAAAAAGCCATGCTGAAAAGGGGATAATTTTGATTCAATTTTGTTTTGAACAGGTATTGATATATCAACATTTCAAAACCTTTTGAAAATCCACAGATTAAAGTAATTGGCCTGTAGTTTGCGATTTCACTTCTGTTTCCTTTCTTAAAAAGCCGGACACACCCTTCCCCACTTTTCCACTGTTTTGGGTATGTTTGGGTCTTAAGTGACAAATATAAAAATCTTGCATATACCGATATTAGAGGATAACTCTACCGATTTCTCATTTTGACGTTTGAAACCACTGCCCCAGACATTGCTTCTTCTGATTATCACTTATCCGATCGATGACGCAGGGTTTGTCTGAACAGCAGTTCCATTTTTATGAGGATGAGTCGTTCTTGCAACGTGGTATTCATATGCTGCCACAAAGATGGGAGAAAATAGTGGCTAGCGATGGGCAATACTTTGAATAATCAATTTGTAACTATTTTGTTTTAAATAAAACGACATTTTTACCGAAAAATCCCTCAAAATTAATTCACACACCCAAATACAGTCTTTACGACCTCATCAATATTCGATGAGAAGAAATACACACTTTCCAAAAAAATTATACTCGTAAAAGTTTAATCTCATGAATAAAGTCTCTTCCCAGGTCCTTAAAATTAAAATGTTTATTATTGCTTGTTTTGGTGATTTTAAATTTTATTTTCCGATGGCGTATTGATAAGTTTCTAATCTAGCATAGAAAGAACAAGTAAATCTCAAAAACAATGTTTATGCAACGTAATATCCTTTTAACTTTATAATCTTAGACCTTTAAAAAAAGTTTTTTTATCTTGGTTTGCAAACCTCGATGACATTTATTACTTCTTCATTTGAATGAAATTTTGTATTCTTTGAAATGTTTTTTCAGTTTTGAGAATAGGTAACAATTCTAAGGAACTAAACCCGAGGAATCTGGAGGATTATTATCATTCACATTCAGAACCCATTTCGTTTATTTTTTTGCAAAACTATAAACGGAGGACGTTGTAAATTTATATAGATTTTCTTTCAAAAAGAAGTGGTACTTTATCAATGACCAATATCATAATAATATTTTTGACAGTGGGAACTGATCTAAGCTAACTAGTTAGCAATACTCGTAGCATATACGTAGTAAGTACAAAAGTTTCCAACTCCAGCATGTTAAAACAAGTCTGGACAGGTCTAACTTCGTCAATTCCCAATTCCCTACTACTAGTAGTAACCTAGCATGAGCAATTTTCACCATTTTTTCCGTCTTCCATCCTACCATGTGTTAATTCCACTCTCTTTTCCGTCTCATCATCACTCAGTCGTTAATATCCTCTATCCCACACCTGTTTCTTATATCTTCGCTTCTCTCCTCTATCCAAAAGTGTCTTTCCAGCTATTCTGAGAAGTACCTTCATTTCTGTTGATTCCAGTAATCTTTGGTTTTCGATGTTTCTGGCCTGGTTTCCGCTATATATGTCATAACAGGTATAGCTGCTTTGTAAATTCTCGATTGGCTTCGATTCCTATGTTTTTGTTATACCATATTGTGTTGTTTTAGGTACCCTGCTATTTTTTGCGGCTTTCGTCGTTTGTTTCCCTTACCTCTTTCTATGCCCTAACACGTAAGCTGAAAAGTTATTGGTCTAGGTTACTTAAAACACATTTTTTTTTTGCAAAATTCGACTTTTATTCATCAACATAGTCTCCTTTAAGAGCGATACAATCAGTCTAACGCTTTTCTAACATTTCTATACCTTTCTTGTAGAAGGATTTGTCTTTATCTTCAAAATAGGCTTCAGTTTCGGCGATAATTTCTTTACTGGAGCCAAATTTTTTTCCTACGAGTCATTAGTTTTACATCTGCGAATAGATAATAGTCCGTGGGGGCGAAATCTGGAGAATACGGTGTATAAGGAAACAATTCGAACATCAATTCATGCAATTTTGCCATCGTAACCATTGACTTCTGACACGGTGCATTGTCTTGATGAAAGAACACTTTTTTCTTGTTCATTTGGGCCGTTCCTTTGCGATTTCTGTATTCAAACGCACCAGTAATTTTATATAATATTTGCTATATGATGGTTTTTCCCTTCTCAGCATAGTCGATGAAAATTATTCCATGCGCTTCCCAAAATACAGAGGTCAATACTTTCCCAGCCGGCCCCCCCGTGTCTTTGGTAGCTTTCGCCGGTTGCTGTCCACTCAGCTGACTGCCGATTTGATTCCGGTGTGTAGTGGTGGATCCATGTTTCATCATCTATTATCACATATCGCATGAAAAAATCCTTTTTATTGGCGCTTAAGCAGGTCCAAACAGCGCTCAGAATCATCAACACGTTGATGTTTATGGTCCACTGTAAGCAAACGCGGTACCCATTTCCAACAGAGCTTTCTCATGCCCAAATGTTCATGCAAAATATGACCAACACGTTCTTTTAATATCTTTAGGGTGTCAGCTATCTCACGCAATTTCAGTTTAAAACGGTCTTCCAAAACAATTTTGTGAATTTTTTTGATGTTTTCCTGTGTAACACCTCATTTGGGCGTCCAGAGTGTTCAGCATCATTTGTGTCTGTACGACCGCGTTTAAATTTAGCATACTAATAACATGATGAGTGATTTTCCAGGGGCAGAGTCCCCGTAACACTTATCAAGCCATTGCCTTGCTTGAACGGTATTTTTTCCCATCAAAGAACAGTGTTTAATTCAACACAGGAAATCCAGTTTTTTCCATTGTTTTGACAATATCAAAAGTAGCGTCACTAAAAACCACTGTAACTTGTAAACTAATCGTCGAAATGTCATGAAATTTTGACATGTATCGTTTAAAGATTGGTACCTTCTAAAAAACATATGGATTTTTTGAAAAGGGAGATATCTACCAGGTGTACAAGTATTGAAATGCGGATTTCAGACAACAGATGGTGCACCAATGCAGTTTGGGTGCTATAAAGATTTGACACATGCGCCATTTTGTTTTGTCATTAACAAGTGTCAGATGCGCACGAGTGATAAATTGGAAAAGTGTGTGCGTAGTGTTGTGTTCTTGTGTTCATTTGTCGAAATTTATACCGAACAAAGAGCATTCGCGGACAGCATTAATTTTTTGTTTTCATTTGAAGAAAACTGCTGTTGAATCATACCGATTACTTCCAGAAGATAATGGTGAACATGCTCCGTCGCAAGATACGTGTGAACGATGGTTTCGGCGTTTCAAAAAAGTGGTGACTTCGATGTTGCAGACAAGGAACGTGGAAAACCGCCAAAAAAAATTACTAAGACGTGGAATTGCAAGCATTGTTGGACGAAGATGATTCGCAAACACAAAAACAACTCGCCGAGCAATTGGGCGTTAGTCAACAAGCTGTTTCCAATCGGCTACGGAGAGATGGGAAAAATTCAGAAGACCGGTAGATGGGTATCACATGAGTTGAACGACAGGCAAATGGAAAAACAAAGCGTAAAAAACACGTGTTACATTTGCTTTCGCTCGGTACAAAAAGGAAGTCGTTTTTGCATCGTATAGTTACAGGGGATGAAAAAGTAGATTTTATTTTGAGAATCCCAAGCCCAAAAATGCATGGGTAGACCCAGGCGCACCCATCCACATCGACCGGAAGACCGAGAGAATCGCTTTGGGCAGAAAGACGATGCTCTGTTTGGTGGGATCAGAGGGACGTGGTCTATTATGAGCTAATTAAAACCTGGGGAAAACTGTTAAATACTAAACGTTAACCAACAACAATTGACCGATTTGAAACCCGTTCGCTGCTTGAAAAAAAAAGGCCAAGAATACCGAAAGAGGCAACACAAAGTCATTTTTCTTCATGACAATGCTCCATCACATACGGCAAAAACCAGTTCGCGACACGTTGGAAGCACTCAGCTGGGGAAGTTTCCAGAGCCCCATACGGCTTACTCACCAGACTTGGCTCCTTCCGATTACCACTTGCTTGCATCGATGGGTCACGCACCTTGCTGAGCAGCGCTTTGGTTCGTACGAAGATGTGAAAAAATGGGCTCGATGAATGGTTCGCAGCAAAACAGGGGAAGATTTTTACTGGCGTGGTATTTACAAATGCCCGAAACGATGGGAAAAGCGATGGAGCATACTTTGAATAAAGAACTTTTTTTTTTTTTTTTTATCCATTTTTCCGAAAGTTAACATGTATGTTTTTCAGAAAAAAAAATCCGCATTTCCATTACGATACTTGTACACCTGGTATGTTGTCAGACCAAAACTTTTCAGCCTACGTGTTAAATACTTTTAAACTTCCTTGCTTGTTTATAACTTCTTCGTCCACTATAACCGCACCTCAAGTTTACATCTTAAAGTGGTTTTTGACGTTGTTGTGATACATTATATTATTATACATGTTTTGGAGGCAGATATTTTCTTTTCCTTATTCGGGTTATATTTGGTTCGATGATTATTAAAAAATAACTTGAAAAATTTTAATATATAACAATAAAAAATGGTTTGTACTGGTCGTAAATAGGGAAAATATACCTTTTAACTATCGCCACTAATAAATATTTTCAAAGCTGGGAAGTTTGAATCATTGAGATTTTGGAAACTGTAAAAGGTACAAAGGTATTTAAATAATTTGTTTAGAGAATGTATGATAATGATTTAAAAAAGAAAACTGTATTATTTTTGTGTATTTTTTTCAGAATTTCTCCTCCGTCCATTCCGTGAACACCACATAGATCCAAACGTCAATTACCTCGTCACGATTTCCATCGAAACTAATGGCGATAAACTTCATGGTTACCATTTCCGTTCCTGGCCCGGATGGTCTGGGATTTTCTTATACTATCATAAGAAGATGTGCAAAAGAAATTTACTTGGAATTTGCTATATCTTTTGTTGGCGATATTTGTTGCAATGACCTAACCAGGTAAGTATCTGACGAAGTAGTTTTACATTTTAGAAACAAAAGGTAGAGCCCGGACGCCACGGGGATTTTGAGCTCTCATTAAATGTTTAACAGGCTGCGTTTTGGCACACAGATAGTTTTTTGGACGTAAATACCAATAAAAAAGCGAAGATATGCTAAAGTTTGGCGTTGTACGCTAAGCCTACAAAAGGATCCGAAAATAAAATCAAAAACATTCGGTTTTTTCGGATAATATCTCCAAAATTAAATAACCGGTCAAGTGCAAGTTGCATAATTAGTGTTCCGTACGTTGATTGCTTTTAAAATAAAAAAAAATTGTTATGGTGGCTATAAAATGATCAGTGACTTCTAGCACAAAACACACCCAAAATGAGTTTTCAACAAACAAAGTTTTTCCACGGTCTCTACTGTGAAAACGGGCGATGACCTTGGAATTTTTGTTTTTTTATATACTTCAAAGATTATTCAAGGTAATGCACTCGTGATAAATTTCGTTCAATTCCTATACCCCGTGGGGAGAATATTCCAGAATTTTTTCAAAATTTTTTGATCAGTATACTTTTCGAGATAAGGTGGGGGGACAGGCGATTTTTCGAGAAGATTTTTTAAAAATAATACAAAGAAAATTGTGCGCAAGTATTACAATTATTATATATATATATATATATAGTACTATATATTATATATATATATATATATATATTAGTATAACAATAAATAATAAAATAAATAAATAACCATTTATTTCCTTTTTTGACTGATGCAGATGTACAACAATATAGTACAAAGACATAGTATAGGATTACGCAAAAATAATTAAAAAAATACATTTAACATATAAACATATAAAATTAAAAAAAGAAACAATATTCATTACATTATTCACACCTGGGTACCAACAATCTTAACCTCTATAAAGAAACTCATTCAATGAGTAATGTGCTCTAGGTACCAAGTATGTCTTACCTCTGATTTAAATTTTACTTAGAGATGAGATTCCCCGTTATTTTTTTTTTGAGAAGTTTATTGCGTATCCGAATCAACATACATTGCGGACCGATTCTATTAGTAGCTTGACAACCTACATAGGGCTCTTGTGCAAGTTAGTCTGCTTGCAGAGTGTTGTAAGAATGAATTTACTACGGACCATGAATTTTTCAATATGATCTTTTAACATACACAGCGCTGCAAAAAATATATATTCCTATAGCAAGTTTCAAAATATATATAATTAATGAATAGAGAATTCCTACAAGCGATGTCCTTGGTGGGGCTTTAGCCTTAATTTCAATATATTTTTTTGACAAACAAATAAACTGTTTGAATTATGCTGCAGCATTTACCTCAACATATAATTCCGTAACCTATTCTAGAATAAACTTGGCCATAGTATTATAAAGTTAATAAGTGTAGTGTCTTTGACTATTGGTCCTACTCAGTGTGTCTAAAGAGGGGGGGGATAATGCTAAATGAATTTATTTTATTTAACATATTTCTAATATATGTGCTTCCAAACGTTAGTTTGTCAAGTCCTAATTTTTACTCCTAGAAAGTTTATTTAGGTCTATTTGAGACTAAAAGGACAATTTATTATGGGGAATCGAATAAGTGAGCTCTCATACAGGGTTACGGGCTTAGGGATAAACTGTACTATTTTGAATTTAGTGTAAATTTGATTTAAATCATTGTTATAT
>CM032447.1:25426787-25434287 GCA_019049505.1 Pachyrhynchus sulphureomaculatus
TTTATATAGTGTGTTCAAAACGAGTTTGGTATCTTTTCATAGACTCTCTCTGTTACTAAAGAGCTTTCAGGACAAAGACCATATCTCTATACCGTATCAAATTGCATTTTCGTAGTTAACCATCGCTATGATGGTCGAAAAGTGCTGTATCCCCCGTCTAAATTATTCCGTTTGATCCAAGTGGATTAAAAACTGTCTAATTTGTTCGTTAATATATAGGTTATAATTATTGTCAATGATTTGTGTATAGTACAGATTAACAGGCTGATAGATCTGTAATTTTCCCAAATTTAAAGAACTTTACCGATTTTTAATTATGCAAATCGTGAATGATAGAATATCAGGTATGTATAATAAAAACGTAACCATTCAAAATAAAGATTTATTAATTTATACATAAGTAGGAGCGATCTATAAATTTACGGATTAATCAATGGATCGTTATTTTCATAGGTCGTACGTATTGTTTAAAAGGCTCGATGGCGGTCAGTGTCTCCAGCGTTTTGCATCCGATCTCCCCTACTGGTTCTCGAAGCGGGGCGATCCTTTGACCACATCTCCAAATGATAGAACAGAACGAAGAATAGAGGTTAACCCAGATTGGTAAGGCGAGAAAAGGGTGTGTTGCGAATAACAGTTATAGTAGAATTTTTCCCGATCAAAAAGTATTGCCTACAGGGTGCATTGTCATTTTTTTTCATTGCAGGAGGCAACTCTTGTTGCGCCAAAGCTTTCAACCCTTTTCTAAACAATACAAAAGTTCTACAGGCATTTGTCCTATGATGGTCTTCTCTCCAATTGAATAGTTTAACTTTAGGTTACGATTTCAGACGCGACTTGGGAGTAAGGTCTTCAGGATCGCTCATCGTCTTCAAACCAAGTTCGACCGATCTTAAGTCTCACATAACTATTCGAGAATTTAGGGGCTTCATCCCGAAAATACTTATCGCTTTAAGTAGCATTTTTTCCCTGTTTTTAAAACAGACACATTGAGTCCCTTTAGGCAAAACGTGTATATAGAAACAAACTGAACACCCTAGCAAGGTGAAACTTGTAAGAAGCGTAGTTGGAAGATATACCCACCCCACGGCCAATAATTTTCCTTTTGGCCTCGTCGGATACTATTTCACGTTCTTGCCTATATAGTCATTAATCCGGTAACTTTTGAATCGCACACATAATACCAAAACCCTAAAAAAAAATACACCCCACCCAAAAAAAAACAAACCACAAACCAACATAAACCGTCTCACTACAATAACTTTGGCGTTCTCCAGGATACACCACATGGAGGTAGTTTGTTTAAATTTGTAGCGATTAAGCAAATATTCTACCGAATTTACCTAACATTTTCTGATAAATTTTGGGTAGATTTATTTTAATAAAAGTAGCAATTTTCTTTAAATTGTCAAGTTATTTTTTTCGACTTAATAATAATGAAACCATTTAGATTTTAAATGGGGTTCTATCTCTGCATGAGAACTGTTCTGCGTTCTGCAATAAATTTTAAGAGTGATATTATTTCGAAATATATATTCATGAATTATTCTTCGTCATTCCTGACAGGGAATATGGTTAGTTAGATTTTGAAAAATTCGCCGTGCCGTTCTTTTTAAAGTTAATGAAAAAAAACTAAAAAACAGCAGTATTCATTGCTACAGTCCCTGGCCAAATTATTAGAAGCACTGTATTTTTTTTAGTAATTTTATGGTTTCTTAAGAGTTTTTTTTATGCAATAATGGTAAATTTAAAACTACAATATTATTGATTTTTATTTAAAAAGATTGATGCTAGGACTACAGTATTTGTACTTTATTTTTAACATAAGCCAAAACTGGTGTTGACAAAGAGATACATGAACGTAAATATGTACTAAAACTGTATCAGTCGCGCTCGGAATCGCGTCAGGGTACGGACGTGTTTCGGTGGCGTTATGGAATGTGATGTTTTGTTTAAGCAGTTTTTATACACAACTCAGTTATTAGTTTATTTTGTTTGCAGTGTTTTAAAAAAGTAATTGGAATAATTTCCATTATGGGTAGAAAAAGGCGATCTTTCACCACGTAAAAAAAGAGAAGTGAAGGCCCATGTGGATTGCGAAAACATTTACAAAAAACGAGAAATATCACGAAGATTGGAGGTTTTATGAAGCTAGTGTATCGACGCATAAAAAAGAAAAATTGAGTCAGGGAAGGAATTAAGCCCGAAAAGAAAGAAAAGATGCTGTAGAAAACCAATTTTACTCGCACGGTCCAGGAGAGATGTTTGAAGAAAAATTTGTGTAGAAAAACAGATTTGCTACAACAAAGGTAATTAAAAATTCACAACACCATAGCGCATGCTAGCATAAATGGATCTGCTGAAGCGCATCTGTTCGAAGAAAAATTGAAATAGAATTTAGATTTTAAGGCCTGTCTCCCCGCCAGGTAAAGCCAAGTTAACAGCTGAAATGAAAGCAATGCGCCTGAAGTTGGGCCAAACAATGGCAAGTCAAAGATGTGAACTTTCTGAATATCGGTAAGATACAGCAATTTAATCAATATTTGAATTACAGTTATTATCATTTTCAGTTTAAATAAAGCAAATAAACATGGGAAGTTTATTATATTTTTCCTATTTTTGACAGGTCTGCTTCAGAGACGAAAGCACATTCGAATTTTTGCTGGAATAAAGATCAGTAATATGCGTCTTCGTCATGGAGAAAAAGTTTCATCCTGATTGTGGTCGTCCCGACTGTTTAATCATCACCCCAAAGTGATTGATTTGGTCAGTCATCAGCGGCAAGGGCACTGACTTGACGTCTGTACGTCCGTCAATGGAATAATAGAGGCAAGATCATTACATAGAAGTATTTACAAAATCGGTTGATTCCGCAACTCAGAGAATCGGTTTCCTCCAAATGGGGAACCATCAATCATTCATGCAAGAATGGGAGCTCCCTGCCACAATGTCTCGTTCTTGTTAAAGCTTTTTTGGCAGAAAAAAATATGAAACCCTATTGAATAATGTGTGGGAGCTGATGAAAAAGAGAAGTGGCTAAAGATGTGATTACCAACAAAACCAAAGCTCCTAGAAATGAAATTATTCACGTGGTGGAATCATCATCCTCACATGCAGGAGGACAGTACAAATCTTGCCATTGCATAGATACGCATGCCGCGCAGAAATTAAAGCTTTGATAGCGGCTAAAGGGTGGCTCAAACTAAATATTGACTTTTACTAACATTAATTTAACTTTTCTTTAAAAACTTAATAAATACTTATGCTTTTCCTAAATTAATGCTGTTTTATTTAATGGTAAAATAAATAGGGTAATTGATTGGATAATAATATAAAATAAAAAACAAATCAATTTAAAATAATAAAACGGTACAATATCCACTCGGTAATTAATCTTTTTACATGAAATATTGCAGTGCGTCTAATAATTTGGCCAGGGACTGTAGGTAAATTTCAGTTTATGCGTAGACAATACACACGAACACACACATATCACACATACACACACTTACACACACACACACACCCACACACACACACACACACACACACACACACACACACACACACATACACCACACATTACACACACATACCACACACATACACACACATACACACACATACACACACCATTCACACACAACGCGCACACGCACACGCACATGCACACGCACGCACACGCGCACACGGCACATGCATACACACATACACACACACATACGCACAGCACATACGCACAGACAAAGGGATACTAGCAGACACTACCTCCATGTGGTGTATCCTGGGTATACGCCAAGAGATGCCTACAATTGTTGAAAAACCTGAGGCAAAAATGATAATCCGAGGTCGGGTAGATTGATTGTCCATCAAATAGAATTGATTTTCGAGAAAATCTGTCTTGAATATGAAAATAAAACCATCTATGAATGAAATTGTCGGAAAAACCGTACTCTCATGGAAATACAAATTTTTTCTCAAATGTTTTTTGGAAAACAAGGGGAAAAAATCAAAAATCCAGCCCGACAGATCGATTGGGCAATAAAAAAACGAACCCATTTAAAAAAAGAAAATGTTATGATTAGGTGAAAACTACGACTCTATAGAGTGACTTTCCTGCGAGAAAACGTCGTTTTTTCGTAAAAATTAATACTTCTTTTGAAAATTCCGGAAAATTGTGAAAAAAAAAACATAAAATCTAGGTCGACAGATCGATTAGTCATGAAAAAATAATTAATCAACAAAAAAAAATTCCGATAGCTACAAAATTAAGACCCGTAAGGTAATTTGAGTGGCACAGTGTGCTTCGTCCCACTGTGCATCTGTCCGAAAAGTTCTCGGACTGATTTTTTCCCCAGCCTTTAAGCAGCACCATCTTGTAAACAACAGTAAAAGCGTTGAACTCACATCTGTAAATAACACATTTGCATTCAACCAGCCAGTTGTGATCAGTTAGGGCTGAGTAGTAGACGTGCGAAACTGTAATGTGTCGTAGTCGTTGTGCCCCACAGAAGTGTGATGAAGCCGCCAGCAGTGATCAGATTTCATAGAAACTGGGTAAAAAAACAGGCTACGGAGACATTTGAATCTTTGAAAAAAGCTTACGGTGGATGATTGTTTATCGCGTTCAGAAGAGTATGAGTGGTTTAAATGCTTTAAGGAAGGGAGGGAGTCGCTTGAGGATAATGCAAGGTCAGGGCGTCCCATGAGAAGTTCGGCTGATGCAAACGTTGTGAAAATTCGCCACTTCTGTAAATCAGTGTTCGAGATGTTGTCCGGCACGTTTTGAACAAGAGGAAAGTGTGTGCGAAGTTTTTGTCCCTTCACAGCCTTACACCCGAACAAAAAACAGCAACGGGTCGACGCCAGCCGAGACTTCATCGAAATGAAAAATGCAGACGATTCTTTTCTGCAGAAAATAATCCACGTGTGATAAGACGTGGTGTTACCACTACGAGCCTAGGTATACCACAAAATGGCAGAGTAGGCAATGGCTCGGTAGTGGTTCGCCGAGAACTGAAACATTTTTTGACGCTTCAAGAATTACCCAGAATTTTCGAGGGCCCTACAGTGAACGCTATGTTTTACTACAAGGGTTCGACTGGAACGATGGAACGCAAAGATTTTTTTTTTTGTATCATGGACAACGCGCCTGCCCTCACACTTCGGGAATTGTGGAGTGTGGCAGTTTTTGACACGAAAACAAGTGTCCATACTGATTTAGCGCTCTAAAGACTTTTTTTTAGTCCCAAAAATCAAGGAGGACATTAAAGTTACTGTGCCACACATTCTCTTAAAAAGAAAGTTTTCAAATGGTTGTATGCACGTTCTGAACATTATTATTGAGGTCGAAGGGGACGATTTAATTCTTCTATTTTTTTATTAAGGCAGTCCGGCACAACTTTTTGGACAGACGGTGTAGTCAACTTACGCCTACTTTGCTTCGCAACATTTTGGCAATTAAAATACACATTATAATAAAGTGAGTCAAAACGCAACAACTTATAAAAATTCTAAAAGTTTTTTCAATTATTCAATTTTCCTTTTTGACGAATGTTTCGACAAGCACGGCGCGTCGTCCATATGTTGCCCACTCTCAATTAAAAAAAAAAATGCAATTTTCTTCTCCACACAAACTACAAACAATAAAATGTGAAAAATGTAGTCATCACTCAAACTAAAAATAAAACTTACAAAATTAATCGTAGATAGATAGATCACTCATCGCGCTTGTTTATTATATAAATTATATTATACACATACTTTATTGTTTTTTAATAAATTTTTCCAACTTATTTATGTCTAGTTAATGGCTAATGATCTTTATTTTATTAGTAGATAAAATAAAAAACACAGTAAAATATATATATATATATATATATATATATATATATATATATATATATATATATATATATATATATATATATATATTTATTAGCAACAGCCCGCGACTTCGTTCGCATAGAAGCGTTATTTTTTCAAAATTTTTAAAACGTTCCATACGGTGATTGAATTTTGCTACGAAAAGTATAAAATGATCAGTGACTTCACAGAGCACACCCCAAATAAGTTTTGAACAAAGTTTGTCTCTGATCTTTGTTCAAAACTGATGACCTTGAAAAATTTTTCATATACCAAATAAATTATCAAAGGTAATGCATTCGTAATAATTTTCATTCAAATATACACCTCATGGAGAATGTTCCAGAATTTTTTCGAACTTTTTTGATCAGTACTCTGAGATAGGGTGGGGCGACAGCGATATTTGGCGTTTTTTTTTTGAATAATATAAAGAAAAGTTAGCGAGTATTACATCATATAATTTCTGAACTTTCATTTGACACCCCACTCGTTGACCTGGTAATTTTTTTTTCACTTCTGATTTCATCTCCCCAAAACAAACCCGTTGAGTCAAAATTTAACCATCAAAACTACACTGCTCTGACACACATCGTACACCTCAAACTGAAATTACTTACGTAATAATTGCGAAAGGAAATGCAATAATGACGCACAATTTTTCGTAGATATTTGAAAACATTTAAACAGCAGAGAACTCAAAATTAAGGAAGATTATTAAAATAATATTTGCTGCCTAAATGAATATCACACTATTAGGTATTTACTGAACAAAAATGCACCAATTGGCACCAACAACAAAGCACCTACACACTACAATCTTCGAACTACGAATAACAAAACAACAAACATTTTCGTCTTCAAAAATATAATATCAAGGAAATCGCGTCTCGATAAAATCACATTAAAGATTGCTGTAAAATAAAGCCCATCAGCGTATTTGCTGGCGCGCCACGCCGTTTTCTGCTAGGGTCACCAGCAAATAGTGCGGTCCTTCGCTCGCTTTCTCTACCGGGTCAGCTCTTTGTTATCCTGCCCCCTAAAATATAGCCTATCCCAAAAGTTCAGGCTGCATACCAGTAGAACGATTTTTTAAATCGGATTGGTAATTTCAGAGATTACCTCCTACAAACAAAAAATATTAACTTTTCTTCTTTATTTATTATATATATATATATATATATATATATATATATATATATATATAATATATATATATATATATGTATATATATATATGTATATATATATATATATATATATATATATATATATATATATATATATATATATATATATATAATATATCGATACTCGATACTGTGATCTTGCTGCAGCAAGATCACAGTATCGAGTAGCAGCAGCAAGAGTACTTTGAAATGCCAAATGAAGTTTTAGCAAAACGTCGTGCAAACTCATTACTAGATGAACGGATTGAAATTCAGAATTTTAATGTAATTATATATATATATATATATATATATATATATATATATATATATATATATATATAATATATATATATATATATATAATATATTTAATATATATATATATAAATATAATATATAATATATATATATATATATATATATATATATATATATATATATATATATATATATACGAGGCTGGTTT
>CM032447.1:25439287-25548443 GCA_019049505.1 Pachyrhynchus sulphureomaculatus
GTGACAAGGTGGAGTGATAGTAAATTTGTGCCTCAAATCCAACGCATGTGCTTCATATCTGAATTTTATTTTTTGATATAAATATGGCGGGCATTTTAGAAAGATTATTTTATTATACAAAACTAAGCTATGAAACATTCTTCTTTCTCTCAAACCAGCCAATATCTTTCAATTTTGCACTCACCCCCCTTCGTATTTTCTGATCCCACATATCATTCGGACACAGCAGTTCTGTATCAACTGGATGCGCCTCGTATCTTGTCCCAGCAAGCATGGTCCGTACAAAGTGTCACAAAAAGAGAAGTGTGACAAGACCAGGCAGTCACATAACGATTTCTTGAGGTTCACATCCAAAAGGTGCCTTTGATTGAAAATTAGTTTTAAATTAGCAAATGCCTTTCTTACACAGCTGTTAATGTGTTAAGAGAACCTCAAGTCAACGTCAAGCAACAGACGAGATTTCTAGCCGCATTCGAACTAACCAGAGCTTCACCAATTAGTCTTATGTGGAGTAAATCCTTATATTGGTCCCTAACATGCTTACGTCCAAAAAGAAGTACCTTACTTTGTTGGGGTTAAGGGCTAAACAATGATCAGCTGAGTTCCGCTGCAGCCGTTGAAGATCACTCATAAGCATGTTATTAGCCTCACCATGCGCAGTATTAACGCGAAGGAATTGCAAGGTTAAGTTAGTATTCAACTTCTATGAACTTAGGTTTTTTTTTCATTCATTTTATGGCTAAGCATACCGGTTATTAGTATTCGATGGTTTAACACGAGTTTCTAAATTAAAGTTGTGTCTACTAGGTTTCTATTACTTCCTTTAATATTTCCAAAGTAATACGAATGTGTAATAAATAAAAATTTCATTTGAAATTAGGGCTACACACACTATAATGCCATTGTGCTAAAGATTGCAAAATCCCAACATAATATAAACACTAAAATTAACTGTTGTTAGTGTTATTTAACAATAAGAGATTGTAACATTCATTTTTTCCTAGATTTTAAGATCATGTTACAACACTGTTTTTCTTACTATACAATTTAAATTTTATTACATTTCTGTATTTGATTAGGAAGAGATTTTAATTTTTGAGCAGTGTAACTTACACACATAATGTAATTAAAAACATTGATTTAAATTTTTGAACAGTGCAACTCAACCGTGTATAACGTGTTGCTGATTTAACGTATTTTGTTTGTATTGAATGCGTCTGATTTTGCGTCCCGGAAGTGAGCCATTTTAAAGACTTCACTTTAAAGTAGGGAGAAGAGAGAGAAGAAAAACGGTCATTTGGAATTTTAGTAGCTTTTTCCTCCGAGATGCAGTAACGGCTTTTTCCTCCCAGCATGCCGTAGTGGCTTTATCCTTCCGTCATGCCGTAGTGCAGTAACGGTCAAGCCGTAGTAGGCTTAGTCTTCCATCTTGTCATAGTTCAGTGGCCTTTTGCCATTCTAAAAATATTCTGCCCATCCTAAGACATTTCGGGTCAAAAAATGATTAGCTACCAAAATGAAAATAGGAGAGTGGCAGGTGTGACAATATCTGATAAGAATCTCACCAGGAGAGGCCAAGTTGTTTATGGAAAATCCATGAGGAGAAGCCAAGTAGTAAGTCAAGACGTTAAATCCGCGAAGTTAATTTACAAACTTTTAGATCGTGTTTTTTAAAGCCTTTTGTGTTTTTTACACCTAGGATCAGTAATTCATAGAACTCTAGTTTAAATGTGTACACTCTCATAGCCTAAGGGGTTTTAGTTAATGTAATTTTAAGAGTGTAATAACTGCAAGAACGTTTATTTGTTAAGTATACTTTTCTCTGTGTTAATGCAGCCTTTTACCGAACTACTCGCTCTTTCTTTCAGGACGCCAGGTTGTAATATATTTAATCTTGTTTTCACAACTAAATAACTCTTCAGTATTTTTTCATTTTTTTGAGCTGAAATTAGATTCCCTTTATTCTAAAATGAATGGTGCCCAAACAGTACAACCAAATTTTAAACAACCATAGAGACTATTTTCAAAAGACGTACAAAAATTATCTCTTATCCATAATTTCGCCAAACAAAACGAGCTAGCTTATGTATCTAATCTTTGATTTACTCAGTATTAATATCCACTCAATCCATTCTCAAAAATTAAGATATACATAAGGGGTAAATAACGGCTTCTATTTAATAAATAAAATATTATTAAAAATAAAGACAGTTGAGGCTATACAAAATAGCGCCTCAAACGTCAGGCTATAAAAAAGCCTCAAAAAGAGACGCTATAAGATATATCATTTCAATTTTAGTGGTTTGTATGCCTAAGTAGGGCAAAAAAAAAAACATACCCTACCATAATAGCGATAAGAATAATGAACTTCAAATAACCTCTCTTATAAGTGCCTAAATAAGGAAAATCGTTATAACTTAATAAAGGTTTCTTTTATTGTATTTCAATACTGCGCAAGCTCCAAATGGTCGCGCATGCGTCAAATAACGATAACAGCTGACCCCTTTACTATTGCGCAAGCTCCAAACGGTGGGTGCATGCTACAAATAAAGATAAAGACAGTGACCTACCAAAATAAGCGTTGCAAAATCTCTCTAATGCGCGAGACTTCTTACTTCTCCGACTGTATTTTATAAATGCTATTATTTTTTCTAACCTACATAAACGTCAGCTTACGTTCTATATCCATCATATTATTTTCTGCATTTGTCTTAACGTCCTCCACTCCCGCAAAAATAGAACCGATCGGTAAACAAATTTTGTAGACGGGATGTGTACTTTACTATATTTAGCGTGACAATTTCCTTGATAACGACTATGCAAATATTCAGATAAACGTAATGTGAATTATTATATCAGGTAGATTATTAGAGAATGACTTGAAAACCGACGAGATAGGTTAATTTTGTTAACAAGATGATCTGATGTTTTGAACCAGATATTAATTTATGTTTTGATGATTGATTTATCAGTTGTTTTACTATTACATAAATTTCTTTAGGTTTAGGATTTGGAAATTAGATTAGGAATCAAAAACAACAGATGTTACTGCTTTTTGAACGATTCTATAGTTGCACGCCAACATAATATGAGATTGTCAAAAAAGTATTGGGCTTGTATGAGCCACAATACACATTGTCATGGTAGGATGCTAACATGACTTCAAACCGGTCCTGTAAGTTTATATAAGAATGTACCGGTGGAACCTTAAAATTATGGTTAGATTTTTTAATTAATTTAACTGCTGTTAATTCATTTTTCGTTTTTCTTCTGTGGTGAGTTTCTTTTCTATAGTCCAATCACCGAAACGTCGCAACATATCATCCAAAACCCGATGTTCCGTGAAAGACATGTACACTTTGTTATTGAGAACCCATTTTAGTATAAACGAAATTCAACCAATCAGGGTGGTTCAAGCTATATTATATTTATACAGGGTGCCCCATATGTATGGACTAATGATTCCATAACATTTATTAATCAGTGCATCAAAAAAATGTTTAAATAAAAGTTGTAGGGTGTTTTACGGCGTACATGCTGACGTTGACAATAAAATGTTTTAAACTGTCAGTTCGAAGAAATTACGCCATTTGAAATTTTTTTAAATGGAAAGACTTGTATATTGCTTTATTTTTGAGGCCTACTAAAAATTCTAGACATTATTTGTTTAACATACCATATGTCTAAATTGAACTGTTTTGGATTTTTTGATATTTGAAATAAACTGTTTGGAATTATTGTCATTTGAAATTTAAAATAAATAACCGGTCAAGTGCAAGTTGAACTTGCGCAATTAGTGGTCCGTACGTTGATTGCTTTTAAAATAAAAATTTTTGTTACGGAGGTATAAAATGATCAGTGACTTCACAAAACCCACCCCAAAAGTTTTCAAACAAAGTTTGTTTCCAATCTTTAATGAAAACTGATGACCTTGAAATTTTTGTTTTTTTTTTATATACCGATAAATTATTAAAGGTAATGCACTCGTGATAATTTTCGTTCAATCAACACTCCGTGGAGAATATTCCAGAATTTTTTTCAAAATTGTTTGATAAGTAGTTTTCGAGATAAGGTGGGGGGGACAGCGATTTTTCGCGATTTTTAAAAAATAATACAAAGAAAAGTGCGCGCAAGTATTACATTTATATATATATATTTTTACTCGGGTTTTTCACAAGCTTTCATTGACACTACACTCGATGACCTAGTAAAAATTTTTTTTTTTCACTTCCGATTTCACCCCTCAAAACGAACCTCTTAAGTCAAAATTTAACTTTTCAAAACTACACGGCTCTGATGAGTCCATCAATTCCTATTTAGTACCAAACTTCAACTTTCTATGTCAAATAGTTTCGGAGGGAGAAAATCGGATGTGACAGACAGACAGACAGACACTGAAGTGATTTTATAAGTGTTCCGTACGCAACACAAAAAAAAAGACAAAAAACCATTTATAAATACTCTAGGTTTATTTTTAAAGTAACAATTGCTCAAAATTGACTACCGCTAACGGCAGTGATCGAATCTGTCATAAACAGCCTAAACAGAGTTTTGCAGAGAATCCGAGGTGATCTGTGCTACTTGATATTTATTGAATTCTTCGTTGTAAATCTTCTACAGTTTCAGGTCGATTTCGGTAAACTTTGGTTTTCAAATGACCCCATAAAAAAAGTCGAGTGGCGTAAGGTGGGGACTCCGTACAGGCCATTCCACAGCACCTCTTGTGCCTATCCATTGATTAGGAAAAATCGTATTCAAATACCTACGAACATTGATTTCATAGTGAGGAGTTGCACCATCCTGTTGATACCACAGATTCCTGTTAGGAGTATCCAAATTATTTTCATCCGGGAAAAAGACCTGCACAAGTTGAAATAACTTGCTCTTGGAGTAACCGGAAATACCGCTGTCCTGTAAGATTTCCATCGATAAAAAAGGGACCAATGATATGACATCGACAAATCCCTACCCACACATTTATCTTTTGTGGTCTTTGAGAATGACTGTCGATTATCCAGTGGGGATTCTCAGTAAACCAGTACTGGCAGTTATGCCTGTTAACTCTTCCGTTAAGACGAAATATGGCCTCGACAGAAAAAACAATATTATGAATTAGGTTAGGATCATTATTGATTCGTTTCATCATGACCTCGCAAAATTCAATGTGTCTATCGTAGTCATCTTCCGATAATTCTTGCAATAGAATGGGTTTGTATGGATGTGATTTTTCTTCATTTAGTATACGACTTAAGGTACCTTTACTTATGTTGTGATCTAGGCTGACGAGTGGTTGTATGGGGATTTTCTGTAATTTCCAATAAAACATCTAGCTTTTTATCATCGCTTGTTTTAACTTTTAGAGGTCCAGATTTAGAACGATCGTTAACATGACCTGATTGTCTAAATCGTTTTAATGTTTTGCTAACTGCGGAGTGGATAATAGGTTCTCGATTCGGATATTCTGCGTTAAAAAGATCACACACCTCCTGCTGTGTTCTCCTACGGTCTCCGTAACCAACCATCATTAACAAAGTGATTCTTTCAGTTTCTGTTAAATGTACCATTACGCTCAAATTGCAGGTTCACAAAATGTTTTCGTCAATAAATTATTTTTTGACCAGTTAAGTCGTTACCTGACACTACATGTTTGACACAAGCCAGCTTAAAAAAAAAAATTAATTTAATCTCTTTAATTTCAAATATCAAAAATCCAAAACAGTTCAATTTAGACATATGGTATGTTAGACAAATAATATCTAGAATTTTTAGTAGGCCTCAAAAATAAAATAATATATAGGCCTTTTCATTAATGGCGTAATTTTTTCGAACTGACAGTTCAAAACATGTTATTGTCAACGTCAGCATGTGCGCCGTATAACACCCTATAACTTTTATTTAAACATATGGGGACCCTGTATTATACTGGCGTAGTGGTGATATATACTGAGTAGTGTCATTATGCCAAAGATTCCACATTCCCAACATAGTATATTATATTTGTTTTTTTTTTCAGGAAAAAGAATCCAAGAATGCATTTGCGTAGCAATCTGTCTCACTTTAATGGCTGTGAATTTCGTGTTTCATCCTGTTTCACATAAGAATGGAAATACTGAGCACCATCTTGATGGCCGCATTTTTTCGGTATTTTGACAGCTGACTTTTGTTCCGGATTGGTCCATTGGGCTGCTGATACTTGGGGCTCCGTGGAATTACCAATCATCGGAAAGGTAAAAAGTAAAAACATTCTCGTAATATTTTAAGCGGGTTAATTTTAATTTTTTCCATGTTATTGTTTTTCCTTTCAGTATGGAAATAATGCCATTCAGGAAACAACAAAGAAAAGCTCACATTCGAAAGTTCAGTTATTAACCATAGGCTTTCGTGTATGACATTTTAAACTTGCCAATGTATTATTATTATTATTATTATTATTAAAGAAAAAGAGCGTGCATGTATCCATGTCGTATACCTGTACGGTATTGCGTGATTATCGTATATTTAACTTTCGACATCTTTGATAGTCTTCTAATGAGTTTTATGAGTTATATTAGTCCCTTTTTATTCGTGTGAGACTCAATGCGGTGAAAATCGAGTTTTTAGTTGTTAGTTTATCGGACAAACACGATAATTGAATTTTAGATTATAAATGTGAAGGTGGTGGTCAAGGCCACAAATGGGCGTTAATTGTTTTTTACCCATATTTATACGTACATACATATATACATACATTTATTAGTGCTTGGAATTTCGTTTTTTTATTTAATTTGTGAACTATCTCCAATTTATTTATTTTTCGCGTGCTCTGTATAGTTTATGTTTCTGATACCTCTCTCTCCTCAGCCTATAGTCATCCACTCCTGAATGAAGGCCTCTTCCAATCTTTTCCACGTCGTTCTGTTTAGGGCTGTTTGGATCTAATTTCCCCCGCAATTTTCTGGATGTCATCGCGCCACCTTTTTGGAGGTCTTCCAACACTCCTTTTGGTTTGTCTTGGACGCCAGTTTATTATTTTGCTGGTCCATCTTTCTGAGCTTTGACGAGCTATATGGTCAGCCCATTGCCATTTGAGTTGAGCTACTCTTCTGAGGACATCTGTCACGAACATTCTTCTTTTAATTTCCTCGTTCTGTATCCTGTCTCTCAGGCTAATTCTGAGCATAGATCTCTCCATTGCTCGTTGTGTCACTTGAAGCTTTTCAGCGGTTTTTCGGGTGAGTGCCATTGTCTCGCGACCATACGTAAGGACCGGCAGAATACATGAGTCGTATGTTTTACGTTTAAAATTTATTGGGATTTCTCTAGATTTAAGTACATACCCCAACTTGCCGAACGCAGCCCAACCTTGTCCTATTCTTCTAGTTATTTCAGAGCTTTGATTTTCTTTACCAAGTTGTATTTTGTGTCCCAATTAAATATATTCTGATACGTTTTCCAGTGTTTGGTTTCCGATATTTACCTGAATATTTTCCACACTCATTATTTTTGTTTTATGTAGATTCATCTCGAGTCCGATGCTTAAGGATGCCTGATGCATTTCTTCCAGCATGCCCCGAATTTCCTCCGTTTTATCGCTTATAATCATTATATCGTCTGCGAATCGTAAATGGTTCAGACGGACACCATCTATATTTATGCCCCTGGATTGCTAATTTAAACTCTTAAAAATGTCCTCTAAGGCTAGTGTGAAGAGTTTAGGGGAGACAGTATCGCCCTGACGTATGCCTCTGTTTACCAATATCTTATCTGTCTTTGTATCTTCGTCCAGTGTTATTTGGATGGTCGCGTTTTCATATATGTGTTTGATGAGATTTGAATACCTGGTGTCTACTCTTGCGTTGTCTAGAGCTCTTAATATTGCCCAAGTTTCGACCGAGTTAAAGGCCTTTTTGTAATCTACAAATGCCAGGTGCAATGGTATGTTATATTCTGTGGTCTTCTCTATGAGAGTGCGTACTGTCTGCAAGTGGTCAATCGTACTAAAACCTTTTCGGAAACCAGCTTGTTCTACTGGTTGATACGAATCCATTTTTTGAGTTAGTCTATTTGTTTACTATTTTTGTTAGCAACTTGTATAAGTGTGATAGTAGACTAATAAGTAAAGTAGTTTTCTATGTCATTTCTATCTCCTTTTTTGTATAGCAAAATAACCTCGGCGTTGTTCCATTTTGTTGGAATTCTTTCTTCGGTTATGCATTTGTTGAGTAGGATTCGTACACTTTCTACTAGATATTCTCCTCCCATTTTTAACATTTCAGTGGTGATTTGATCTTCTCCTGGACATTTCTGAGATTTCATTGGTTGAGCGTTGTTCTTAATTCATTGGTATCTATTTCAGGAATTTCCTCGGATCCAATATTTTGAATTTTCCGTCTGTTGTACTGATGACCTTGGGACTTGGAACTGTAGAGATGCTTATAGAAGTCCTGAACTATGGTAACAATTTCCGTTCTACTATTAACTACGGTACCACTGTTGTTCTTCAATTTACTTAATTTCATTCTTCCATTTGATAAGTGGGATTTTAAAACTTTCATATTTTTGTTGTTGTCAATAGTATTCTTCACCAACTTTGTGTTGTATTCTCTTATATCTTTTCGAATGTTCTTGTCTATTTCTCTATTTATTGTCTTATAGCTTTCAGCTTCCCTGTCTGTTTCTCTTCTCATTTTGATCAGATTTTTAGTAGTTTGGCTAAACTTGCCGATGTTCTTTTGTTTAGCACATATTTGTTTTGTTGCTACTTGTATGCTACTTCTTATGGTTTTACTTAGATCTTCCATTTCCATGTCCTTCAATCTGTTTGTCTCTCTTAGTTTTACGTTTACTGTATCCTGAAATTTTTCTTTATTTTTTGATAGAGTTTTCACTGTAGGATATTTTTGTTTCTTTAGTATTAGTTTGTTTCTTTCGAATTTGATGTTTAGGTATATGGTTGCTCTAACCATTCGATGGTCGCTATTTGTATCGAACCGATTTAAAACGGTAACATCCTGACAGATTTCTTGTTTGTTAGAGATTATGTAGTCGATTTCATTTCTAATACTGTCATCGGAGCTACTCCAAGTCTTTTCGGGTTTTTTGAAGAATCAATTCCTACAGTAAAGTTGTTCATTTCTGCAGTAGTCGACAAGATTTTCACCTCTGGCATTTCTATCCCCCACTCCGAATTTGCCGACATTTATGGTATCTTGGTTTGTATTTTTGCCAATTTTGGCATTGAAATCTCCCATAATAATCACATATTTCGCATTTTTTATTTGTTTTTGCTGTTGATGTATCTTCATATAGCTGTTCTACTGCTTCGTCGTCAGATGTGCTGGTTGGAGCATATACCTGCATCACTTGCATGTTATACCTCTTGTTGATTTATATAGAAACGTAGATGACTCTATCTGATACGGCTGTCATTTTTTATGATTTGATGTTTCAATCGTTTATTCACCAATAGGGCGACTCCACCTATGTGGTCATTTGTTTCCGAATTATTCCGGTATAACAAATGACCTGACTTCAGATATGTAGCTTGTTCCCCTTTAAGTCTTGTTTCGCTCAATCCCAAGATGTCCCATTTTATGTGTCGGAGTTCCTCTTCTAATCTCTCCATGTTGCGATCTTAATGTTCTTATGTTGTAAGTAGCAATCCAGAGTTTGTTATTTTTTCCTTGATAGTTTTGGTTTAGGTTTATCTTCGCCGAATTTTTGCCTCCCCCAGAATCCGCGAGGCTGACTGAAGTTTCAGTGCAAGATTCTGAACCATTGGCTCTACTTGCCTGGGGTATTTCTGTTTTAGAATTCGACATTTCCATGTTTTGGAAGGTTTTTAGCACTTAAATCGCCACGCTTGCTAGGCGGGTTGGCGAGTTGGATAGGATAAAATAGGAATGATTCCCCTCGGATAGGATGTTGGGGAGATCATGAGCTCACGTTTATGGCAGGTTTGCTAAACCTGTAGTAGATCTGTTTCTCATCGGGATCATGAGACAGTATCCACCCGCTACCATATCTGATACCTTTAGTAAATATTAATTTACTAATTTTCTTTTCTATTTTTTTTTTGCAATAATATTGTGTGTAAAAAACAAAAACCTCGAACTGCATACTGTAAGGTAAAAATATTCGATAAAATTGTCCAATTGTCCGTGCGACAATTGCGGTTTTACGAAAATCATCATTTTTAGTGTTCCGTACGGAACACTTATAAGATCACTTTGGTGTCCGTCTGTTTGTCTGTCACACCCGATTTTCTCTCCGAAACTATTTGACATAGAAAGTTGAAATTTGGCCCTAATATAGGAATTGATGGCCTTAACAGAGCCGTGTAGTTTTGAAAGTTAAATTTTGACTTAAGGGGTTAGTTTTGGGGGATGAAATCGGAAATGAACAATTTTTTTTTACCAGGTCATGGAGTGGGCTGTCAAATGAAAACTTGTAAGAAGTTTAAATATATTTATAATGGCGCACAGTTCTCTTTATATTATTTTTAATAAAGTGCGAAAAATCTCTGTCCCTCCCACCTTATCTCGAAAAGTACTGATCAAAAAATTTTGCCAAAAGTCTGGAATATTCTCTACAAGGTATAGATTGAACGGAAATTATCACGATTGCATTACCTTTAATAATTTATCTGGTATATAAAAATAAACCAAAATTTCAAGGTCATCAGTTTTTCACTAAAGATCGAAAAAAACTTTGTTGAAAACTCATTTGAGATGTGTTTTGTAAAGTCACTGATCATTTTATACTTCCGTAACGAAAATTGTTATTTTAAAAGCAATTAACGCACGGAACACTAATTTCACAAGTCCAACTTGCACTTGACCAATTATTTAATTATTTGTTGTGAAAAAAGTAAAACATTGCTCGGAACCAACAATTAAATTTTAAAATTCTTCAAGAAATAAAAATCTCCTTGCGACATATATTTTTGTTGGCCAAAAATGGACAAAATACGATTTTCATCAAATCGATTAAAAATTCTAATTCTGAACCCTTTTTCCTAATAAATATTTGCGATATTTTAACAAACACAGTGACTTTAAACTCTAGAAAATTTAAATTTTCCGCCAAATGACAAACGACAATCGGAACTGTAAAATCATTTTTTTTTCACTAAATTTAATAATAATGAAAAAATCCCATATGTCGCTAATTTTTTGCCTGTGATACAGATAGTATTGCCTCTAAGTATAATTTTTGTAACTAATGAGATGAAGTCTTTAGGTACGAATTCAAAATAGCTAGCGTCTTCGAGATCAGATAATTTGAATATCGATCGATTTGCAGAACTGAATTAAATTTAACATATCGGGTCTGGGAAAAAGTTCATGGCGTTTTTTCCTGATAGATGGCGTCAATTGCAAATAACTCAAGAAACACAGATCGCAACGACACCACTAAACGCTCGTTGGAAAGGTGACACTTCGAGCGATACTTTGAATGTATAAACATCGAAATTCGTGCAGTGGTTGGAAAGTTGTTTGCGTTTGAAAATGGAGAAAAGTAATGAAAAATTGCAATATATTTTGCAATATTATTACGACGCAGGCTTGGGAAAAAATTTGTACTGTGTACGGTGAAGGTACTTTATCAAAATCTGCTGCGCGGAAATGGTTCGCTCGCTTTCGTTCTGGTAATTTTGACGTGAAAGATGAGTCACGCTCTGGTCGTTCAATCACTGAAAAAGCTGATGAAATTCTTGAAAAAGTCCAGCAAGATAAGCATATCAGCAGTGTCGATATTGGTATGGAGCTTAGGCATTGACCACAAAACGGTTTTGAACCATTTACACAAAGCTGGCTACAAAAAGAAGCTCGATGTATGGTTCCTCATGAGTTGAGCGCCAAAAACATGATAGACCGAATTAACATCTGCGATGCGCTGCTGAAACGCAACGAAATCGAGCCATTTCTGAAACGTGTCATAACCGGTGATGAAAAATGGAGCACGTATGACAATCGGAAGCGTAAAAGATCGTGGACAAGGGATGATGAGCCGTCACAAGCGCTCGTGAAGTCAGGATTGACGTCGAAAAAGGTGATGCTGTGTGTGTGGTGGGACTGGAAGGGAATCGTCCACCATAAGCTACTTCCAGTTGGTCAGACGATTGCTTCTCAACTCTACTGTGACAACTAGAGAGATTATGCTAGGCAATTGAAAGAAAACGGCCCGAATTGATTAATAGGAAAGGTGTTGTCATGACAACGCCCGACCACACACTTCTTTGGTGACCAGTCAAAAATTGCGAGAGCTTGGTTGGGAAGTTTTGATGCATCCACCGTATAGTCCAGACATAGTACCCTCTGACTATCACTTGTTCCGATCTCTGCAGAACTCTCTCAATGGAATTAAGCTGCTTTCAAAAGAAGCCTGTGAAAACCACTTGATTCAGGTTTTCAACCAGAAACCACAGAAGTTCTTCACCGATGGCATCATGGCTCTACCCGAAAAATGGCGAAACATTGTCGATAATAATGGGGCATATTTGGTTTAAATACGAGTAAATTCATTTTCACACTATAAGAAAACCAGTTGAATTTTACTAAAAAAACGCCACAAACTTTTTCTCAGACCTGATATTATTAATTTTTACAAACTCAGTATCGAAGTGGTTATTTACTTTAATCATCTGAGACTGTAACTAAAGAACTTTTGAAATAAGTGATAAAAAAAAACATTTTACTCTTTTACTGCTTCACTTTTAGCATAGCAATTGGTTCGAATGTATCGATAACTATTAATATTTTGAGATATTAACTATTGTAGTTATTTGTGAAATTTTAAACAGGAGAGGGAGCTATGGGAAAATATGCTCCCACTTTAGAGGAATGTCAAAACTTTTGTTACTTTAGTTTTTACATTTATCAACCTCCAATAACATGGTTTATTGGCGTGGTCGTTAAAGTAAAAAGGTGTCTTATCTGAAAACAATTTTGGTAAATAGTAAAAAGCATTGATTAACGACGTTGGAGCTCTGAACAGTTTCAGTAATTCTTGCATCAGATGTATCTGGTAGAGATCAACACATAAACCTAAGAATGCATCGTAAGGAATTCCTAGGCAAATTTACGTTTGTTTATTGAGAGGCTAGGATTCTCGCGCACAAATACTGTGTTGTAACCGACTGTTCCTTTGTAAGTCGATCAAAAATATACGTGATAAAACTTCTAACTTTTTATTAAGTAAATTTTATAATACTTAGTAGCTTGGTATGAATATAATAATGTCAATGCTCGTAATAACAATATTTAATATTTGATGTTATTATTAATAATAATGCCGTTTAAGTCTTTTGTTAATTAACTAAGAATAATAACAATGTAATAATAATGTCTTCTCTAGCTAACTGCCTATTATTTTATAAATTTACTCTCTAAAATTTACCATAGGCGTACTCTTAAGTTTAACTAAAAAATATTTACCTGTCATCCTAATGATTACAGAGTTTGGCGACTTCTCGACGCCATGAAGAAGTTTACAAAAAAGTAGTTGTTTCACTGAGTTATTAGTAAGTGTACAGGGTGGTCTAAATTGGACACTTTCGTCTATTTCCTTTATCTAAAGGAGATAGACGAAAACTGATGTCGGTGTCTGAGGCTCAATTTTTATGATAAACTCAATGGTGAAAACCGCATATCGATATCTAGTACCGTTTCAGATATAGAGGGTGTTTTTTAAAAAATCTGCATTTTGGAAAAATGTTTGTAATTCTTTTCCTATTGAAAATTTTTAATTTCTGTAAGAACATTCTCAAAGCACTTTTTTAAGTGGGTTTCAACAGTGTAAGTTACATTTTTTTACAACTAATATTTTATTAGTTATTAACGCAAAATATATTTTTTAAATGGGATACCCTGTATATTTTTCCTTATCTGAATAGAGCTTTAAATTACCATTCTAAAAATATAGCACACTTTATATTTTGCTTAAATTTACTTCAAAATATAAAGGTTTTCAGTTTTTACGCGAGTTTTAAATGCACATTTTGTAAAGTAGGCTTTGGACGGAGCGGCCATATGGTTTAATTCAATTGTTTACTCGTAGTTGTCAAATTTTACTTCAGGATCAGTTATTGAATTGTCAAATAAATCGCAATGAAATTTGAAAATTACGAAAACTGGGATATAATAGTGTGTGTTTCATACAAACCGGAGAAAATTCTCTTCCCCCCTTCAAGGGTCGCTCGATTGTGACATAACCTAGTTAATAGTCGTCAGTTTGAAAAGAAATGATCCAAAAATTATGCATCAAACAAGGATAAGGAGTTAGAAGAAATAGTAGTTTTAGGAACTATCGGAAATAATCCCAACACTTCAACCCGACAGTTAAAAGAATCCACTGGACTACCAAGAACTAACGTAAGTCGTACTTTGAAGAAGCACAAATTCGGGCCATATAGGACAAGAAAAGTTCATCACCTTGGAGACGGAGATTTTTGAACGGCTTATGGATTTTCGCCAATTGTTTTTGGAGAATTGTAACCATGTTCCGAATTTTTCATTAAATTGCATTTGGACAGACGAAGCTTATGTAAGCAATGCAGGTATTTTTAACCGTTACAATTCTTATACGTGGACACAAGAAAATCCTCACTTAGTTGTGTAGCCAAGAAATCAAGGCAGATTTGGATTTAATGTGTGGACAGGAATGTTTTGAGGCAGGGTTTTAGGTCCATTTATTTACGTGTTGAAACAAAATACCCACCAAATGGTAGGCACAGGCTTCAAATAACGATAACAGTAGGGTCCTTATATTTAATTTTTTCGCTTTACTACTGCGCAAGCTCCAAACGGTGGACGCATGGTTCAAATAAAGATACAGACAGTGGCCTACGAAAATCAGCGTTGCAAAATCTTTCTAAAACTCTCTCATTATAAAAATGAAACTGCACCAAATTCGAATTTTATATCTCATTTTCTTCTTAAGTAATGGCGGCAATAGACTAACAGACTGAAGGAATTGAGAAAATATTTTTTGGTCTGCAATTACTTCATAATACTAAAATTAAACAGAGTCGGCAGTTCTTTACTCTTATCTGGCAGTTCTTCCTGGGATGCGTTTCGCCGTATTACGGCTGATCAACCGAGCTGAAAACGACTGAAAAAGATAAAAAAACTTAAAGTACTAGCGCAAAGCATAAGTATGATTCAATAATTTGCATCCTTGGCCTTTGTAAGCCTAGTTTTAAACGCGTACATGTTAATATAATCATTTTTTTTCGTCATTGTGCGATACTTTCCATCTCGAACCACGTTCTGGTAGATCATCAACGTTTCTTAACTGAGAGTATCGTTTCATTCACTTGCTAACGAATGCGCTCGACTTGCCCATATACTTAGCGGCCGCTCTAGGCGTCATTTTCGGGCCTTTTTGATAATTACATAGAAACACAGCATCGAAGTGCGAAGCTTATGCGGACTCATATTCGATAATGTACTATTTAACCATAAATAATGTAAGAAATGAATCTATTTTCACAAAGCATTGTTTGCAGGAATGCCAACAATAACCTAAAAAAAGGAATCTCTTTTACCGACTCCAATTTATAGGAGACAAGTTCTTACTTAACCGGCAGTACTATTTTTTATATACCGGGTGTACAAGTATGAAATGCGGATTTTTTTTTGTAAAAAAAACATGTTAAATTCGGAAGAATGATAAGAAGTGCTTTATTCAAAGTATGCTCTGTCGCTTGTTATAGATTTTTCCCATCTTTCGGGCAATTTGTGAATACCACGCCAGTAAAAATCTTCACCTTTTGCTGCTCAGCAAGTGTGTGACCCATCGATGCAAACAAGTGGTAATTGGAAGGAGCCAAGTCTGGTGAGTAAGCCGTATGGGGTAGAACTTCCCAGCTGAGTGCTTCCAACGTGTCGCGAACTGGTTTTTGCCGTATGTGATAGGGCATTGTCATGAAGAAAAATGACTTTGTGTTGCCTCTTTCGGTATTCTGGCCTTTTCTCAAGCAGCGAATGGTTCAAATCGGTCAATTGTTGTTGGTAACGTTCCTGTCTCTCGTAGCCGATTGGAAACAGCTTGTTGACTAACGCCCAATTGCTCGGCTAGTTGTTTTTGTGTTTGCGAATCATCTTCGTCCAACAATGCTTGCAATTCCACATCTTCGTTTTTTTTGGCGGTTTTCCACGTTCCTTGTCTGCAACATCGAAGTCACCACTTTTGAAACGCCGCAACCATCGTTCACACGTATCTTGCGATGGAGTATGTTCACCATAAGCTTCTCGAAGTAATCGGTATGATTCAACCGTAGTTTTCTTCAAATGAAAACAAAAAATTAATGCTGTCCGCGAATGCTCCTTGTTCGGTATAAATTTCGACATATTGAACACAACCATACAACACTATGCACACTCTTTTCCAATTTATCACTCGTGCGCGTCTAACACTTGTTGATGACACAACAAAATGGCGCAGTGTCAAATCTTTATAGCACAAACTGCATTGGTGCACCATCTGTTGTCTGAAATCCGCATTTCATACTTGTACACCTGGTATATATATAAATACAGTCGACACTGTTTATAGTGAAACTCTATATAGTGAAAAACTCTTTATAGTGCAATTTTTGCAATTACCAATATAAAATACATACATAGCAATATATACGGATTTTTTCTTTATATAGTGAAAAACTTTCTATAGTGAAATTTCGGTCAACATTTTGGTCTTTCACTATATAGAGTGTCGACTGTATATATAAATATAAATATATAAATATATATATATATATATATATATATATATATATATATATATATATATATATATATATATATATACAGTCCCTGGCCAAATTATTAGACGCACTGCAAGATTTCATGTAAAATATTAATTACCGAGTGATATTGTACCGTTTTATTATTTTAAATTGATTTGTTTTTTATTTTTATATTATCCAATCAATTACCTATTTATTTGACATAAATAAAACAGCATTAATTTAGAAAAGCATAAGTTTATTAAGTTTTAAAGAAAAGTGAAATTAATGTTAGTAAAAGTCAATATTTAGTTGAGCCACCTTTAGCCGCTATCAAAGCTTTAATTCTGAGCAGCATGCTATCAATGCAAGATTGTACTCCTGCTCCTGCATTTGAGGATGATGATTCCACACATGAATAATCTTTTTCTAGCAGCTGGGTTTTATTGGTAATCACATCTTTAGCCACTTCTCTTTTCATCAGCTCCCACACATTTTCAATGGGGCCAATCCAACAGAGGGATATTTTTTTCTGCCAAAAAAAGCTTTAACAGACCGAGCAGTGTGGCAGGGAGCTCCATCTTGCATGAAAGTGAATGGTTCCCCATTTGGAAACCATTCTCTGAGCTGCGGAATCAACCGATTTTGTAATACTTCTTTGTACTGATCTTGCCTCATTATTCCTTTGACGACGTACAGACGTCCAGTGCCCTTGCCGCTGATGACTGACCAAATCATCACTTTGGTGGGATGTTTAACCGTCGGGACGACACAATCAGGATGAAACTTTTCTCCATGACGACGACGCACATACTGAGCTTTATTCTGCAAAATTTCGAATGTGCTTTCTTCACTGAAGCAGACCTGTCAAAAATAGGAAAAATATATAAACTTCCATGTTTATTTGCTTTATTTAACTGAAAAATGATAATAATGTATCAATTATTGATTAAATTGCTGTATCTTACCGATCTCCAGAAGTCCACATCTTTGTCTTGCCATTGTTTGGCCCACTTCAGGCGCTTTGCTTTCATTGCAGCTGTTAACTTGGGCTTCCTGGCGGGGCGACAGGCCTTAAAATCTAATTCTTTCAATTTTCTTCGAACAGTGCGCTCAGAAGCATTTACGCTAGCATCCTGGAGTTGTGATTTTATTACCTTTGTGGTAGCAAATCTGTTTTCTACACAAATTTTCTTCAAACATCTCTCTGACCGTGGAGTGAAAATTGGTTTTCTACCGCATCTTTTCTTTCTTTTCGGGCTTAACTCCTTCCCTGACTCAATTTTCTTTTTTATGCGTCGTACACTAGCTTCAGAAACCTCCAATCTTCGTGATATTTCTCGGTTTGTAAATGTTTTCGCAATCACAAGGGCCTTCACTTCAGCTTTTTTACGTGGTGAAAGATCGCCTTTTCTACCCATAATGAAAATAGTCCAATTACTTTTTTAAAACACTGCATACAAAATAAACTAATAACTGAGTAGTATAAAACTGTTAAACAAACAATTACAGTCCATAAAGCCACAGAAACACGTCCGTACCTGACTCGATTCCCATCGCGACTGATACAGGTTTGTACTTCTTTAGGTTCATGTATCACTTTGTCAACACAGTGTTGCCATATGTTAAAAATACATACAAATATGTAGTCTACAACAATTCTTTTAAATAAAAATCAAGAATATCGTAGTTTAAATATACCATTATTGCATAAAAACTCTTAAGAAACATAAAATTACTAAAAAAAATACAGTGCGTCTAATAATTTGGCCAGGGACTGTATATATATATATATATATATATATATATATATATATATATATATAAATAAATATAAATAAAATATATATATATATATATATATATATATATATATATATATATATATATATATATAAATAAATATAAATAATATATATATATATATATATATATATATATAATATATATATAAATATATATATATATATATATATATATATATATATATATATATATATATATATACGTATATATATATATATATATATATATATATATATATATATATATATATATATATATATATATATATATATATATATATATATATATATATATATATATATATATATATATATATATATATATATATATATGTATACATATATATATATATATATATATATATATATATATATATATATATATATATATATATATATATATACATATATATATATACGTATATATATATATATATATATATATATATATATATATATATATATACGTATATATATATATATATATATATATATATATATATATATATATATATATATATACGTATATATATATATATATATATATATATATATATATATATATATATATATATATATATATATATATATATATATATATATATATATATATATATATATATATATATACGTATATATATATATATATTATATATATATATATATATATATATATATATATATATATATATATATATATATATATATATATATATATATATATATATATATATATATATATATATATATATATATATATATATATATATATATATATATATATATATATATATATATATATATATATATATATGTATATATATATACTATATATATATATATATATATATATATATATATATATATATATATATGTACAGTAGAATCTCGATTATCCGAAATAAAATGGACCAAAGTGATTTCATATAATCGAAATTTCGGTTAATCCGATTTTTTTTTTTAAATAGAATTTTAGAACATTGCAGATTGACTTAAAAGTATTTATACGATATGCTATTACGTACATAGGTATTTATTAAAACAAAGAATAGAACAATTAGTTTACTTATTTTATGTATATGTACGGAAAATCCAAAATAAAACAGTTTCATTCTTAACTTTAATGTCTTAAAAATGAGGTAATTTTTAACTGCACTCGTTTTACGTTAGTTCTGTTTTTGGCTGCAATGTCTCTCCAACGTTTGATAAGCAAAACGTCCGCGGCGGTTGCATTTTCTTGTTGTTCTAGATAAGTTAACGCTTTTTCTAGGGCCTCTAGTCCTTCTGAATGTGACAATTTACTGGAATATTGTCAGTGGCTTCTACTTCGTTATCATCATCGTCATCACTGTCTATTTTATTAGCATTTTTGCATACACTTTTAATTAATTCTTGGTCAGTCATTTCATCTTCCACACTATCACTGTTTAACCATTCACAACCTGAACTAACCTGAAAAAATTCCTGGCTGGAAAGCGTTTTACATCAAATGACGAAGCTATTGCCGCCGTCGCACAGTGTGTCGACTAGTACAAGTTAGCTGGACAAAATTATTTTTTCACTTATTTCAATTGTTTATGTATATTCTAGGCATATTAAGTTATTTTAAGAAAAAATTCATCGCGTTGGTTTTTTTTTATGGGCGTGGCTAATTTTTTCCCCTAAATTAGTTAGCTACGCAGACATATTTAACGATAACTCGGGAACAACTTGTCAGATTTTTTATAAATAAAACATTAAAAAATGCGTAACAAAATTTTATTAAAGTTGATTGAATATTATTTTATTCTATCTTTTATCCTTTTGGAGTTATTTAGAAATTAATGGAGAGAAAAAATTTTTTTTTCGTGTAAAATTCATTATTTTTTTCGGTAAAAAAAGCGCAATAACAAAAGAAAAACAAAATATTATACATTTTTCTGACAGCTGCGTATCTGGAAAATAAAATAAGGTATTAATTATGAAAATCGGTTAATAAATGTGGGTTTTATTCACAATTTACCGCAGGTACTCAATATCGATAAAATTTGTGTAATACAGCCACTCTTGCATATCGCGGTAGGATTGCATCAGCTTAGCAGGTAGATAACGGAACTAAAGGGCAAGGGTATTTTGTATGGTTATTAGAATTAAAAATTATAATACAGTGTCTTTCATTTAGCTGTATTTCGCTTACCTGTATTTTTTGTCCAGCTGCACAAAACATTATATAACAAAAACAAAATATTCTGCGTATGTGCACGAATTTTTCTACAAACTTGAATGTGCAACTAAATGAAAGACACTGTATTATTATTTTTAATAATAACCAGATGAAAAATTATTTATTGCATTTGTCAATTAAAAATAAAACAATTAATCCATATTACTTAGTTTTATTGACACAAAAAGGATAAACTCAAATAATACCTGCCTTTCAGGTAGTTATCTTGTGCATTATACATACATAAGTAGTTGGTATTTTAAAATGTTTTTGATTTTTTTAAGGTACATATTTCTTGCTGTTAGGTTCAAAAAAAAAATTGTTTTTGAAAATTCCAGTCAAAAATTGTTTTTGTTTAATTTTAAAATAAATGTTATAAATGCTCTGTAATAAATTTAGCATAATGACACTGACTGTAATTATATGTAAAATAAAAATACTCATTTATTGATAAAGAAAAATTTACAAGTCAAGGTTTACATGCTTAGTACAAACACTACATAACTAAAAATAGTAGCTGAACCTAATAATCATCATCAGAGTCTTCTGATCAGTCGTTTACTGTATAATCGTCATCATTTTGTGGCATTGTGCGACAATATGATGACGATTCCAATCTTGACTCTTCTATGCTAGGGCTTACAATTAACTTTAATACATCTGTACATATTTTTTCCGGCTTTTTTTTTTTTTGGGAATCTCTCGAAGGCTATTGATCAAAGGATCAGATGTTATAATTAACATGCACAGTAAGTCTCTATTCGTGGCAACACGCGAGCACTTGCGGGTGTTGTACTCCCTAAATCTGCGGCAATCTTTGTTCCGTGCTTCTTGAGCCTCTTCGGAAAGCTGCCCAATTGGAAGCAATGCCGCTTTGATAACTTCTGTGCTGTGAATTAATATTTTATGCACAGTAGCAGGCATACAGTACCACGAATAGAGACTAAGATAATGTTTTCTGGTTTCAAGACAAAATTTTTTGAATTCAACTAAGTTTATCTCGAATTCAGAAGACAATGTTCTCAAAATAACATCAAACTTTTTTATAATTGTAACATCCAACCCTGTGATCTGAGCACTCATCTCAGCATTCTTAAAAAAGCGACGGGCTGTATTTCCATCGTTTGAAGAACCAAATCCTGGCTTTGGTTTATCTACAATGAGTCCCATCTCGTTCTTAAATTTCAATTTGATTTCCTCGGAACGAACCTTGATATCTGCTTTGTCTTCGTTGCTTCTAGCTTGCCATTTCTTAATATTCAACTTGTAACTGATATGTAAAAGACATTCGAAGCAACGAATCCAAGCATGAAGTGTAGATAAACCAAAGCCAAAATGTTCTTGATTGCTGTTAAACATCGCGGGGTCATCGTTCATCGTCTTGGGGGTGGCGCCACAGATGAAACACTTTTGGGATGAACTAGTTTCCGTTAAGGCGTTACACACCTTTCCGTCTGTCATTGTCAGCAAAAGTTCGTGTTTTACAGAGATTTGAGAATCACCAAAGTTGATAAGTGTTGGAAGAAGAGCATTCACTTCTTCCCACAATCTATTTGTCTCCACTAACGTGAAGTCGTTCGTTTCTTTGGCAAATATAAATTTGATTGGGCGACAATACAAAGTTGATGAAGGCCGAGGATTTTGCCAAACAATTTTGGACCCATCATATAACTTAAGGGGAACTAAAGAAAATGCGAAAAGAAATATATTCAGTGTTCTCAAATCTCTGTTTGTATGTGCTGTGCCCAGAACTTCCATCACATCCCCATTTACTAACAAGTGTAAACGATGAACTTGTTGGGAGCACACTGCTGATAACTTCATTCTGTGCTAATACTAGACGTTCCACTGTTTTATTTAATAAGGCTTGCAAATTTATTTCAGCACGAGTTTCTGTTATAGCAATGTGCTCCTCTGCAGGGTAACAGGCCTGTTTGGACTTTTTTAAACTAAAATATGACGGAAACACATTATGCCCCGCCTTCATGGACCACTTCCTAGTTTGTTTGTAAGAATGCGTTGTTGACTTAGAATCTATATAGTAAGCTAAGGCTTCGTCGCTACTTAATTGCCTAGGATTAACGGAACTGGTATTTTTAGACTTAATAATATTATCTGGGCTCTCACCAATGTCTCTAATCACATTGGCAATTTTCCTTTGCCCTGCTGAACGCACAGCAATTTCGGCAGCAGTCACCAATTCACTGACACTTCGGGATTCTATGAGATCCACGACGCGACGTTTCTTCGTTTTAAACAACGATTCCTCGAAATCTTTGCGAGGTCTTCCTGCAGGAGTCACATTCTCACTTGATGTTGAAGGTTGTGGCGCAAAAGAACTCGCAGTAAACTGTATGTCTGCTTCATCCAACCAATTCTTATTTTTAATTAAAAAACGCTCCTTCGACTTTCCTGAAGCCAACCATTTGGCACCAAACTTATTAGACAAGTTGGATATCTTCAACTTTATTTCTTTTTGGCTGCTTTCAGTAATGTCACCAAAGTGAAATTTTGAAGAAAGAAAGTCACACGCAAGTTTTTTTTCATTCCTTGTGTGTTTCAACCACTCCTCAAAAAAGGCTACCCTTGAAATAGAGTAAACGTGTTCTGGTAAAAAAAGAAAAAAAACATGTGCTAAACAGTACGTGTATTTTTACGAAGAATAAAGTTATTTCTGTGTAATATCTAAAAACTAGCCCGGATAGAGGTGAATGTCTGTATATTCTGAACTTTCAAAGTTTTTTTTAAAAAAAAAACACGCTAAAATATATAGGCTATTTAAAAAAAATACTAAAAATTCAAATTAATAGATTCTGATTAAAAAAATACATTAAAAAATAGTACTTACCCTCAGTATTAATATTCATCACAAAAACTTTCACAATATTACAATATGTCACTATAAAATGTGCACGAAAGTGTCGCTAAATTGCAACTGATTGATTGAAAGAGCTGCATTAAACTCATTACCTGACTTCCGACGCTTATGACTCGCCACTTGCAAATTTGATAAACAACCTTTTCTCGGAATTCGGGGTTTGGTGGTGTTGTTTACGTTTTGCAAATAAGATTTCCTGGAAATCATAACATGAATTTTGTCCACCTAGCATGTTCTACGCGACACATTGTGCGTCGATGGATATTTTGCAGACCTTCCGGAATCACATTTTAATGATTATATTGAAAAACAAGACATATTTCACGTCAAAAAAATACTCTTACATTGTTAGGCCGAGAACTTTTCGGACCGCCCACGTATCACTAGTAAGGTTAACAAATTTTGCCAGCATCTGCTAAAATGGAAATGGATCCGTCTTTCTCTCAACCCGTAGATTTAACTTTAGACATGTCTATTAAAAATAATTCCTATTAAAAGTCAATTTTACATTGAGCATGACCTCAGGTCACGCTAATTACATCAGATATCGTGGCCTGCCTGCACTTTGCGTTACACATTACTCCGAAAGGTCACTAACATTTAATTTGGCAAATTGCAGCTTGTTATTATAGCGTTGAAATATCAACATTTTTATATTAGAGAGATTTTGCAACGCTTATTTTGGTAGGTCACTGCCTTTATCTTTATTTGAAGCATGTGCCTAGCATTTGGAGCTTGCGCAGTAGTAAAAAAAAAGACATTAAATATAAGGAATCAGCTGTTATCATTATTTGAAGCATGCGCCCACCATTTGGACTTGTGCAATATTGAAACAAAATAAGGGAAACCTTTATTAAGAATAACGATTTTATTTATTTATTTATTAACGGCGTTGCGCCAATTTACACAATTATAAATATAATTAAAACAACTAAACATAATAAAAATCATAAACATATAGGGTGGGCCATCTATCGGTTTAAATTTGAACCACCGGTTATTTCGAATCTGGCAATACTTATGTCATTCTATTCTGTCACAAAATTCAGTATATTATCTCCACTGAACGAAATGAATCGATTTACGCTTGAGCAACGTTGGGATTTATTGGAAATTTATTTCCAAAACAAAGACAATTGGTCGGAAATTGCACGAAAATGTCGTACAAAATTTGGTCGCAGAGAAGGACCAACAGTGCCCGGTATACGCAAGTTTATTGCTAAAGTTCGTGAAACTGGTTTCATTGTTGATGCGCCAAGACGTGAGCGTGCTCGTACAGTGCGTACACCCGAAAATATCGAAGCTGTGGACGGCGCAACCATTACGGTCTTGGTATTGATGTGAACGATGTTTGGTTTCAACAGGATGGTGCAACTTGCCACACATCTCATGCCACAATTTATTTATTGCGTCAAACGTTTGATGGCCGTTTAATTAGCCGAAATGGTGATGTCAATTGGCCGCCAAGAAGCTGCGATTTGACACCGTTGGACTATTTTCTGTGAGGCGCCGTTAAAGACAAGTGTTATGCCGACAAACCAGAGACAATTGAGCATTTGAAGGCCAACATTCGTGATGCCATTGCCGAGATACGACCCCATACACTCGAAAAAGTGCTCGAAAATTGGTCCGATCGAATGGGGTACTGTGAGGCCAGCCGCGGCAGCCATATGAATGAAATAATATTCCATCTTTAACCGGAACAATTGTACTTCACAACAAAAAAATAAATTTGGCAAAATTTCAAACCGTTTTTGTTTTATTGCATTTTTAAATTTAAACTTTTAAATGGCCCACCCCTTACATAGAATCTAACATCACAAGATCATTAAAACTAGTTTCACAGCAAGCAAATATCACAACTTTTTAACAATTAATTTAAAACTATCAATGGAGCCATGAATCCTAAGATCGAACTGATTGAAATGCCTCATTATTCTGGACATGGGTCCATAATAGCTATAATTAGTCGCATGAAAGGGAATATCAAACAAGTCTCTGCCTCTAGTGCGACGAGAAACATTAAATGTTAACTTGTCCAAGAGATAGGGACAATCAACCAGCCCATTTATTAACTTAAAAGCCAGAAGCAGGTCACAATGGAGTCTTCTAGTCTCCAGGGTTGAAATACCCAAAATGCCTCTAAGGTTATGGTGGTCTATATGGTAACCATCTGGGGGTATGGCCAATTTAAAAGCACAAGTCCGCAGAAACCGGCGCTGCACCGCCTCAATCGCTTCTATATATACATTGTAATGAGGAGACCATACCATAGCAGCATACTCAAGCCCCGATCTCACAATTGAACAATACAACAGTTTAAATGTAGAGCAGGAAAAGTCCCTACAGTATCTCGTGATGAACCCCAGATTTTTTTAACCTTTCTGAATAATTGACAAATTGTGCCTATTGAGAGTAAGTTTCTGGTCAAGAAGAACTCCCAGATCATTAATTTCACTAACATGCCTCAGCTTGCTGCCATTAATGTTATTCTCAAAAGTAAAGTTCCGTCTAGCTCTACCAAAACTAATGCTAACACACTTCTTAATATTCAAGTTCAACTCATTCAGGGTACTCCATCTATAGAGGCCATGAACATCCTCCTGAAGAGAGTGACAATCTTGCAACATGTTAACCGTTTTAAACATTTTGAGATCATCTGCAAACATGAGGAATTTAGAATGTTCTATGACTTGCCGATGTCATTAACAAAAAGTAGAAACAGTAAAGGACCATAGTGAGACCCCTGAGGCACACTTTTAATTAATTTTATTTAAATACAATTATTAATACGGACATACTGTGTACGACTCTCCAGAAAACTGCCAATCCACCCAAGGACTTCACTACTTAGTCCTATTTTCCGCAGCTTGCCTAACAAGAGCGTATGATTAACTCTGTCGAACGCCTTCGAAAAGTCAGTATATCAACGCACTGGTGATTCCCAAGGGCGCCCAACAGACAATCATGATATGCAAGCAGGTTTGTGACAGTTGACCGACCAGGTCTAAAACCATGCTGCTCGTCAATTATTATGCTATTACAGCTCCATGACAAAAATTCCGCAACTAGACTGTAGAACAATTTGGGTATTACGGATTGAATGCACACGCCCCTGTAGTTAAATATATCATTTCTATCACCGGACTTATGAATAGGGGTAACAAATGAATTTTTCGAGTACATAGGGAATGTACTTGAGCACAGAGATAAATTAAAAATTAATTTTAGAGGAGTTACAATAGAGCATATCCAAGCCTTCAATACTCCCGCAGGTATTCCATCTGGGCCAACTGAAAATGTATTTTTAAGATTATCTATCCCCTCATAGACCTCAGACAAACTGACTGATATTGAGTTAACATTTAAATTAGTGCATTCAACTAAGTCACTATAATAGCCAGGAATAGTAGCCCGACTGCCACAATAAACTTCCCCAGAAAAGTCAGCAAAAAGATTCACACATTCTGCACCAGAACTGCCAATTCTATCACGGTAGCACATAGTGTTGGGATAACCCTGAGACTGTTTCATGTTATTCACATGTTTCCAAAACAATCTGGGATTGAATGAGATGCCGTCTTCAACCAACGTGAGATAATTTGAATAGCATGTGGCGAACAAAACTTTGCACGAAGCCCGAAGGGCAGCAAAAATGTCATAGTCAGCCGTAGAATCAGTTTCCTTAAAACGTTTATGAGCAACCTTCTTTTGGATCGTTAAATGTTGTAACTCGCGAGTGAACCACACAGGAAAATTGGAACTTTTAAAACGCTTTATAGGCACATGCAGGCTAATACCATGGTACAGTATATCGTAGAATTGCTCAACGGCAACATTGACCTTGCTCAATAAAGAACCCCAATCAAATGATGCAAGATAAGAGTTTAACTGTGACATATCAGTGTTCTCAAAATCAAAATATGTTAGGTCGTATTTAATATTATTATCGAATTGATCGTTCAGGATACAGGAGCAGGCAACATGATGATAATCATTGGGAAATAATAAATCAATTGCTCGGGACATCACCAGACCGCTATCATTACAGAAACATAGGTCCAGAAAAACTCCATTGACATTTGGAACATTATTCACCTGGAAAAGGTTCAAATAGCTGATCACATTACACAAGACATCTGCATGGGAGTCTGGCCGACACACAACATTCAAGTCGTAGTCCTCATTCACCCAAGTTGCCTCCGGCAAGTTGGAATCACCAAATATTACAAAGTTGTGATCAGGATATGCAGATCTGGTCTTAGATAAAATCAAACAATGGTTCTCATAAATGGACAAGTCCGAACGAGGCGGGATATACACGGCTCCAATGACATACGAGGCTGGTTTGAAAAGTTCGTGCAAAGTCCGAGAGATGGCACCACCGGCGCGTATCGAGGTCATGTTTAGTTAGTAGCATCTCTTGAATGAACGCACACCAAGTTTCAGCCATATTGGTCTATTTCTTTGTGTTTGGCATTCGTGTGAATCAAGGAAGTCGAGCGATTTTCAAGAAATGGACGAAAAAGAATTTCGTGTGGTGATTAAACATTACTTTATGAAAGGCAAAACGCCTCAGGAGACTAAAGAGAAGCTTGATAAACATTATGGTCACTCTGCACCTTCGATTAGAACAGTTTATAAGTGGTTTTAAAATTTTCGGACTGGCCATATGGGCACAAGTGACGCTGAACGTTCTGGACGGCCTGTGGAGGTTACGACTCCAGAAATCATTGATCAAATCCATGATATGGTGATGGATGACAGAAGAGTTAAGGTGAGTGAGATTGCTAGTGCTGTGGGCATCTCGACTGAACGGGTACATAATATTTTGCATAAACATTTGGACATGAGAAAGCTATCCGCAAGATGGGTGCCGCGATTGCTCACGCTTGACCAAAAACGGAATCGTGAGAAGTGTTGCAAGGATGGTTTGCAGCTGTTCCAGAAGAATCCGGAGGACTTTAAGCGTCGTTTCGTCACTGTGGATGAAACATGGATACATTACTATACTCCTGAGACCAAACAACAATTTAAACAATGGGTTACCAAGAGGGAATCTGCACCAAAAAAGGCGAAGACCGTTCCTTCGGCCGGAAAGGTTATGGCGACTGTCTTTTGGGATTCGCAAGGGATAATCCTCATCGACTATCTGGAAAAGGGTAAAACTATTACAGGTGAATATTATTCATCGTTATTGGACCGTTTGAAAACCGAGCTGCAAGAAAAACGCCCGCGATTGGCCCACAAGAAAGTCCTTTTCCATCACGACAACGCACACATGAAACATGGATACATTACTATACTCCTGAGACCAAACAACAATCTAAACAATGGGTTACCAAGGGGGAATCTGCACCAAAAAAGGCGAAGACCGTTCCTTCGGCCGGAAAGGTTATGGCGACTGTCTTTTGAGATTCGCAAGGGATAATCCTCATCGACTATCTGGAAAAGCGTAAAACTATTACAGGTGAATATTATTCATCGTTATTGGACCGTTTGAAAACCGAGCTGCAAGAAAAACGCCCGCGATTGGCCCACAAGAAAGTCCTTTTCCATCACGACAACGCACCAGCACACACCTCAGCAGTTGTGGTCGCAAAATTAATGGAAATAGGATTCCAACTCGTTTCACATCCCCCCTATTCTCCAGACTTGGCTCCCTCGGACTACTATTTGTTCCCCGATTTGAAGAAATGGCTGGCGGGACAAAGATTTTATTCAAACGAGGAGGTGATTACAGACACTAATGGATATTTTGCAGACTTGGACAAATCCTATTATTCGGAAGGGATCAACAAACTAGCACATCGTTGGACGAAGTGTATAAGCCTAAAAGGAGACTATGTCGAAAAATAAAAAAGGTTTACCCCCCACACATAAGTAGTTTTTATTTTTGCACGGACTTTTCAAACCAGCCTCGTACTTCTTAATTTTACATTGTACTATAATATATAATCGTTCAACATTGGTATTAAAACAGGAGGTATTTCTGGAACGCAGGTTGGAACGTATGGCAATAAGCACACGACCTCCTCTTTTTTTGGCACTTGTTTCAGCTGATCGATCTGTCCTGTATATATCATACCCATTAACATCCAGCAAGCCAGGACATATGTCATCAGAGAGCCATGTTTCAATAATTATTACGATGTCATAAATAGATGTGCTCAGAACTAACTTGAATTCACGCAGTTTAGTCCGCATACCTCCTACGTTTTAGTAGTATAGGTTAAGTTCTTGTCGTTTTTTGAAGGTGGTTTTGATTTTACAATTTTAGGGACTCCCTGTATGTACCTAATTATAATGTCACCTCTCACCATCCCTCCTACGTATAGCCAGTTCCTCATCTAGTTGTTTAATGTGGTTTCTCTATGTAATAGTCATGTCTGCACTAATACGAGCTGAAGAACCCAACTCGGCGAGCTTGCGTTTATTGCTGAATAATTTTTTAACCACTTCTTTATTTTCTAGTATTGTCGGCCCAATCTAATGCATTTAAAGTCATCCACAACCACACCAATCGAATTAACTATTTTTCTTACCCTTGGTGTAGTAAAAAACGCATTTGAAATTGCACAGTCTAGATACAGCAATATTATGATTGTATCATCTCTGGGGTATTACCAGGAGTATTGACTTTGGACCTCGAAAAACTTGTACTCTTTTGTCTATAAACAATTTAAATTTTCAAAACACGTTTTTTGAGTGAATAACTTCGGTTATATAACTCGGATCGAGCCAAAAAAAAAAACCAAACTCTTCATAACGAATTTTCTAACAAATCATCGTTGGTTTTAAGTCTTTCAAGTGCGTACATAACCTACAAAATTGAAAAAAATAGACAAAAACTTTTTTTTCATTTTATTGTACAGGTCGACTAAGCAAACCAATTGGCTTGAAACTTTTAGAAAATATGCCTTTTGTTATAGCAAAAATATCCTGAAATTTTGGTACAAAAATATTGAACCCAGTAGGTACAATTGAATTTGTTATTTAAAATGTGAGTTGCCCGCCATTTTATTTATTTATTTGAGAATACACGGTACACCCCTTTTTACAATGTATCTATAATCCTTTACAACATATCAATAATAGAACGGCCGAAAATGTGGAATGAAACACAAGAATGGCTTGCACGCCTACCGCGAAACAATCAGCGCCAGAGCATCCCTTCTGAAGGAAGAGGGAGAACCCGAAAAAATGTTCAGCTCCCGGCACTGGTTCATGAATCTCATAGTCCTCAGCAGTGGTGAATGATAACCATAATCAGTCTTAAATGTCTTTAAGGTACATGATTGACAATAAAGTAGAACAATTTATCAACTCGTTAATTATTTCACCAAACGTCTATGAGCTAACAGATTCAAGTTCATATGGCCCCTAATAATATTATAATCATGGTCAGCTATGGCCATATCACACTTATAAGCACACAGTCCTAGAAACCTGTTCTGAATTTTTTCGAGATTGTACTTGTTTACTTCAAATATTGGCGACCAGACAACCGCTGAATACTCCAGAACAGACCTCACCAATGTGCAGTACAGGACCCTTAATGAGGACAATGATAAATCCCTGAGATTTCTACGAGGCTGGTTTGAAAAGTCGGTGCAAAAATAAAAACTACTTATGTGTTTGGGGTAAACCTTTTTTATTTTTCGACATATTCTCCTTTTAGGCTTATACACTTCGTCCAACGATGTTCTAGTTTGTTGATCCCTTCCGAATAATAGGATTTGTCCAAGTCTGCAAAATATCCATTAGTGTCTGCAATCGGATTAACCGAAATTTCGATTATATGAAATCACTTTGGTCCATATTATTTCGGATAATCGAGATTCTACTGTGCATATATATATATATATATATATATATATATATATATATATACATATATATATATATATATATATATATATATATATATATATATATTGTAACCTGGGCACTTGCCCGCTTTTTGAGGCGTCATTTTGTACCCTGTGAAAATTGTTTTTCCCACGCTTGGGCGCAATTTTCCATATTATTTCGGATAATCGAGATTCTACTGTGCATATATATATATATATATATATATATATATATATATATATATATATATATATACATATATACATATATATATATATATATATATATATATATATATATATATATATATATATATATATATATATATATATATTGTAACCTGGGCACTTGCCCGCTTTTTGAGGCGTCATTTTGTACCCTGTGAAAATTGTTTTTCCCACGCTTGGGCGCAATTTTCTTGCAACCTATTTTTAATTTCTGAGAATGAATTGAGTGAATAATGATTTTAAAAGAACTAAAGAAATTAAACAAACACTAGCTCAGTTTTCCTTGGTAGAGAAATATGGGTAAGAGATAATTGTTATACGTCTTTTTGGAATTATTTTCTATCTTTAAAAAGCTTCAGTTGTACAAATTTTTGGGCACCATTCATTTTAAAATAGAAAGGATCTAACTTCAGTTAAAAAAATGAAAAAATACTGAAGTGTTTTACGGTTATTACTAAAAAGAATTATACTAGTACAACTTTTCTTATCCTGAAAAGAAAAATAGGTATTCAGTGAGACACCAGCTTTAATCAACAAAAAAAGAAAATTTATTCCTGATTTAAAATAAAAGTTCCAACCTTTGCAGTTTTAAGGAATACAAAAAAAATTCTAGCCTAAAAGTAGTTTTTATAAATTAGAGTCCCTAATTCAGAGATTTTACTTCTAAATCTTGACTACACCCGAAATCGAAGAGTCGTGATTTTCACTTCGCGATTTTTCAGTTCAAATTGCTGTTAAAACACTTATTTGCGGGGAATATATTTATTGATGTATGTTCTGGTAACTTACGGTTTTCCTACGGGCTTCTAGGCCTTCAATGCAACACAAAACCGATTTCACACTTTTGAGAAGAGCCTACTTTAGCTACTCCATTTAGAAAACACACAAAGCCCACTACGGCTTTATGATAAAAAAAACTCGTGCTTAACTTGGCTCTCGTAGATATTGTCGTAAGCCTCTACTGCGGCTCGGTGGAAATTAGCCTGGCTGCGGCTTGATGGTACTCAGCCTCTCTGCGGCTTGATGGTACTAAGCCTGGCTGCGGCTCGATGTTACTAAGCCTGGCTGCGGCTCGATGTTACTAAGCCTAGATTCGCGTCCTCCGGACCCTTAAATAAGCCGTGGGCACTCTGTCTGTAATATGGCGACGCCGGAACCAAAACTCCGGATACAAACATTTGACCAATCCCGGCGTATCGATAGATTCGGTCGCAAACCCGCACAGCACACTATATAACGAGCGGCTAGGAATTTCTGATTAATATACCGCTCGATACAAAAATGAAAAGAAGTACATTATAAAGTGAAAAATCAGTAACATTATATGGTCTTAAAACCTAGGAAAAAATGAATGTTACAATATATATATATATATATATATATATATATATATATATATATATATATATATATATATATATATATATATACGAGGCTGGTTTGAAAAGTCCGTGCAAAAATAAAAACTACTTATGTGTTTGGGGTAAACCTTTTTTATTTTTCGACATAGTCTCCTTTTAGGCTTATACGCTTCGTCCAACGATGTTCTAGTTTGTTGATTCCTTCCGAATAATAGGATTTGTCCAAGTCTGCAAAATATCCATTAGTGTCTGCAGTCACCTCCTCGTTTGAATAAAATCTTTGTCCCGCCAGCCATTTCTTCAAATTGGGGAACAAATAGTAGTCCGAGGGAGCCAAGTCAGGAGAATAGGGGGGATGTGAAACGAGTTGGAATCCTATTTAAATTAATTTTGCGACCACAACTGCTGAGGTGTGTGCTGGTGCGTTGTCGTGATGGAAAAGGACTTTTTTGTGGGCCAATCGCGGGCGTTTTTCTTGCAACTCGATTTTCAAATGGTCCAATAACGATGAATAATATTCACCTGTAATAGTTTTACCCTTTTCCAGATAGTCGATGAGGATTATCCCTTGCGAATCCCAAAAGACAGTCGCCATAACCTTTCCGGCCGAAGGAACGGTCTTCGCCTTTTTTGGTGCAGATTCCCCTTGGTAACCCATTGTTTAGATTGTTGTTTGGTCTCAGGAGTATAGTAATGTATCCATGTTTCATCCACAGTGACGAAACGACGCTTAAAGTCCTCCGGATTCTTCTGGAACAGCTGCAAACCATCCTTGCAACACTTCACACGACTCCGTTTTTGGTCAAGCGTGAGCAATCGCGGCACCCATCTTGCGGATAGCTTTCTCATGTCCAAATGTTTATGCAAAATATTATGTACCCGTTCAGTCGAGATGCCCACAGCACTAGCAATCTCACGCACCTTAACTCTTCTGTCATCCATCACCATATCATGGATTTGATCAATGATTTCTGGAGTCGTAACCTCCACAGGCCGACCAGAACGTTCAGCGCCACTTGTGCCCGTATGGCCAGTCCGAAAATTTTGAAACCACTTATAAACTGTTCTAATCGAAGGTGCAGAGTCACCATAATGTTTATCAAGCTTCTCTTTAGTCTCCTGAGGCTTTTTGCCTTTCATAAAGTAATGTTTAAACACCACACGAAATTCTTTTTCGTCCATTTCTTGAAAATCACTCGACTTCCTTGATTCACACGATTGCTAAACACAAAGAAATAGACCAATATGGCTGAAACTTGGTGTGCGTTCATTCAAGAGATGCTACTAACTAAACATGACCTGGATACGCGCCGGTGGTGCCATCTCTCGGACTTTGCACGGACTTTTCAAACCAGCCTCGTATATATAAGTCCCAAAATCTTACTGGACTTATTAATACGTTAATACGTAATGATCACAGAAAGAGAAGCGATAATCAAATATTACTCCTAGATCCTTCACTTTGCCCAAACTGTCCAACACCATTAATAACATAATTACTATTGACATTCTTATGTCCTGTAAAGAAGCTAACAGATTTACATTTAGATGCATTAAGCTGTAGACAGTTTGTCTCAGTCCAATTTACAAGTCTATCTAAATCCGCCTGCAAGTCCGGGACGCTCTGCATATTCAAAACCTTCTTAACCACTTTAAGATCATCGGAGAACATAAGGAAATCAGAGCTCAGTATATGACCGGCAATATCATTGACAAACAAATTGAAAAGGAGCGGAGAGCAAAGGGCCCCCTGCAATAAAACTATTTGATAGCACATTGCCAATTTTAACCTGATATTCATGCCCTTCCAGATATGTTATGTCTTCAACCACCGCAGGAAAGAATCGTTAAATCCCAATACCTCAAGCTTAGCTAATAATAGATCGTGATTAACCCTATCGAATGCCTTGGAAAAATCGGTATAGATAGCATCCACCTGGGCCCCCTCCTCCAGAGCGTCTAACAAGTATGACTCATAAACGACGAGGTTGGTATCCGTCAATCTTTCCTGTGAAAATAAATGTTGTCGCGAAGAGGTGACGTTCCTGCAGGACCAACATAATTGCTTATATATTAGAAAATCAAACAATTTGGAAATACTGGATTGATTACATACACTTCTATAATTCCTTACATCATTCCTGTTTCCAGACTTGTAAATTGAACTCAGATAACTTTTTTTAAATATTGTTAGAAAAACTCCCTCATCCAGTGACTTATTGAACAGATCCGTAATGGCCCATAAGTGTAGTGACACATCGCTTCAGCAAGTAATTCGGAATATCATTTGGGTCCGCAGACATTTTGTCAAGCAGATGGCAGATAACATCGTATACCTCGGTCACCGAAATCCTACAATCAATATTGATTTCATTACTGTTGAAATTTGTATAGCACAAAGTTGGTGCCGTACCTTTTTGAAACATGCTGAAAAAATACTTTGAAAAAAGATCAGCAATACTCAAGTTGTGACTATCCTCAGTGCCATCCAGGATCATATTCCGTGGAAACGCGTTAATCGTACGTTTGCCATTAACAAAAGACCAAAACCCCCGCAGATTATCATGTATAGACCCATTCAATTTATCAACATACACGGCATAGCATCCACCATTTGATCCAAAATCTATCCTTTTTTTTCAAAATTTAGGTCTAATAGGTTTGGCATCTGATGGGGCAAACGTAATGATGGGGCGTAATAATACTGTTGTGACATTATTGCGAAACGAAATTCCCAATATTTTATACTTAAATGTACATGTCATTCGTTTCATCTTTGCGCGACATATGTTTGAACCAAACGGCCACGCTTTATAGAGGATCTTATAAGGGACATTTACAATTATTTTTCCTCTAGTCCAAAAAGAGTTCCAGAATTTAAAGACTTTCAAATTTTTTGTGACTTGAAAGAACATAAAATACTTCACCCCTGTCAGACATGCCGGTTATCAGTACATGCAGCCGTAAAAAGAGTATTGGAAAAATTTTCTTCTCTAAAACTATTTTTCATAGACCAAGTATCTAATAATGATCATCTTTTCGCTGCAGAAAATATATTATGGAAGCTTGAAGATCCCATTACATTGCTATTTTTGGAATTTTTAGATTTTGTTACCATTATTAAACGATTTAAAACAAAGAAATGCAGGCAGAACGCTCGAAAATTGATATTTTATATGAAAAAAATAAGTTAAACATTAAGAACTTTTTTTGATTGCTTTTTAAAATGAAAATATTTAACAAGTACTCCAATCGAAAATGTTGATTTTAAAAATCCTAGACATTTTATGGATATCGATGCCATATACTATGGTGCTGCAGAGTCTAATACACTATTTAGTAATTCAGATTTAAGCTCAGATCAAGTACATTTGTTTAAATGCAGATAGATTTTCATATCGAAGCTTGCAAGCAAATAACTGCGCGGTTTGAAGAATTGAAAAACAATCCAATAAAAGGTTTAGACATAATTGAACCAACGAATGTTAAAAGTGGCAAAACTGCTTCGATAATTCCTGTTAGTAGACTCTTTCCCAATATTATTCAGAACAATGATTTCCAACAAATTGATACAGAGTGGCGTATTTTAAGAAATTGGGAATAAATCAAAACATTTCCTGATGACATAGAACTATTTTGGGATAATGTCAGTTTACTAAAGTATGGCGATGACAGTCAAATGTTTCGTTTGTTGCCTACTTTCATTTTTACTATTTTGTCCCTGCCCCACCCATCCATTAATGTTGAGCGCATATTCTCGCATATTAATCTTATGAAAACAAAACAGCGAAATAAGCTGTCTATTGAGTCAGTCACTGGTCTATTACATACAAAACGACTATTTAATGACGCTAATTGTTATGATTTCGAAATTAGTTCCAAGATGACTGCGGCTATGGCCAAAGAATATTGGTACGATCCTAAAAATCTTAAAAATTAATTAGGTTTAAGTTTGTGTACCAATTTGGTTACATATCCTTAGTAATAAACGAATTACAAATTACTTAGTCTGTTATGTTTTTGTTATTTCGATTTCATTATGTTTTGCTAGTATTTACTAGTGTTTATTCAGTCATATATAAAATATTGTAAAAAAAAATAATTACTCTTATTAGTTTTAATTTTATACTTAGTATATTCTTAAGTTCCTATTATTTTACAAAAATAAATTAGTTTAAAATAAACAAATTTGATTGAATATTGTATTTTTTTTCATATACCGATTTTGGGTACAAATATTTATTTATTTACTTAAACATAGCCCAACAACAGAATAATTTACAGGCCTGTAAATATAAACAGTCTATATATATATATATATATATATATATATATATATATATATATATATATATATATATATATATATATATACTTGAATTAACACATATTACAGTCTAGATAAATATACTTAAATTAACACATATTAATTCTATATTTTGATATCGAAATTACATTTATCACGGAAATCACTTTTTATTTGTATACATCTAAACACGAGGCTGGTTTGAAAAGTCCGTGCAAAGTCCGAGAGATGGCACCACCGGCGCGTATCGAGGTCATGTTTAGTTAGTAACATTTCTTGAATGAACGCACACCAAGTTTCAGCCATATTGGTTTATTTCTTTGTGTTTGGCATTCGTGTGAATCAAGGAAGTCGAGTGATTTTCAAGAAATGGACGAAAAAGAATTTCGTGTGGTGATTAAACATTACTTTATGAAAGGCAAAACGCCTCAGGAGACTAAAGAGAAGCTTGATAAACATTATGGTGACTCTGCACCTTCGATTAGAACAGTTTATAAGTGGTGTCAAAATTTTCGGACTGGCCATATGGGCACAAGTGACGCTGAACGTTCTGGACGGCCTGTGGAGGTTACGACTCCAGAAATCATTGATCAAATCCATGATATGGTGATGGATGACAGAAGAGTTAAGGTGCGTGAGATTGCTAGTGCTGTGGGCATCTCGACTGAACGGGTACATAATATTTTGCATAAACATTTGGACATGAGAAAGCTATCCGCAAGATGAGTGCCGCGATTGCTCACGCTTGACCAAAAACGGAATCGTGTGAAGTGTTGCAAGGATGGTTTGCAGCTGTTCCAGAAGAATCCGGAGGACTTTAAGCGTCGTTTCGTCACTGTGGATGAAACATGGATATATTACTATACTCCTGAGACCAAACAGCAATCTAAACAATGGGTTACCAAGGGGGAATCTGCACCAAAAAAGGCGAAAACCGTTCCTTCGGCCGGAAAGGTTATGACGACTGTCTTTTGGGATTCGCATGGGATAATCCTCATCGACTATCTGGAAAAGGGTAAAACTATTACAGGTGAATATTATTCATCGTTATTGGACCGTTTGAAAACCGAGCTGCAAGAAAAACGCCCGCGATTGGCCCACAAGAAAGTTCTTTTTCATCACGACAACGCACCAGCACACACCTCAGCAGTTGTGGTCGCAAAATTAATGGAAATAGGATTCCAACTCGTTTCACATCCCCCCTATTCTCCAGACTTGGCTCCCTCGGACTACTATTTGTTCCCCAATTTGAAGAAATGGCTGGCGGGACAAAGATTTTATTCAAATGAGGAGGTGATTGCAGACACTAATGGATATTTTGCAGACTTGGACAAATCCTATTATTCGGAAGGGATCAACAAACTAAAACATCGTTGGACGAAGTGTATAAGCCTAAAAGGAGACTATGTCGAAAAATAAAAAAGGTTTACCCCAAACACATAAGTAGTTTTTATTTTTGCACGGGCTTTTCAAACCAGCCTCGTACATACTTACATCAAATTACATTGAATTACATTGGGTCTGGAGCAAAGTTTTTTAAAAATTTAGTTGGTTGTAACAATTATTCATAAATTTTTTAAATGGATGACTTAAGTCGCATGCATCAGATATTTTATTGAAACTCGAACAAATTTTGTGGACAGGTGATAGAAGTGCAACATTGGTGTTAGCAGAAGATAGATAAAAATAGTTGCTGGATCTACTAGATATTCTAGGTACTACAAAGTTAATTTCTTTCAAAATATAAGGAGAGACAACAGAGCCATTTATTAATTTATGAAAAAAAGCTAATTTATGCATTTCTCTTCTTTTTTCAAAGCTATCTAAATGAAATCTATCCAGCAGAATATCATTATCTATCCCGACCCGTGGGTAGACCCCATTAACCTTAAGAGCCAAAAACTTCATAAATTTTCTCTGTGTTGCCTCAATCATAAACTTATATGTCTGATAGATAGGTGACCATATAATTGATGCATACTCCAATCTGCTTCGAGCAAGTGTGAACCAAAGGGTTTTAAATGTATTAATATTAACAAAGTTCTGACAATTTCTGATAATTAGGCCCAACATTTTCATAGCATCAGAAACAATATTTTTTTACATGTACATCAAAATATAATTTAGAGTCAATACTAACTCCAAGGTCCTTAACACAATTTACCCTATCAAGATTTACTTTATTTATTTGATATTGAAAGTGTACTGGCGTTTTTTTCCGGGCTATTGACATAACTGAACACTTACTAACATTTAGAATCAACCTATTCAATGTGCACCATTTTTGTACTGCATCAATACTGTTTTGCAACCTTATGCAGTCCTCAACTGAATTTACTGATACATATAGTTTAAGGTCATCAGCAAACAGTTGATAATCCACTTCAATAATCTCACTTATGTCGTTGAACACAAGAAACAGTAGAGGCCCCACATTGGATCCCTGAGGAACTCCAGAAGAAGCAGAGAAGTATCCTGCTCAAAAGCTATTACACTCGACATACTGGGTTCGGCCACTGAGATATGATTTCAAAAAAGTTAAAAAGCTCTTTGTCAGCCAAAATCTTCCTAATTTATATAATACCAAGTTGAGATCAATTTTATCAAAGGCCTTTGAAAAATCAGTAAACACCACATCAACCTGGCCCCTCTCAACTAAAGCCTTGCAAGCATAATTCATAAAACATGCCAGGTTGGTGGTGGTTGACCGACCTCTCAAAAAGCCATGCTGAAAGGAGGATAATTTTGATTCAATTTTGTTGAACAGGTATTGATATATCAACATTTCAAAACTTTTTGAAAATCCACCAATTAAAGTAATTGGCCTGTAGTTTGCGATTTCACTTCTGTTTCCTTTCTTAAACACCGGACACACCTTCCCCACTTTCCACTGTTTTGGGTATATTTGGGTCTTAAGTGACAAATTAAAAATCTTGCATATACCGATATTAGAGGATAACTCTACCGATTTCTCATTTTGACGTTTGAGACCACTGCCCCAGACATTGCTTCTTCTGATTATCACTTATTCCGATCGATGACGCAGGGTTTGTCTGAACAGCAGTTCCATTTTTATGAGGATGAGTCGTTCTTGCAACGTGGTATTCATATGCTGCCACAAAGATGGGAGAAAATAGTGGCTAGCGATGAGCAATAGTTTGAATAATCAATTTGTAACCATTTTTTTTTAAATAAAACGACATTTTTACCGAAAAATCCCTCAAAACTAATTCACACACCCAATAGTTTGCCATAAATATTTTTTATTCACCAAAACCTTTATGAAAGAAACTATATCAAGTAAAAAAATTGAGTATATGACATTATTTACAAAGTTCTGATCTATTTATAGCTTTTAGAAGAGTTAGCCGATGTTGATTCACGAAAAAAGGTATTAACTAGTTTAGGGTGTGTCTGCCATTATTATTTAGATCTAGGTCAGACTATTTTAGGGATAGTATGTGTTGTGTAAACAGGGTATATAAAATTTATAACCATTTGCGATAAGACGTTGCACGGCATTTTTTTTCGCTTGTTTCAATTTGGTTGTAAACCGGTTTTAGATAGATTAGGTAGTATATAACATTCTGACATATCAATTATGGTACAAATGTTGTATTAAGGTGGAAAATTTCACCTTAATAAAGGAAAATTTAAGCTTATACTAAGTAAGTAGTAGTTGGAGATACTCGTGTCACCCCCACTACCGCCCTCCTTTATGTATTATGTGTAACATGTTAACAAGTAACACACAAGATCACTCTTGTGTGTTACGTAGTACTTTGCATGTTCTTTTATGAATTAGTTGTAACAGGTTTCAAGATGGATTAAGTGAGATAATAAACAATTACAGGAGTATTATTGTATTAATCTCTACAAGCTCTATATTGTTTATATTTTTAGGACTATTGGCTCGTTCGTTTGTTCCTACATAAAATTACTACATGCGAGAAAAAGTTCCGAGAAACCAAAACCCCATATGATTTTCAATTAATGTCAACTCTCAGAAGATTCGTGTAAAATTTTCATGACATTTTGTCTATTAGTTTGCAAGTTACAGCTGTTAGAGTGACGCTACTTTTGATGTTTGCAAAACGATGGAACAAAAAAAATTTCGTGTGTTGGTTAAACATCGCTTTTTGATAGGAAAAAATAAAACCAGAATTCAAGAATGGCTTGAGAAGTGTTACGGTACATCTGCTCCGTCGAAAGGAACTATATGTCGTTGGTTAAAGAACTTAAATGAGGCCGTACAAGCACCGATGATGCGCCACGTTTTGAACGTCCCAATAAGGTAGTCACTCCAAAACACACAAAATCCATCATATTGTTCTGAATGACCGCAAAGTGAAAGTGAGAGAGATTGCTGACATCGTGAACATATCAACAGAAGGGAGAGAGAGCTCGACATATCGTAGTATATGAAAGGTATCCAAATGTTGGAAGATCGTTCGAATAACTTTATCGCTTTTGAAGGAAACTCTGTTGAAAAATAAAACCGAGTTTTGGCAAAAACATTGTTTTTTTTTGCAAAAGTTTCAGGACTTTTCGACTCATGTAGTATTTGGTAGATTTTATAATTTTTGGTTTCCTTAGTATCCTTCTTCTTTCTCTAACTTTCTCTAACTTATCGCCTGTTCAGTCTCATCCACCTGCCCGACTCTATTCCGCCACACTCAGACCATCACACCACCTCTTTCGGGGGCAGCCCACACTCGACATACTGGGTTCGGCCACTGAGATATGATTTCAAAAAAGTTAAAAAGCTCTTTGTCAGCCTAAATCTTCCTAATTTATATAATATCAAGTTGAGATCAATTTTATCAAAGGCCTTTGAAAAATCAGTAAACACCACATCAACCTGGCCCCTCTCATCTAAAGCCTTGCAAGCATAATTCATAAAACATGCCAGGTTGGTGGTGGTTGACCGACCTCTCAAAAAGTCATGCTGAAAGGGGGATAATTTTGATTCAATTTTGTTGAACAGGTATTGATATATCAACATTTCAAAACCTTTTGAAAATCCACAGATTAAAGTAATTGGCCTGTAGTTTGCGATTTCACTTCTGTTTCCTTTCTTAAACAGCCGGACACACCTTCCCCACTTTCCACTGTTTTGGGTATGTTTGGGTCTTAAGTGACAAATTAAAAATCTTGCATATACCGATATTAGAGGATAACTCTACCGATTTCTCATTTTGACGTTTGAGACCACTGCCCCAGACATTGCTTCTTCTGATTATCACTTATTCCGATCGATGACGCAGGGTTTGTCTGAACAGCAGTTCCATTTTTATGAGGATGAGTCGTTCTTGCAACGTGGTATTCATATGCTGCCACAAAGATGGGAGAAAATAGTGGCTAGCGATGGGCAATACTTTGAATAATCAATTTGTAACCATTTTTTTTAAAATAAAACGACATTTTTTACCGAAAAATCCCTCAAAATTAATTCACACACCCAATATACAGTCTTTACGACCTCATCAATATTCGATGAGAAGAAATACACACTTTCCAAAAATTATACTCGTAAAAGTTTAATCTCATGAATAAAGTCTCTTCCCAGGTCCTTAAAATTAAAATGTTTATTATTGCTTGTTTTGGTGATTTTAATTTTATTTTACGATGGCGTATTGATAAGTTTCTAACCTAGCATAGAAAGAACAAGTAAATCTCAAAAACAATGTTTATGCAACGTAATATCCTTTTAACTTTATAATCTTAGACCTTTAAAAAAAGTTTTTTATCTTCGTTTGCAAACCTCGATGACATTTATTACTTCTTCATTTGAATGAAATTTGTATTCTTTGAAATGTTTTTTCAGTTTTAAGAATAGGTAACAATTCTAAGGAACTAAACCAGAGGAATCTGGAGGATTATTATCATTCACTTCAGAACCCATTTCGTTTATTTTTTTGCAAAACTATAAACGGAGGACGTTGTAAATTTATATAGATTTTCTTTCAAAAAGAAGTGGTACTTTATTAGTGACCAATATCATAATAATATTTTTGACAGTGGGAACTGGTCTAAGCTAACTAGTTAGCAATACTCGTAGCATATACGTAGTAAGTACAAAAGTTTCCAACCCCAGCATGTTAAAACAAGTCTGGACAGGTTTAACTTCGTCAATTCCCAATTCCCTACTACTAGTAGTAACCTAGCACGAGCAATTCTCACCATTTTTCCGTCTTCCATCCTACCAATGTGTTAATTCCACTCTCTTTTCCGTCTCATCACTCAGTCGTTAATATCCTCTATCCCACACCTGTTTCTTATATCTTCGCTTCTCTCCCTATCCAAAAGTGTCTTTCCAGCTATTCTGAGAAGTACCTTCATTTCTGTTGATTCCAGTAATCTTTTGGTTTTCGATGTTTCTGGCCTGGTTTCCGCTATATATGTCATAACAGGTATAGCTGCTTTGTAAATTCTCGATTTGGCTTCGATTCCTATGTTTTTGTTATACCATATTGTGTTGTTTAGGTACCCTGCTATTTTTGCGGCTTTCGTCGTTTGTTCCCTTACCTCTTTCTATGCCTAACACGTAAGCTGAAAAGTTATTGGTCTAGGTACTTAAAACACATTTTTTTTTGCAAAATTCGACTTTATTCATCAACATAGTCTCCTTCAAGAGCGATACAATCAGTCTAACGCTTTTCTAACATTTCTATACCTTTCTTGTAGAAGGATTTGTCTTTATCTTCAAAATAGGCTTCAGTTTCGGCGATAATTTCTTTACTGGAGCCAAATTTTTTTCCTACGAGCATTAGTTTTACATCTGCGAATAGATAATAGTCAGTGGGGGCGAAATCTGGAGAATACGGTGTATAAGGAAACAATTCGAACATCAATTCATGCAATTTTGCCATCGTAACCATTGACTTCTGACACGGTGCATTGTCTTGATGAAAGAACACTTTTTTCTTGTTCATTTGGGGCCGTTCCTTTGCGATTTCTGTATTCAAAAGCACCAGTAATTTTATATAATATTTGCTATTGATGGTTTTTCCCTTCTCAGCATAGTCGATGAAAATTATTCCATGCGCTTCCCAAAATACAGAGGTCAATACTTTCCCAGCCGGCGTGTCTTTGGTAGCTTTCGCCGGTTGCTGTCCACTCAGCTGACTGCCGATTTGATTCCGGTGTGTAGTGGTGGATCCATGTTTCATCTATTATCACATATCGCATGAAAAAATCCTTTTTATTGCGCTTAAGCAGGTCCAAACAGCGCTCAGAATCATCAACACGATGATGTTTATGGTCCACTGTAAGCAAACGCGGTACCCATTTCCAACAGAGCTTTCTCATGCCCAAAGGTTCATGCAAAATATGACCAACACGTTCTTTTAATATCTTTAGGGTGTCAGCTATCTCACGCAATTTCAGTTTACGGTCTTCCAAAACAATTTTGTGAATTTTTTGATGTTTTCCTGTGTAACCACCTCATTTGGGCGTCCAGAGTGTTCAGCATCATTTGTGTCTGTACGACCGCGTTTAAATTCAGCATACTAATAACATGATGAGTGATTTTCCAGGGGCAGAGTCCCCGTAACACTTATCAAGCCATTGCCTTGCTTGAACGGTATTTTTTCCCATCAAAGAACAGTGTTTAATCAACACAGGAAATCCAGTTTTTTCCATTGTTTTGAAAATATCAAAAGTAGCGTCACTAAAACCACTGTAACTTGTAAACCAATCGTCGAAATGTCATGAAATTTTGACATGTATCATTTAAAGGTTGGTACCTTCTAAAAAACATATGGATTTTTTGAAAAGGGTGATATCTATCAGGTGTACAAGTATGAAATGCGGATTTTAGACAACAGATGGTGCACCAATACAGTTTGTGCTATAAAGATTTGACACTGCGCCATTTTGTTTTGTCATTAACAAGTGTCAGATGCGCACGAGTGATAAATTGGAAAAGTGTGTGCGTAGTGTTGTGTTCTTGTGTTCAATATGTCGAAATTTATACCGAACAAAGAGCATTCGCGGACAGCATTAATTTTTTGTTTTCATTTGAAGAAAACTGCTGTTGAATCATACCGATTACTTCCAGAAGATAATGGTGAACATGCTCCGTCGCAAGATACGTGTGAACGATGGTTTCGGCGTTTCAAAAGTGGTGATTTCGATGTTGCAGACAAGGAACGTGGAAAACCGCCAAAAAAATACTAAGACGTGGAATTGCAAGCATTGTTGGACGAAGATGATTCGCAAACACAAAAACAACTCGCCGAGCAATTGGGCGTTAGTCAACAAGCTGTTTCCAATCGGCTACGAGAGATGGGAAAAATTCAGAAGACCGGTAGATGGGTATCACATGAGTTGAACGACAGGCAAATGGAAAAGCGTAAAAAACACGTGTTACATTTTGCTCGCTCGGTACAAAAGGAAGTCGTTTTTGCATCGTATAGTTACAGGGGATGAAAAGTAGAGAGAATCCCAAGCCCAAAAAGCATGGGTAGACCCAGGCGCACCATCCACATCGACCGGAAGACCGAATCGCTTTGGCAGAAAGACGATGCTCTGTGTTTGGTGGGATCAGAGGGACGTGGTCTATTATGAGCTATTAAAACCTGGGGAAACGGTTAATACTAAACGTTACCAACAACAATTGACCGATTTGAACCGTTCGTTGCTTGAAAAAAGGCCAGAATACCGAAAGAGGTAACACAAAGTCATTTTTCTTCATGACAATGCTCCATCACATACGGCAAAACCAGTTCGCGACACGTTGGAAGCACTCAGCTGGGAAGTTCCACCCCATACGGCTTACTCACCAGACTTGGCTCCTTCCGATTACCACTTGTTTGCATCGATGGGTCACGCACTTGCTGAGCAGCACTTTGGTTCGTACGAAGATGTGAAAAAATGGCTCGATGAATGGTTCGCAGCAAAAGGGGAAGATTTTTACTGGCGTGGTATTTACAAATTGCCCGAAAGATGGGAAAGCGATGGAGCATACTTTGAATAAAGAACTTTTTATCATTTTTCCGAATTTAACATGTTTTTTCAGAAAAAAAATCCGCATTTCATACTTGTACACCTGGTATGTGTCAGACCAAAAACTTTTCAGCCTACGTGTTAAATATTTAAACTTCCTTGCTTGTTTAATAACTTCTTCGTCCACTATAACCCACCTCAAGTTTACATCTTAAAGGTGTTTTTGACGTTGTTATACATTATATTTTTTACATTGTATATACATACATGTTTTGGAGGTAGATATTTTCTTTTCCTTATTCGGGTTATATTTGTGATGATTATTAAAAAATAACTTTAAAATAATTAATATAACAATTAAAAATGGTGTACTGGTCGTAAATAGGAAAATATACCCTTTTACTATCGCCACTAATAATATTTTCAAGCTGGGAAGTTTGAACATTGAGATTTTGGAAACTGTAAAAGGTACAAAGGTATTTAAATTTGTTTAGAGAATGTATGATAATGATTTAAAAAAGAAAACTGTATAATTTTTGTGTATTTTTTTCAGAATTTCCTCCGTCCATTCCGTGAACACCACATAGATCCAACGTCAATTACTCGTCACGATTTCATCGAAACTAATGGCGATAATTTCATGGTTACCATTCCGTTCCTGGCCTGGATGGTCTGGGATTTTCTTATACTATCAGAAGAAGATGTGCAAAAGAAATTTACTTGGAATTGCTATGTCTTTTTGTTGGCGATATTTGTTGCAATGACTAACCAGGTAAGTATCTGACTGTTTTACATTTTAGAAACTAAAGGTAGAGCCCGGACGCCACGGGTTTTGAGCTCTCATTAAATGTTAACAGGCTGCGTTTTGGCACACAGCTAGTTTTTTGGACGTAAAATACCATAAAAAGAGTTTGCTAAAGTTTGGTGTACGCTAAGCCTACAAAATCCAAAATAAAATAAAAAATTCGGTTTTTCGGTAATATCTCCAAAATTAAATAACCGGTCAAGTGCAAGTTGCATAATTAGTATTCCGTACGTTGATTGCTTTTAAAATAAAAAAAATTGTTATGGTGGTATAAAATGATCAGTGACTCCACAAAACACACCCCAAATGAGTTTTCAACAAAGTTTTTTCCGGTCTCTACTGAAAACCGATGACCTTGGAATTTTTGTTTTTTTATATACCAGATTATTAAAGGTAATGCACTCGTGATAAATTTCGTTCAATCTATACCCGTGGAGAATATTCCAGAATTTTTTCAAAATTTTTTGATCAGTACTTTTCGAGATAAGGTGGGGGGACAGCGATTTTTCGAGATTTTTTTAAAATAATACAAAGAAAATTGTGCGCAAGTATTACATTATATATATATATATATATATATATATATATATATATATATATATATATATATATATATATATATAAATAAATAAAATAAATAAATAAACATTTATTTCCTTTTTTGACTGATGCAGATGTACAATATAGTACAAAGACATAGTATAGGATACGTCAAAAATAATTAAAAATACATTTAACATATAAACATATAAAAGAAAAAAAGAAACAATAATCATTACATTATTCACACCTGGGTACCAACAATCTTAACCTCTATAAAGAACTCATTCAATGAGTAATGTGCTCTAGGTACCAAGTATCGTCTTACCTCTGATTTAAATTTACTTAGAGATGAGATTCCCGTTATTTTTTTTGGAAGTTTATTGCGTATCCGAATCAACATACATTGCGGACCATTATTAGTAGCTGACAACCTACATAGGGGCTTGTGAAGTTCGTCTGCTTGCCGAGTGTTGTAAGAATGAATATTACTACGGACCATGAATTTTTCAATATATCTTTTAACATACACAGCGCTGCAAAAAATATATATTCCATAGCAAGTCAAAATATTATAATTAATGAATAGATTCCTACAAGATGTCCTTGGTGGGGCTTTAGCCATAATTTTCAATATATTTTTTTGACAAACAAATAACTGTTGCAGCATTACCTCAACATATAATTCCGTAACCTAGTCTAGAATAAACTTGGCCATAGTATAAAGTAAGAAGTGTAGTGTCTTTGACTATTGGTCTCAGTTGTCTAAAGAGATATGCTAATGAATTTATTTTTTTACATATTTCTAATATATGTGCTTCCCAAGTTAGTTTGTAGTCTAATTTTACTCCTAGAAAGTTTATTTGGTCTATTTGAGCTAAAGACAATTTATTTGGGAATCGAATAAGTGAGCTCTCATACAGGGTTACGGGCTTAGGGATAAACTGTACTATTTTGAATTTAGTGAAATTTAATTTTAAATCATTGTTATATGACCACTGGCAGATTTCATTAACAATTCTCTGTGTGGCAGATTGAATCTCCCCTTTTTTAGAACTTACAATGAAGTTAGAGTCGTCCGCGTACAGTACGGGACAGACGTTACTATTAAAATTACTGTTTGCTGTTGATGGAAGATCATTGTTCATTATAATGAAGAAAATTGGAGATAGAGGACTCCCCTGGGGAAGTCCCTAGTACTTATGATCTCTCTAGATTTTGTACCATCTGACAACTTTACTATTTGCTCTCTATTAGATAGGTAAGATTTTACCCATTCTAAGGCCACTCCCTCCAACTTTCTCAAGTTTATGAAATAAAATATTATGGTCGACCAGGTCAAAAGCGCGACTATAGTCAAAAAAAGCTCCCACTGTTTCGCATTTTTCATCCAAGGAATTCAGAATCATATTTACAGTGTCAAAAAGTGCAGATTTGGTACTTCTATTGGGGACAAATCCATGCTGTGAGCTAGATAATATTTTATTATCTTTAAAAAGATAAGGTGATAATATAGTTTGAAATGATTTTTCAAAAACCTTACTTAATTGATTTTGTACAGCCACTGGTCTGTAGCTTGATAAGTCGTGGCGGTCACCCTTATCTTTATAGACTGGTGTTATTTTCGACTTTTTAAGCTTTGTCGGAAAACTACCCAACTGCAGTGAAAAATTCACCAAGTACAGAAGAGGCTGTTGTATAACTTTGAAGCATTGTTTAATTAAGAAACCAGGAATTTCATCAACTCCCTGTGATTTCTCTGCCCCAAGCGACATAACGACCCGTAAGAGATCGTCTTCATTAAGATTTCGTGTATATATATATATATATATATATATATATATATATATATATATAACTCATGTTTTCACAAGCTTTCATTTGACATCAAACTCGATGACCTAGTAAAAAAATTTTTTTTTCACTTCCGATTTCACCCCCCCAAAACTAACCCCTTAAGTGAAAATTTAACTTTCAAAACTACATGGCTCTGATGAGGCCATCAATTCCTATGTTAGTACCAAATTTCAACTTTCTACGTCAAATAGTTTCGGAGAAAATCGGGTGTGACAGACAGGTAGACAGACGGACAGACAGACAGACACCGAAGTGATCTTATAAGTGTTCCGTACGGAACACTAAAAAGGTATCGAAAAAACTAATAACACCACGTGAAAGAGCGGGAATTTCTACAAAAAAGAAGTTTTTTTTTTCAGATTTTTTAATAGCGTTTATTAAAATTCGGATAGGTGATTCAAAAAATGTAGCGCGCCAATCAGCTTAATTTGAAAGTCTATGCGCACCGCTCTAAGGTTAACCGATATTACTTGTTTTCAAAATGTAAAAAAAATAAAAGATAACTTTTTGAAGAGGAGACTTTAAGCTTTCCGATGATATTAATAGTTTTTATTTTTATTGTTTTATAATTTGTAAGACTTAAAACAAAATTTTTGTTTGCCTGATTTTAACAGGCATACAATAAATTACAAATATTTAATAAAATATAGTGTTGAGAAAAAAATCCTTGTGCATTTATCATTATTATACCATAAGCTTCAATATAAGAATAATTGAAAATACCCACATTGTCTGCCTTATTTAAAATATGAAACTTTTATCTAAAATTTCCCGTTCTTTCTCTTCTTCTTCCTCTTCCGACTTATAGCTAGGTACTAGTGCCTGTTTTCTTTGCTCCCTGCTCTGTAAATCGTCGCTCCATCTCTTTTTTGGACGTTCCATTGATCTTCTTCCATTCGGTTACTTGTCTCTTGCTCTCCATACTATCCTGTTGTTTGCCATTGTTCCTATGTGTTGATCCCATTCCACTTTTCTTCCTCTAATCCACTGGTTGATATTTTCTATATTACATGTTCGTCTTATGTCTTCACTCCTTTCTCTATTCCTCAGTGTCTTGCTTGTACATCTCCTAAGTATTTTCATTTCGGTTGATTCCAGCATCCTCTGTGATATACTTGTATCGGGTCTTGTTTCCGATGTGTAAGTCATTACTGGTCATATTACGCTCTATCTTTTTTAATTGAAAATTATAGGCCTATTTCTTTACTTAACTGTTTTTCAAAGGTTTTCGAAAAAGTCATTTACAATAAGATAACTCCATTTCTTGATAATAACAAAGTTCTAACCTCACACCAGCACGGGTTTAGAGAAAAGCACTCTACAGAGACCGCAGCGATCGATTTTATCTATAATATATATAAAATGCAACGTCTCTCTGTCTGTCTGTCTGTCTGGCTGTCTGTCCGTTAGTGCGCTTATCACTGGAGAACCACTTATCCGATTTACGGACTTTTTTTTTTTAAACATACATATGTTCTCTGGCCAGGTTATAGGCTACATTTTATTACGATAGGTAGCATATGAAATGAGCAGTGACATAAAATAGTGAATGAAGTCGGAAAAAAGTTTGACGCTAGCGCGTTCCCTTGCAATACCCAGCCTAAACCATTAAATATGGAACAGTGTTATGTAGCAGAGAATATCTATAATCTATAATATTTATAAAATGCAATGTCTCTCTGTCTGTCTGTCTGTCCATTAGTGCGTTTATCACGCCAGAACCACTTATCTGATTTACCTGTCTTTTTTTAAATTCATACATATATTCTTTGGCCAGGTTATATAATAATAATAATAATAATCTATATCTATAATATATATAAAATGCAACGTCTCTCTGTCTGCCTGTCCGTTAGTCCGCTTATCCATCGAGAAGCTCTTATCCGAGTTAAGTGATTTTTTAAATTCATTCTTTCATTCTCTGACCAGGTTATAGAGTTATAGATATATATTTTATTACATCTATAATATATATAAAATGCAACGCATCTCTGCCTGTTTGTCTGTCTGTCTGTCCGTTAGTGCGGTTATCACTGGAGAACCACTTATCCGATTTTCGTACTTTTTTTTTGAAAACATACATATGTTCTCCGGCCAGGTTATAGGATATATTTTATTACGATAGGTAGCATAAGGAATGAGCAGTGACGATAAGAGTGAATGAAATCGGAAAAAAAGTTTGCCGCTAGCGCGTTCTCTTGCAATACACAGTCTAAACCATTAAATATAGAACAATATTATGTAGCAGAGAATATTTAAAATGTATAATATATATATAAAAAGCAATGTCTCTCTGTCTGTCTGTCTTTCCATTAGTGCGTTTATCACGCGAGAACCACTTATCCGATTTACGTGTCTTTTTTTAAATTCATACATATATTCTTTGGCCCAGGTTATTAATAATAATAATCTATATCTATAATATACATAAAATATACATAAAATGCTCTGTCCGTCTGTATGTCTGTCCGTCCGTTAGTGCGCTTATCACCGGAGAACCACTTATCCGATTTACGTGCTTTTTTTTTAAAACATACATATGTTCTCTGGCCAGGTTATAGACTATATTTTATTACGTTAGGTAACATGAGGAATAAGCAGTGACGATAATAGTGAATCAAATCGGAAAAAAGTTTGCCACTGGCGCGTTCTCTTGCAATGCACTCCCTAAACCACTAAATATGGAACAATATCATGTAGCAAAGACTATCTATAATATATATAAAATGTAACGTCTCTCTGTCTGTTTGCCCGTTTGTGCGCTTATCACGGGAGAACCACTTATCCGATTTACGTGCTTTTTTTTTAAACATGCTAAATATACCATTAAATATGGAACAATATCAAGGTGCAAAGAATATCTATAATATATATAAAATGCAACGTCTCTCTGTCTGTCTGTTAGTGCGCTTATCACTGGAGAACCACTTATCCGATTTACGTGCTTTTTTTTTTAAACATACGTATGTTCTCTGGCCAGCTTATAGAATATATTTTATTACTTTAGGTGACATAAGGAATAAGCAGTGACGATAATAGTGAATCAAGTCGGAGAAAAGTTTGCCGCTAGCGCGTTCTCTTACAATACACTGCCTAAAGCATTAAACATGGAACAATATCATGTAGCAAAGAATATAATATATATAAAATGCAACGTCTATCTGTCTGTCTGTTAGTGCCCTTATCACTCGAGAACCACTTATCCGATTTACGTGTTTTTATAAATTTATACGTATGTTCTATATAATTCGATATATGCCTAGGTAATGGGAGAGAAGGTGAGATAATGAGAGATAAGCAGAAATAAAGGAAGATAAGTCGAGATAAGCCTCGATAATGGGAGATAAGTATAAATAATGGGAGATAAGGAGAAATAATGGGAGATAAGCAGAGATAAGTCTAGATAATGGGAGTTATGGTGAGATAATAGGAGATAAGGAGAAATATTGGGAGATAAGGAGAAATATTGTGAGATAAGTCGAGATAAGCCTAGATAATGGGAAATAAGGTGAGATAATGGGAAATAAGGAGAAATAATGGGAGATAAGGAGAAATAATGGGAGATGAGCAGAGATAAGCCTAGATAATGGAAATTATGTAGAGATAATGGGAGATAAGGAGAAATATTGGGAGATAAGGGGAAATAATGGGAGATATTTTATTACGTTGGGTAACATAAGGAAAAAGCAGTGACGATAGTAGTGAATCAAGTCCACGCGAGCGGAGTCGCGGGCCCGGCTAGTAAAGAATATATATAAAAAACTTGATATAAATGAGAAAGTAGTAGCTCTACTATTTGGTCTAACAAGGGCATTTGACACAATAGACCCAGGCTTTGTTGTTAGAAAATTTGAAAGGCTAGGTATTGGAGGACCACTGAATAAATGGTTTAAATCATTTTTGAAGGGTAGATATTTTAAAATAAAAATTGGTAATACTTTTTCGCAAATGACAAACTGTGACTTAGGGACCCCTCAAGGCAGTGTCCTGGGTCCTCTAATTTTCTTGTTGTTCATACACGACTTACCTGAATACATTTCATGTAGAATCGTTTTTATGTTCGCTGACGATACGACCATAGTCATCTCAGCCAAATATGAGAAACTTTTGGAGAAAAAAATTAAAATAATATTGACCGAGTTCTCAAACTGGTGTAAAAAGAATAACCTTATAATAAATCTATCAAAGACCGTGTCTATGAAATTTAAGACAAAAATGCGCAAACCAATAAACCTAAATATTGTATTTAATAATATGAATTTGCCTGTTAGTCATAGTTCAAAGTTTTTAGGAATCATAATAGATTCTAACCTCGAATGGCGTTTGCACATAGATGACGTTTGCTCAAGACTAAATAAATGTTTTTTTTTTTTATGATAAAATCTTTAAAAAACTCATTAAGTGTTCCCAATCTCATAACTGTCTATTACGCTAATGCGTACCCAGCCATGTCCTATGGTCTGGCGGTTTGGCGAAGTGCACAGGAACTGGACAGAGTGCTGGTAATGCAAAAACGAATCATGATACTAATTTTTAGTACGCCATATAACGCATCCTGTAGGGAAGTCTTTAAGAATAGAAAAATATTAACAGTTACAAGTATTTATATATGTACACTCTTAATGTATATCTATCAAAATCAAGATAGCTTCATGTCGCATAGATCTTTTCATCGTTATCCGACTCGAAACAGAGAAAATTTTTATATTGAAAAATACAATCATGAATATGTTAAAAAAACTAGTCATTACTTAGGTTGCAGACTGTTTAACTTACTGCCGGAAAATGTAAAAAGGATTGAATCTATGGCACGTTTTAAAAAACAAATAAAAACTATACTATTAAGTAAAACTTTTTATTCTGTATCTGAATTTGAAAGTTATCTGTTGGGCAGAGTGTGAATGTTATTCTTTATAACATCCTTACTTAATTAAAGCATCTTCAGTATGTATTTTGTTTGTTATAAATATGTTTGTTATGTTTTTTGTTATATCTTGTATTTACTGTATATTAATGTGTTTAATAGTAAGATTTCTTTTTTTTTTCTATTAATTATTTTTGATATTACCTAACATGGGATCATACATCCCTTTGATGACATGTCTTATCTACAACTTTTGTAGCTGAAAAGATAATTAAATTGTCTATTGTCTATATTCTTCTTTTGGTCTCCATGGTCTAAATATGGTATCATTGAGGTATCCCGCTGTCCTATTAGCCTCGTTAACTTGATGTTTTACTTCTCCCTCGATTTTTCCGATACTGGATATTTTGATGCCCAGGTAATCGACCTTCATCACCTGTTCTATTGGTTTATCTTGCACCACCAGCTTGCACCTAATCGGCTCTTTTGCTATTACTATTGTCTTGGTTTTTTCAGTTGAGATTGACATATTATATTGTTTTGCTGCTATGTAGAATTCGTATAGCAGCCTTTGCAGATCGTTCTCAGTCTCAGCCATTATTATCGCGTCATCTGCATAACATATAATTTTAAATTCTCTGTTACCGATTCTATATCCCTTTTTTTTCTTTTGACATTCTTTATAATTTCATCCGTGACAATATTAAATAGAAGAGGACTTAAAGAGTTTCCCTGCCTGATTTCAGATTCATAGTTGATTGGTTCTGTCATTCCTTCTGCTAATCTTGTGGCTACTTTATTATCTTTACATATATTCTCGATAGTTTTAATTAGGGATGTTCCTGTTATATAATAGATGAATAACGTCTTCTGTTTGCACATTGTCGGAAGCTTTTTTTAAGTCTATCAGGCACAAGTATGCTGGAATGTTGTATTCTATGGATTTTTCTTTTACCTGTCTCACAATGAATACGGCATCGGTGCATGAGCGTCCACTTCTGAATCCTCGCTATTCCTCTTTCAGTTGTATTCTCACGTTTATTTTTGTTGTATTAGTCTTTGTTGTTAATTTCAGTGTACAATTTAGTAGATAGTTGTTTGGATCTTCTTTTTTCCCTTCTTGTGCAATTAATATAACTGTCGCTCTTCTCCATTCATCGGGGATGGTATTCGATCTTATAATCCTCTGTATAAGTGTCTGGAGTTGCTTAACCAGAGAGTGTCCCCCATATTTTAGTAGGTCATTAGCTATTTGGTCTTCGCCGGGAGATTTACGGTTTTTTAACTTTTCCAGTGCTTCTATTACGTCTTCTATCGCTATATATGTTCGTTTATCGCTATCTCTGGTGTTTGTGGCAGTGTATTACTATGTTCTCTTTTACATAATTGTGAAAGATATGTTACCGATGTTCCTTTCTTCACGTGTGTATACTCTATTAGTTCTTTTATCTCAGTTCGCTGCTGTCTCCAGATTTGTTTCTGTTGACCATAGAAGTCTGGTTCTAATTTTCTTATGTATATCTCCTAGTATTCCGTTTTTGTTCTTTTTACTAACTCGTGGGTTTCTGTTTGTATTCTTTTATATCTTTTGTATGCTTCATCTGTCCTGATTGACCTGTACTTAGATAGCTTTCTTTCTTTTCACAGCATTTCTCTTTGATTTCTGCACTGAACCATGGTATTTTTGTTCTCCATTTTCTATTTTTATCGACAGTTTTAGTCCCTAATGCCTCATAAGCAACTTCTAATATATTTGTTTTTATTTTTAACCAACTATCATTTATGGTCATTTATTTAATTTATTCTGATTTTTTCTTAAGGTCTCTCACTGATTCTTTTTGTAGATTTTCTATTCTTATCTTTGTTTCCAGTTCCTTATTTTGGTGTTGCTTTTTGTTTCTTATGTTCCACCTTAGTTTACACATAACTACATTATAATCACTTCCTACATTTGGTGATGTCGAGCTTCTTACGTGTAATATATGGCGTGGATGTTTTTTCTCTGTTTGTTAGGACATAATCTCTCAGTGATCTGTTTGTGCTATAAAGATTTGACACTGCGCCATTTGTTGTTGTGTCATCAACAAGTGTCAGACCGGCATGAGTGATAAATTGGAAAAATGTGTGCATAGTGTTGTGTTCAATATGTCGAAATTTATACCGAACAAAGAGCATTCGCGGACAGCATTAATTTTTTGTTTTCATTTGAAGAAAAACTGCTGTTGAATCATATCGATTACTTCAAGAAGCTTATGGTGAACATGCTCCATCGCAAGATACGTGTGAACGATGGTTTCGGCGTTTCAAAAGTGGTGACTTCGATGTTGCAGACAAGGAACGTGGAAAACCGCCAAAAAAATACAAAGGGGTGGAATTTCAAGCATTGTTGGACGAAGATGATTCGCAAACACAGAAACAACTCGCCGAGCAATTGGGCGTTGCCGAGCAATTGGGCGTTAGTCAACAAGCTGTTTCCAATCGGCTACGAGAGATGGGAAAGATTCAGAAGCCGGTAGATGGGTACCACATGAGTTGAACGACAGGCAAATGGAAAAGCGCAAAAACACGTGTGACATTTTGCTCGCTCGGTACAAAAGGAAGTCGTTTTTTTTTTGCATCGTATAGTTACAGGGGATGAAAAGTGGATTTATTTTGAGAATCCCAAGTGCAAAAAATCATGGGTAGACCCAGGCGCACCACCCACATCGACCGCAAGACCAAATCGCTTTGGCAGAAAGACGATACTCTGTGTTTGGTGGGACCAGAGGGGTGTGGTCTGTTATGAGCTGTTAAAACCTGGGCAAACGGTTAATATTAAACGTTGCCAACAACAATTGACCGATTTGAACCGTTCGCTGCTTGAAAAAAGGCCAAAATACTGAAAGAGGCAACACAAAGTCATTTTTCTTCATGACAATGCTCCATCACATACGGCAAAACCAGTTCGCGACACGTTGGAAGCACTCAGCTGGGAAGTTCTACCCCATACTCACCAGACTTGGCTCCTTCCGATTACCACTTGTTTGCATCGATGGGTCACGCACTTGCTGAGCAGCGCTTTGGTTCGTACAAAGATGTGAAAAAAATGGCTCCATGAATAGTTCGCAGCAAAAGGGGAAGATTTTTACTGGCGTGGTATTTACAAATTGCCCGAAAGATGAGAAAAACGTGTAACAAGTGATGGAGCATACTTTGAATAAAGCACTTTTTATCATTCTTCCGAATTTAACATGTTTTTTTAGAAAAAAAATCCGCATTTTATACTTGTGCACCTGCTATGTATTATTTATTCTCAACTCGTTTGTAGCGCAAAAATGTGTCATAAGCTCCACGTTGTCATTTTTATTTTTCATTAAATCTCTATTTAACTCCTGGTATTATCTCATTTCCAACTCTTGCATTATAGTCACCCATCATTATTGTTGTTTCGTTGATTGGTATTTCATTTATCATTTTCTAAAGTTCTCCATAGAATTGTTCCCTGTTTTTTTCTGGTTTACAATTTTCAGATGCATAAATTCCGATATGTACTGACACTTCATTATGTAGTTCATGTATTTCTTCTTAATCGTCAGGGTTACTCCTTCCCTTGCCTGCTGGCCACATTAGTGTAAAGCAGGATATATTATCCTAATGTCATTTGTTCTTTTCCCTTCTTTTTTGTTTCTTGTAAGGCGCATATGTCTATTTCGTGTTCTCTGATTTCCTTTTTCACTTCCTGGTCTCTCCCATTTGTAAATTTTATATTCGAAGTTCCGAGTTTCATTACATCTCGTCCTTTCCAATTTCTTAACTTGCATGTGTCGTCATCGTTAAAGCCGTCCTATTCCGACGCAAAACTATTATTCTGTTAGCGTTCTTGGTTTTTTTATCCCAGGTAGGTTACTAGCCTGATCTGGGAACCCTCCTCCTTTACTCGGGCTTGAGAACGGCAACAGGCCACTAAGCTACTCAATCCACCCAGCGACCTGCAGGCGGAGTTCTGTCACGTGGTGCTAATCTCATTCGAATGCTCTCTGGCGCGACCTGGGGCGCAGACTTTCATTCTCTCTCTCATCTATACAAGTCTCTTATCCTTTCCAGAATCAACTACGGCAACTTCATCTATGACTCCGCAAGCCCTCATGTCAAGAAACCTCTTGAAACTATACAAAATTGCTGTCTCCGACTGGCCACAGGCGCATTCCGAACCACCCCAATCACTAGCTTACAGTGCATCGCATCCACTCAGTCACTCCAACTATCTCGCCAACTCTCACTGTTAAAATTTTACTCAACTTCCCTACATCGACCTCATACCAGATCCTCACTCAACCTGGTCAATGTCCACAGACCAAACATTACATTCCCCACTGATTCTATTCCCCACAGAATCAACAAATTACTCATCCAGCACAATATCTCCCCCCCTCATTACAACTACCCCCTCCAAACCACCTTTCCTCCCTGGCTCTCCCCTCTGCACTCCTATAAAAAATCAGAACATTCAAACATATTCTTGAACAAGCTCTTTCTTGACAGACTATTCAATATCTATCCCAATCATTTACTTTTCTTCACAGATGGATCAAAGACGGAAAAGGGAGTTGGGGCTGCCTTCTTTTTTGATAATATCGTCCAAATGTTTAAATTACCTAAACATATCTCTATTTTCTCCGCAGAATTGTTGGCAATAAAGGAGGCTATCAGATACTCCCTCCAAGCAAACATCCAACAACCAACGCTCATAATTTCTGATTCCCTAAGCGCTCTCAAAGCCATCAATTCTAGAAATCTCAATTTCAACTATATCAGGCAAATTCTGGATCTGATGTACACGGCCACCTTGAAAAAACGTACCATATCCTTGCTTTGGTTGCCCAGTCACATAGGCAACCCTCATAACGACAGAGCGGATTATCTTGCTAAACTTGCCATAGAAAGGGGCAGTATGAACATGGGAGAGAATCACTACTCTGATTTTAACATCTTCATAAAACACCTACAGAGCTCTCTCTTCCAACTCAAATGGGACTTGGAAGATCCCAAGAACAAATTATGGTCCATCAAAACCAATGTATTTCCTCCCCTTAACTCCACAGAATTGAACCGAAGACATAATGTAATAATGAGAAGACTGGCATTGGGTCACACCTACTCCACGCATGTACATCTATTAAAGAGAGATCCCCCTCCACTCTGTCCTAAATGTGAGTCCCCCTTATCAGTGTTACATCTAATCGAATCCATTCAACATCAAAACTTGAGAAACACCCACGGCATCCCATCCAACATCACCATCCTCATAAAATCTTTTGTCTCACCTAAAGAAAACATAACCAATTACTTAAAAGAATTCAACTTCATAGTCTAATCTATTTATACCTAACTAACTCTAGTGGACGCTAAATGATCTTAGCTGTCGATGCACCCTGCCCAACCAACAAACAAACGTGGTGCTATTAGTTTGTCGATATCTTTTTAGTGTTCCGTACGGAACACTTATAAGATCACTTCGGTGTCTGTCTGTCTGTCTGTCTGTCACACCCGATTTTCTCCGAAACTATTTGACATAGAAAGGTGAAATTTGGTAGTAATATAGGAATTGATGGCCTCATCAGAGCCATGTAGTTTTGAGAATTAAATTTTGACTTAAGGGGTTAGTTTTGAGGGATGAAGTCGGAAATGAAAAAAAAAATTTTTTACTAGGTCATCGAGTGTGGTGTCAAATAAAAGCTTGTGAAAACACGAGTAAAAAAATATATATATAATATTATACTTGCGCGCACTTTTCTTTGTATTATTTTTAAAAATTCGCGAAAAATCGCTGTCCCGGGCCTTATCTCAAAAAATACTTATCAAAAAATTTCGAAAAAATTCTGGAATATTCTCTACGGGGTGTAGATTGAACGAAAATTATCACGAGTGCATTACCTTTAATAGTTTATATGGTATATAAAAAAAACAAAATTTCAAGGTCATCAGATTTCAGTAAAGATTGGAAACAAACTTTGTTGAAAACTCATTTGGGGTGTGTTTTGTGAAGTCACTGATCATTTTATACCACCGTAACATAAGTTTTGACTTAAGGGGTTCGTTTTGAGGGGTGAAATCGGAAGTGAAAAAAAAATTTTTTTACTAGGTCATCGAGTGTGGTGTCAAATGAAAGCTTGTAAAACACGAGTAAAATATATATATATATATATATATATATATATATATATATATATTTATATATATTTATATATATATTATATATATATATATATATATATATATATATATATATATATATATATATATATATATATATATATATATAATGTAATACTTGCGCACACTTTTCTTCGTATTACTTTTAAAAAATCGCTGTCCCCTACCTTATCTCGAAAAGTACTGACCAAAAAATTTTGAAAAAACTCTGGAATAATCTCCACGGGGTATAGATTGAACGAAAATTATCACGAGTGCATTACCTTTAATAATTTATTTGGTATATAAAAAAAAAAAAAAAAAAAAAATTCAAGGTCACCAGTTTTCAGTAAAGATTGGAAACAAACTTTGTTGAAAACTCATTTGAGGTGTGTTTGTGAAGTCACTGATCATTTTATACCACCCTAACAAAAATTTTTATTTTAAAAACAATCAACGTACGGAACACTAATTGTGCAAGTTCAACTTGCACTTGACCGGTTTTTTTATTTTTCGAGATATTTGCGAAAAAACCAAATTTTTCATTTTATTTTCGATTTTGTAGGCTTAGCGTACACTTTAGAGCAGCAAACTTTTTCTGTAGAATTTCTACATCGAAAAAAACTACCCGTTTGCCAAAATGCAGCCTGTTAACATTTAATGAGAGGTTTTCGTCAAAATTTGCCTCTGACGACTGGGCTAGTAGCTTTTTCTCAATTTTTCACGAATCTTTATTCTGTAAATATAATTTGAGATACTTTGCTCCCAATATAACCAAAGCTTCCGTTTTATCTATACCCTGACTACGCTTCTGATATTATTGCAAATAATAATTATATTTATTCCATATGAATTTGTATCTATAACTAATTAATTGTTATTTACTTAGTTCTGATAATTTATTAAAATATCGAATGCCGTAATTATTTATTAAATTAATTTATCAAAATCGAAGCTCATTTTGAAATAAGTTGTGCTATGCTAAGCAAATTATGATATCTCAAAGTCCTTTACGTCATCTTAATCGTGGATCAGTTGCGACTCGTTTTTAGAACAATAAAAAAGTCGGTAAAATGATTTTATTAGTAGGTCGCTAATAAAAACGTAGTACCACAAGTAGGTACTGAATATTCACAATTCTAAGAATTAAAACTAATGCCTAAATTATATATCGTAATTTAGCAGAAAGAAAATAATCGAAAGAAATTTAAAATCAAAAGAAAGAAAATTTAAAATCCCTTTACATTTTATTAGTGAGAAACTCTTTGCAAAGCCTGATCCCCCGATTCCAAATGAAATTTAAGTAAAATTCTTTAAGGCCAAAAATATTAAAAATAAAAAGGTAAAATTACTTAAATTAGCAAAAACCGTTAACAGGTTGACTGCCGATCTATATTTTTGAGTTTGTGGTTGACGCCGGTAAGATTTTTCCAAATATTTTTATTTTATTGTGGTAAATATGAATTAAAATGAGTCTTGGATGTGTTTTTTTTATGTGCCATTCAAAATATTAGAAAAAAAAATTTCACTCCGATCGGAGTAATCGGCATTGCAAGTGAAAATTTTTACTAGATGCCGAACACTCCGATCGGAGTGTCCAATTAAATAAGTAAAGAAATAATAAATCGAACTCATGAACTCAAAACATTTATTTCTAAATCATTTTTGTACATTTTTATGGTAATCCTCAAAGCAATTAAGGCAAAAACCTGGTTGTCCAGGGCACATTTTGCATTCATACACTGTTTGCTTTCTTATTTTATTTTTCCTGCATTCTTTGCATTCCTTTCTGCTTACCCGTTTTGTTTCTTTAGTTCCTTTTTTTTCACTAACAATTTTTTCTACTTTGCTAATGCTGTGGACATTTATTTGGCCTAGAGGAATTTGCGGCAAATTAGTAATTGGTCGTCTGGCTAGTAAATTTCTTATGACATCCAATCGGAAGTCATATAATCGTAACTGGTCAGACCGCGAATATTTATTGTACAAAAAAATAGGCGTTTATCATGCTCATTTGCAGCACATGCATGAATAACTTTTTGTACCACCGAATGGTTTTACGGCTGCAAGGATAATATGCCATCATTTGATCCTGTCTATCTATACCGGACATAAAAGCATTATATCCAATGATTGCGGAAGGTTTTTCAGATTCTTGATTTCTTTTGTTTTTAAAAATGCCAATTTCGCTTCCAAATTCTGTTGAAATGTATTGAACATTGCGTTTATCGCGCCATTTTCCGACATGCACTCCATTGCAAAACATAGATTTATTCTCACCACGTTTTAAGTTTGCACTCATTACCTCTTTTGGATTATCTTTCCTCTCAGCTCTCAGCGTACCAGTGCAGTATGTATTTTGTTGAAGTAATTTCCTAGCTAAATTAACACTATTGTAAAAATTGTCTAGATAAACAGCATGTCTCACGCCCAATTTTTCCTCCAATAAATGTAAAACAATCTTTTCAGTATGTCCGCTTCCACCATAAACATCTGTCGCACCTTCGTAGACACGAAATTTCAAATAAGTCCATTAGGCTCTGTCAGCATGTATAACTTCATACCATACTTATGACGCTTATTCTTGATATACTGTTTAAACTGGAGACGACCCGATAAAGTACCATAGCTTCATCCAAAGACAACTCTCTTCCAGGATAGTAAATTTCTCCCATCTTGTTGTTAAAAAATTTGCCACAAATCTAATCTTTCCTAGCCGATCTGCCGGATCCATATCTGGAGATGTAAAATGCAAACACCTCAAGATAAGCAAAAATCTATTCCTTGACATATATTTTCTAAAAACAGGTAGATTAAATAGCGGATCAGTTTTCCAATAATCGTTAAGACGGCTCAAGGATATTGTGCCAGTGTGAAGTAACAGGGTCAAAAAAATTTTTAGTTCGTCAAGAGTAAGATCTTTAAAATTAGTAATACGTGATTTTGTACTTGTTTCTAGGCGCAGCAAAACCTCGACTGCGTAAGAGTTCGTTCGTTCTACAATAGTTTGTAAAAAATCATCATCAATGATCATTTCGAAAAAATCGATAGGTGCACCCTGTCCTGGAATTTGCACCAATAATTCCTGGGTTTTCTGGAACAAAATTTGTTTTAAACGCACCTCTGTCGTTCCATTTTATCTCATCAAGGCTAGGAAGTGTTTGATGTGGCCGAATAGGGTCTATAAAATTCTCTTCTTCGGACTCGGAGCTTGAATTTACATCACTATCGTCTGTGTCTGGTACGTAATGTTCGTCACTACTACCTCCGCTTTCTTCCAATAGCTGCAATAATTCAGTGTCAGTTAGCTTCTTTTTCTTATCATATACCTTTTTTTCATCACTACAATGCCTTTTTTTAATACCAGAAGGCCTAGGTTGATTGTCCATATTGTACGGCAGATTACAACCAAACCAAAAGCAAATCCGCGGAACCACTTAAGCACCTGTTAGAACTTGCGTTTTTTAAGCAACGCCACCACTAGAAACACGTTTCATATACAACGCCGATGGAATACTAAAACGTTTCGTAAGAACGCATGTCGAACTCCGATCGGAGTAGACGGCGTTGGCGAAGAGACCCGACGCACTCCGATCGGAGTGGTCGGCAGTCAACCTGTTAAAAACATTAAACGAAAATTGACTGAACTGAAACAGATCTAAAACGAGACTTAACTTTTAAGATTTTCAAATGGCTAAAGTCTCCTTCAGTACCACCCATTTTCCCTTTCTTAGTGGTTACCCTATACAAAACTACCCTTTAGCCGATGACGATACTAGTTTCATTCCTGAAGCAACGCCTCTGGTTTCCTCGTACTTCCCAAATTTCTTTTTGGAAACTACGTGTCATTATAAGTACTAAATTAGAAATATTTTTATTTTACAGAAATATTGACTGTTTATTCTAAAATTAGTCCGAAATTTATATAATATTTCATGAAAATCCTAAATTAAAACCTTATACTAAGAAAATCCGAAGCGCGTTTTGAAAAAACCCATAATCTTCTTTTCTCTGTTCTTTTTTCAATGCTTTGATCGGATAAAGGAAAATTAACAACCTTCAGCTTCCCTTTACAACTATGGCAAAAGTACCGAATACATCACCGCAGCATATGGACAATTTTCTTCTTTTTCTCTTATTTCTCTACGAGAAAATGGCTTGACAATGTTATCTAATTATTTCTTACAGTTTGAGGTGGTCGTCAGAATGTAGTAAGACGTAAACTTGCCCGTTTAAGGGTAGAATTTTATTACACACTTCTTATAACTCTATGAGAGTATGATTTACGGCGAATATTGAACTCGAAATCTTTGAAATTTATAAGTCTTTTATGATTTCTATATTTTTCTAGTTTAAAGATATTATTGAGAAAAAGAAAGAAGGTATTCATTGCTACGTTTTTAGCATCAGGTGTCCCAGAACCTGTTACTCCCTTATATCCTCTAACAAAGGTTAGACTTTAGTCTATATAGAGAATGATAAATTATTGAGAATCACATAAACCCTTACACTCTATAGTACTACTAGTCAATATTTCAAAGATTTATATTTACCCCGTAGACTGAAGAACCCTGAAATTACAAAACAAATATCAATCGGAATGAATGAGAAATTTAAATGAGAGTAAATATATAATAAAAGACTGTTTTTAGTCAATTTCCACTGGTTTATTTAAATTGCGATGACGCGTTTCGCTGTCGATGCAGCTTCTTCAGCTCTACATTTTACATTGTCAAGTTAGGTTTAATGTTCACAATTTTATATAATTTCTTAATTATAATATTACACCTAATTAAATTACATTGATAGTATTGGAAAACTCACACAGATTTGGAATTAGGAGAATAAATTCAATAATGGTGAATTGTTTAAATCTACCTGGTCGTTGAGTAAAGCACCTGTAGTCCTTAATCGATTTATTTGCATTGCCTCTAAAAGGTTTAGTTTTAAACCTTTTTGTTGGGTGTGTTAAAATTTTGAAATTCTTGTTAAATGTGTGATTTTCTGTTAAAAGATGATTAGTATATGTTGAATTAGATTTTCTATGGATGAATCTTTTTTCGTGTTCTGTAATTCTTTGTATAAATGTCCGTCCCGTTTGTCCTATGTATGGTTTAGGACATGTTAATTGATAAACCCCTGATTTATTGTCTTTATTGATTTGTGATTTGTAGTTTTTAAGATATTTCCCTATAGTATTGTTAGTCTTGTAAGCTATTTTAATAGGTTAAGCATTTAATTGTGGTATTTGTGTCCTTAAAACGTGGGTATATTTCTGAGATTGCCTTGTTTCTAAGTTTTTTTCCTAACGATATTATTGATTAAAGTAACCGAATAACCATTGTTAACGGCTACTTGTTTTATGTAGTTTAATTCTTTAGTAAAATTGTCCTCTGATAAGGAGTTGTTAATTAGTCTATGTATAAAGTAATGATAAGCCGCGAGTTTATGATGGTTAGGGTGGTGAGAAAACTATTGTGAATTGTGGTATCTGTATGACAAAGTTTGTGATATATTGCAAATTCATGATTTTTCCTGGTTTTACTGATTGTTAAGTCTAGAAAATTGATTTTCCCTTCGACTTCTTCTTCCATTGTAAAACTGATATTTCTATGTAAAGAATTAATATACTATAAAAAAAGTGAGTTAATTGTCTGTCCGTACCTGTAAAGCAAACAAGTATATCGTCTACGTAACGATACCAGTATAGACAATTATTACTATTGTTATTATGGTTGTTAAATATCATTGTTTCAATACTGTCCATGAAAATTTCGGCAAGTAATGGACTTCATGGACTCCCCATAATTAACCCTTCCTTACTCTTGTAGAATGTATTGTTAAATGAAAAATAAACTACGCCCCTTTGGTCCCACCAAACACAGAGCGTCTTTTTGCCAAAGTGATTCGTTCTTGTGGTCGATGTGGATGGTGCGCCTGGGTCTACCCATGATTGTTTGCGCTTGGGATTCTCAAAATAAATCCACTTTCATCCCCTGTAATTGTACGATGCAAAAACGACTTCCTTTTGTAGCGAGTAAGCAAAATGTCACACGTGTTTTTGAGCTTTTCCATTTGCCTGTCGTTCAACTCATGTGGTACCCACCTACCAGTCTTCTGAATCTTTCCCATCTCTCGTAGCCGATTGGAAACAGCTTGTTGACTAACGCCCAATTCCTCGGCGAGAGCGGTTTTTTTTTTGACGATTTTCCACGTTCCTTGTCTGCAACATCGAAGTCACCACTTTTGAAACGCCGAAACCATCGTTCACACGTATCTTGCGATGGAGCATGTTCATCATAAGCTTCTCGAAGCAATCGGTATGATTCAACAGCAGTTTTCTTTAAATGAAAACAAAAAAGGTGTTGGGGTTTGGTGTTAATGCTGTCCGCGAATGCTCTTTGTTCGGTATAAATTTCGACATATTGAACACAACAACACTATACACACACTTTTCCAATTTATCACTCGTGCGCGTCTGACACTTGCTGATGACACAACAAAATGGGGCAGTGTCAAATCTTTATAGCACAAACTGCATTGGTGCACCATCTGTTGTCTGAAATCCGCATTTCATACTTGTACACATGGTAGCTATATGGGTCGCCAACCTTCATAAGGAGACGGCGGCGTCGTAAGAAGATGTACTTTATATTCGGAGATATTTACATTTGATAATTTATACTGAGTTACATAATCTTATAGGAAATAACAGCTAGGCATCTAATTTAACAAATGTTTCTCTTTAGACAGAAAATTTATTTTATTCTAATTATTTATTTACTTATTTTTGTTTTAGATTCACAAATGGTCTCATACATACTTCGACCTCCCCTCATGGGTAGTATTCCTTCAAGAACTCCACGTCATTTTACCTCGTCGCCATCACAGAATACACCACGTCGCCCCACACGAGACCTATTTCTGTATCACCACCGGTTGGCTAAATTGGCCAATGGAAAAACTTCATTTTTGGAGCGCACTGGAATACATTATCGAAGCGGTAACGGGATGTAAACCGAGAGCGGACGATTTAAAGTGGGCTGAAAAACGAAAGTAAACATGGGCACAACACTTAGGAATTTCTTTTTACGAAACAAAAAGTTTCTTCTGTAATATTTCAAATGGGTCCAAAGATAAGCTATAAAAAAATTGACAGTGGTGAGTGATATACAGCTGTGTTTCAGACATGATAATATTGTCACAGTAAACATAAAACACAGTAGCGACAGTCCGACTCGGCACCTTTGATCTCAAGGGGTTCAAATTTGTAATGATCACATGACCTGTCGCCATATTGCTGGTATGATGCTCGCGAGTTTTTTTAAATATTCAAATTTTTTCTTTTATGAAAAATTCTAATCTGTAGAATAACAAGTTTTGCAGATTGAAAGAAAGAAAAAGTTTTTTTTAGAAACATTTTTTTTTCAAATTCTTATTAAAACAGATAATAAAAACCAAGAAAAAAGGCAAAAAATACATTTCGCTTGAACGCTTTCTGTACGTTACTCAAAATATCTCATTCTTGAATTTATATTTCTCTACTATTTGAGATGTTGTCCGGGAGGAAAAAATGTTTATTTTGCGAATATATCTTTCCACACTTTCAACTTCGCGCATATAATGTCAACGATCATGCTCCTTATATTTCAGCGAATCCCATAGACATAGAGGATGGACCGAGTGTTCCGTATCCCGCTGTGAAGTAAATATGGACGCAAAAGTGTAAGAGAGACAAAGCGAAAGAGTGGCCAGTAGCTGTCTCTTTTTAGAATGCCGCTAAGCTACGGTGCACAATGGGGCAAATGCGTTATTTTTCGGTCATTTGCTTATAACTTCCACATTTGTTATTGGAATGACTTCAAACTTAATACACGTAATGTACGATTAATATATGTTCAGTATATGAAATAAAAATCATACTATATACTGTTATCGCGTGCGCGATAAAGAGTAAAGATGATTATTTCAAAATACTAGACAACAAATTGAAAAATTTTTCGATTACATGAGTGCGAATAGTCATTTTCAATGTATTTTTTGCCTGCTGAACACGAATCCGTTGTCCAAATTTGGCTACCGCGTCGTAATTTTGAGAAAAATGACGGAAATTTGCAAAAAAACGACGGTTTCAAGGATTTTCATGACATAACACGGGCACAAACATTTTTCTCATAAATTTCGTTAATACTACGCGTAAGTATCAACATTTGTTTCGTTTTGGTACATTTTTTTTATTTTCGAGGTATAGCTAAAATTAGAAACACTGGTTGCGCTTACGCAGCATTAATATCATTGTCCCGTGTTGCGATTGCCCTACGCATGCGACATGTAACGGAACATTAACCCATCAAAATACACTCATGAAGCGAATAATATTTCGAATATCAATTATCTGCTCTTAGCGTTATCCAGGATCAACGACGTGGACGTGACAGATATTTGATCCCTCGGGGTGCTTGATTTTTGTTAGTGAATTATCTTTACGCTTTATCGTGCTCGTGATAATAAATTGACAAATGTCGAAGTTATGAGCAAATAACCGAAAAATGTCACTATGGCGCGCGATGTAAGCAAATACTCGCATTGAGATCGAAATTTCAAAGTAGTCAAGCCGCATTGCCGAAAAGAGACAACAAGAGTTTAATTGCCCTTTTTTAGAAGTGTATACTTCATAAGAAATGAGGAGTATATCATTTTTTCATTTCATTGGAATATTGCCCGATAGAATGGCTGAGTGGAGAACGTTAGATCAAGTCGGGGGAACTTTAATGTCCATTTTTTTACCAAAGGGGGACGAAGGGGATAAAAATAGGATATCTCCGGAAACTAGAGACTTTGTCCTATCAGATGGTGAAAGCGCCATCTCATTCCACCTCATTCCAAAAACTTTATACATCTTTGAATATTGAAGTAAGAATAATTTTTTGTGTCGAATATGTCAAATGTTTATTAATATATTGTAGCACTCTAATGACGTTACACTAAGATTAATTTATTGTTTGAAACCTAATAAACAAGTTCTAGTAAGCGTTTAACTCATATTCGTAGTTATGTTGTCCACAGAGAATTTAGAATGTAATTTCTCGAATTATAGAAATTCCAACATTGACGAAAATGTCACACTTCAATGGATAATTTTAAGGAAGGCAGAAGGAACAAATTAGTTATAAACATATTTATGTATGGTTTATGATATATATTAAAGGAAAAAATCGTCAATATTCGAAAAATACATCTTTAATTTTTTCATCCAATATCCGATTTTTTACGCCGTCGCCCCAATGTGCGGCCCTCTTAAAATAATATTTAAGTGTTCTATTTGAACTAAAATCGGGTATCGGGCTTTTCTGGCCTTGAATTCCGTCTCGGGGTACAACGCCTTATTTATTACAGGCCTACAGAAAAGAGACAGGTATTGGCCGCACAATCGCTTTGCCTCTTTCTAGAGAGTGGTCAATTTTATGAAATTAATGCTCAGTCCATCCTCTATGTCTATGAGCGAATCCCAGTAATTTGGAGTGATTGAAAATAATTATAATTATCATTTTAGGATGTGATTGTCTTTTTTCTGAACTTAAAAATGAAGCGAACAAACTTTCTACTCCATTTTTATCATTAGTTAAATATAATATAATAATTTTCATACAACTAATGACTTTTCGTGCCTATATACTACTTATATAAAAAAAAAACTAAATCCATGCACTGATTTATTCGAACTACTACTAAATTACTACTTTTGAATATCCAGATTGAGTTTTGAAAGTTTGGTTAGCGAATTTTAGCAGATAATACAACTTAACTCTAGCAAAGAATTAATATGAAAGATAATCGTGATATAATATATTCTTCTTCACGTGCCTTGTCCGTTTTGAACGTTGGCTATTAACATGTTGGGCAGGTGACAACCCGAACCAATAACGCAAGTTCTGGAGCCAAGAGTGTCTTCTTCTCCCGGGTCCCCTCCTGCTGTGTATCTTGACTTGGATTATTATCTGATGTATCTGATATTTACTGTGCCTCATAAGATATCCGAAGTATTCCAGCTTTCTTCTCTTAATAGTTTTTCCCACCTCTCTTTCCTTACCGATTCGACGCAGTACCTTCTCGGTAGTGAAGTGATTCTTTCAAGATATTCGCAGGATACGTTTGTACGCCCACCTTTCAAAGGCCTCAACCTTTTTCATGAGCGCTTCTACTCCGTACAACAGTACCGGAAATATATAACATTGGAGCAGTCTGATTTTAAGAGCTAGGGTTATACTGTTAGAGATAAATATGCTCTTCATATTATTAAACGATGCTCTCTCTTTCTATTCTCACCGTATTTCTGTTGCCAGGTCCATTCCTGAGTTAATTATTGTTCCCAAATAGGTGTAAGATTCTACGTGTTCAATTCTCTGGTTGTTTAGTATTAATTGTCTTGCTGGTTGTTGGTTTTTTTACTTATAAGGATCCATTTGGTTTTCGGGAGGTTTAGGCTTACCCCATAATCGTCACTTGTTCATGCTGCTAGCGAGTACTACTGTATTGTCAGCATATCTTATGTTATTAAGTGTTTCTTCATTTATCTTTATGCCTTCAGTACTTTCTTCTAGCGCTATGTTGGATACTTCTTCGGAGTAGATATTAAAGAGGAGAGGAAACAAAATGCAACCATGGCGCACACCTTTCTTGATATCAATATTCTTGGCTAACGCAGACCCTACTTTCACTCTAGCCGACTGTCCCCAGTAGAGATTCGCTATAGTCTGGATGTCTCTAGAATCGATTCCGATCTGATGGAGTATTTCTTGCAGTTAATCATGCTTAACGTTATCGAAAGCTTTAGTGTAATCTATGAAACAAAGATATACATCTTTATTCATATCTTTACAGCGCTAAATAAGAACCTGTAAGCTGAAGGGCGCTTCTCTTATGCCAAGGGCATTTCGAAAAACCGAACTGTGTATCTCCGTCTTGGTGATGTAGTTATCAGGCTTATCATTCCAGCCAGCCAGTCCTCAGGAAATTCCCCGCTGTTGTATATATTATTGAAAAGCGTGGTGAGGGTGTTGAGAAACTGGCTGTTGATTTTGCACAAGGTTTTCAGAATTTCACCATGAATGCCAACGTTGCCTGGTGTTTTGTTGTTTTTAAGAGTTAAAATAGCCTTCTCCATTTCCGCTCTAAGAATTGGAAGACCCGCATCATTATCAACCTTCAGTGAACATCCACTAGGACAGTCAACGTTAAACAGTTGCTCTCAAAATTTCATTAGCTTCGGCTAGGCTCTTCGATTCCTCAGTGAATTTTGTTCTTGTTTGTCAGTTCTCTTATCTTTCTATGCATGTTGTGGTAGTTATATTTCTTTTCGCACTGTTCGATTTATTCACACCTCTCGGAAAACCAACTCTTTTTACTTTCTCTAATTTTTAATCTTATCTTGTTGTGAATTTCTCGGTATTTTATTCTATCTGTGTTCTTGTGGGTCCGTCTTTCTTCCATCATGTTAAGGATTTCTTCAGTCATCCAGCTCTTTTTGTTTCTGCTCTGTTTCAAGAGTTTAGTGCTTGTTGTTTTAATCACTTCCTTAATATCATTCCATTTTGCTTTTATTGCAGTATCACCTTTAAGGAGTTTTGTTACTTCTTTGTTCAGATTGTCCTGTATCTGCTGTTTAATATTATTGTCAGAAAGCTTCTTTATATCTAACTTTTCAGATGTGTTCTTTTTATTTACCCGTTTTAATTTGACTTTAAAATTGCATAACACTGAGTTGTGATGCGACGTTCGCACCGGGGTAAGTTTTTTGCTGATTGAATCGAGTTCCTAAATCTGATAGGCCCAGCGATGTAGTCTATTTAATTTCTTATTACCTTTTCTGGTGTATCTGCCGGGGATTTCCAAGTGTAAAGCTTAAAAAGAAGTGTTAGTCAGTGCCAAGTCATTTTCCTGGCAGAACCGAATAAGACGGTCTCCACGTTCGTTTCTTTCTCTGAGTCCAAAACTTCCTCTTTCCACTTTAGCGTTGAAGTCTCCTATTATAAGTGTTATCCCTCTCTTCTTTGTTGCTTTGATCAGGGTATCAAGCTGTTTGTAAAAGTCTTCTATTATTTTCTCTTCTTTATCGGCGGTACACGTAGGTGGGTATGCTTGTATTATATCAAATGGGGATGCATTTAGTTGTAAGAGAATCATTCGGTCCAAGAATGCTGTATAGGCTTATACTGCTGTTCTTGTATGAGGTGCGACCATTATTCCAACTCCATATATTATATTGCATTATAGAAATAAATAATTATGAATAAATTTCCTTTTAGGATCTTTGGGCAATCTAAAGAAACTTACTCCTTTGGAGATACTACATATATTTTTACAAGCACTAACCGCACAACGAAAACTTCCTCTTGACATCTTTTTATAATTATTTTCAATTATAACGAGCCATTTACTTATTGGAAAATTATTGATAATGAATTTCGGAGCACGTTATAAAAGATTCCAGATGTAAACACAACCCGCGACTGTTCTGGCAGCCATATTGTTGGTATGATAGAGGACGTATGCGTAATAAGAAACAAGACCTAAAATTTTTCTTTAGCGTCGTTACTGTATTTTATGTTTACTGTGATATTGTCATGTTATCATTAGTTGGACCGTGAGTGACAAACTATTAAAAAAGGATAATGTTAAAGTGATTTTATATTTAATTTTTACGTGAAATTTTATTATCTAAATATACGGTGATCCTTTTCATGCAACTGTAAATTTAGGCTAATGAAAACGGTGCATGGACTTTGGTTAAAGAAATCAATTTTTAAAAACCTAGATCAGTGTTGGTATTTCTAATCTTAGTAAGTATACAAGTATACTAAAGACTGTATCGTCTACTCTTTTATAGGCGTCTTTGAAATGGGAATTTAGATATTAGTGGACAGATTAATGCTTGACTCCTGCCTTTTGCCGACTACAGAACGTGTTCATTCAAATATTTATACCAAAACCTTGGAAAGTACTCGAATTCTTAACTGACTTCGGTTCAAACTGAAATTTCACCGCCGCACTGTGGGCCAGGAGTCTGATTTTTCGTTCAAAATTTAGCCCTCAATTATTGCTGATCGCTGAGATTCAATTTTGAACGTGAAACTCTAATTCAGCAAAATATGGTAATTTCTCCCCCTCCAACTTCCATTTTCACCACTCAAAAGGGTGCATATGATCAAAATGACCCTGAAAATAGATTCAGCGACCTCGGAAATCCCCGAGGAACCAGTTTTGAACGCAAAACTCTAATTCAGGTAAATATCGTAATTTCTTCCCCTCCAACCCCCATTTTCACCCCTTAAGAGTGAGCATATGATCAAAATGACCCCGAAAATAGGTTCAGCGACCACAGAAACCCCCGATAAACCAGTTTTGAATGCGTAAACTTGAAATTACGTGAACTTCGAAATTTCACCTACCGGTTCCGTGTTGCTTTTTGCAATTTTAAAAAATTTTGAGGTTATATTTTGCAAATCGGCTTCCTTACGTTTGTCCGGAATTAGCTTACGAGTATTTAAAAAAAAAAATTAATTGATTTCGTTAATAATTGAGGGCTCTAGATAATTTTGAACGAAAAATCAGATTCCCGGTCCACTGTGCGCCGTTGACGACTAAATTTTTCGTTTTGTTATTGAATTCTAAAAAGTTTTTCACTGAAAAGGTATTCTCTTTCTTTTGTCAACCATTTAGAAACTAAATACGTGGGTGCTTCTACTGCGGATGCGATAGACTATGGATTTTCTACATTTATTAATTTTTTGTCAGTAATGCAACTCTGGTACATTTCTGTCCACATTTGATTTTTCAGGTTATGTTTATGTGAAAAATCAAGTAGTATACCTCGTTTTAACGCTATTAGATGATTATGCGACGGCAAAACTCAATTTAAATAGGTTCTGTATTCGATGCAACATAAGGACCAAGAATAAATCTGTACACCTAATCACGATTATATGATAAAATTATGATAAATTATGGATAAAATATATTCAAACCGATATATCTTTACTTAACGCAGCAAATCATATTAAAGACTGCAAACAGTGACGAACTGATCTATGTTATTAAATTCTAAAAGTTCGTTGGATGCGCGTGTGACCCAGGTTCAAACGTAGAAACTCGTTATTGAGCTTACTAACAGTATTATTGGGATCTTACCTGTGGGCGGAGCCTACTATATTTATTATTAAGATGGCCGAAATATGGGTGCAGATTTAAATTTGTAACGTGTGAAGCATAAAGAGTGTGACAGTATTTTTCAAAAATATTATTAACAATTGGCAATATTTGCAAATGGGCCAATACAAATCCTGCCCAATATATAAATGGCACATTCAACAGTAGAGCAGAGGAAATTTTATGTATGAAATATTCTTGTAAAGCCGATAAAGGTGAAAAATATCCTCGCAACTCTTTTGTATTGTTATCGGTAAGATTCTAACCTATAAATGTCTAATATTTACATTTCAATTTTTGTATGAAAATTGTTTTTTTTACCGCCTTCTTAAAGATGGAGCATCTGAAACTCAAAAGACTATATTTAATTCAAAAATATTTATACAAATTTTAGTGAAATGGTACGTTACAATCAATGACAATGAGAAAATTTTAACTGGTTTCAAATCAAATGTCAGTTGACTTCGGAGGTTAATATTTATGAACTATTTATGACATTGAATGAATACAAAGTAATTGACACAGTATTTTATCAAAATGAACTGTTATCTAATAAGGAATTTTTGTTTGACACACGTACACAAATTACAAAAAAAAAACAAATGACTGTTCAAGAATAAATAATTTTACTTACCTGGAAGAATGTAATCTTCTTTTTTAAAATGTTTAGAACAAACTTTAGCATCAATGGAGATTTTTCGTTCAGTTAGGAGAACTTTTTTCCACACTTTTAGCCTCAACTTTTTCCCGTTGCCCAAATGCATTAGTAATATTTAAAAACATTTAAATCTTTTTGCAGCCGACTTTCACGAAAAGTAAAAATTTCAATGTTTATTTTTAAGAAAATTTGTAATATTAATTTACACAGAAGCTTATGACAGATTTAAAAAAAAAATGCACCTCAAGCTCCTGAAAGAGCCGCGAGATGTCCTATTGAATAGGTAAGATCCCAAATGTAGTGAAAAAAGTAATTTTGAAATTTCGTTCAGATAAACTGGACTCTTTTTTTTTATCTATTTTGATTCTTGGGTGTATTTTTTATATATATATACAGAGCGTTTTTGTGACATTTTTTGATTATCAGTTCCAATTTTTTGCAGTCTTTCGTAGAGAAGTTCGTGTCTGACGTTGTCAAACGTTTTCTGATAGTCAATAAAACAGATATAATACTACTCAGTATATATCACCACTACACCAAAGCTAAACTACAAATCTACCCTATTTATACTTAGCCTAACCCTTGAATTACTCAGGCGGAACTAATGGCATAGGCAAGGTCAAGTAACCAGTAGAGGGGACTATAAGGAATAGGCCCTCTGTCTTTATTTAAACTACTTTTACATTTTATAATTTTCATACTTTCGTATGCGTTCAACAATCTCCTATCAGATATATTTTTTTATTAATCTTAGATTATCTAATGTTACAATATGATCAGCTTCAAGGGCATGTTCGGCAATGCTAGACTTTTCTGTTCTACTGTATTTTAAGTGTGCTAAATGTTCTTTCAATCGTGTTTTAATTGACCTTTTAGTTTGCCCAACATACTTTTTGTCACAATCATTACAACTAATTTCATAAATTCCACTTTTCTCGCAATTAGGAATCTTATCTTTGGGATTTCCTAAGATATTCCTCAGATTCTCTGATGACTTATAGACTAAGGTGAGGCCTACCTTATTAAATATCTTATTGAGTCCTTTGCTATATTTCGGATTATATGGTATGGAGACATACTTGGTGTTATTTTCTTCGCGTGTAAAAAAAAGGTGGATTTTATTAGCTTATAAATAGACATAAGTTTAGGTTTAATATTCAGAATTCCACCTTTTTTACATTGCCTCATCAGAGCCTTGTAGTTCTGAAAGTTAAATTTTGACTTAAAGGGTTAGTTTTGGGGGTGAAATCGGAAGTGAAAAAAACAAATTTTACCAGATCATCGAGTGGGGTGCCAAATGAAAGCTTGTAAAAATACGAGTTCAAAAATATATATAATGTAATACTTGCGCACAGTTTTCTTTGTATTATTTTTTAAAAATCCCGAAAAATCGCTGTCCCCTCCTTATCTCGAAAAGTATGTATCAAAAAATTTTGAAAATATTCTGGATTATTCTCTACAGGGTGTAGATTGAACAAAAACTACTATGAGGGCATTACATTGCAAAGTTTTCAGTAAAGATCGGAAAAAAACTTGAAAACTCATTTGTGGTGTGTTTTGTGAAGTCACCGATTATTTTATACCTCCCAAACAAAATTTTTTATTTCAGAAGCAATCAACGTACGGAACACTAATTGCGCTTGACCTGTTATTTTTTTGGTGAAGTAGATCATTTAAGTTGATATAATATGTTAACAAGATGTTTAAAAATATAAAACATCCTGCATATGTTTTAAAAAGATATATTTTATCGACACTTTCTCACCAATTAAAAAAACTGTTTTGTTTTTTGCTAACAATACTATTAGCTCGATAAAGACACGTTTTAAACTAGATAAGGTACATCAACAACGACGTTGTCATAGATAAAACCATACTGTATATGTAATGATATAGCGGCTTGGTATATATGTTACTAGCAAAGTATATAATCGGCCACTACACCAAACATTTTATTTTTGCACTCGACGCGTGTTTCGCTAACAATATTAGCTTCATCAGGAGCGATGAGTGACTAAAGCTAAACTACAAATCTACCCTATTTATACTTAGCCTAACACCTGAATTACTCAGGCGGAACTAATGGCATAGGCGAGGCCATCAGTTTCGGTCAAGTAACCAGAAAGATCTAGCATTGCCGAACATGCCCTTGAAGCTGATCATACTGTAACATTAGATAATTTAAGATTAATTAAAAATGTATCTGATAGGAGACTGTTGAACGCATACGAAAGTATGGAAATTATAAAATGTAAAAGTATTTTAAATAAAGACAGAGGGCCTATTCCTTATAGTCCCCTCTACTGGTTACTTAACCGGGACTGATAGCCTCGCCTATGTCATTAGTTCCGCCTAAGTAATTCAGGTGTTAGACTAAGTATAATTAGCCAATCATCGCTCCCGATGAATCTAACATGGTTAGCGAAACACGCGTCGAGTGCAAAAATAAAGTGTTTGGTGTAGTGGTGATATATACTGAGTAGCATTCTATGAAATGGTTAAAACGTTCAGGCAAAGTATAAAATATCCTTTGTTTTATATTTTGTTAAAGTATTTTATAGAATGCCGAATGTATAGCTAGCAAAGTGTATAATAGATATGGAAAAGAATAAGCATTAACTGGTACTCGTGTTGACGTTATGACATTACCTAAAATGAACTAATATTTTTTGAATTAAAAAAAAGACAATAGGTATTTCTTTTACACATGAAACCAATGTTTGATTTTTCAAAGATTGCCGAAGACTCTATTATAATTTCTCTACGCATTCTTTTTATAGACAGTTCATAATCTTAATATTGTAAATTTTGACAAAAGATATAATTAGGAATGTAATGAAAACTGATTTTTTGTCAGATTTCCACTTTATTTAGTTTCACTGAAACTGTATGACGCGTTTCGCTATACTATAGCTTCGCTTGATACAAAATGATATTTGAATATTAGTGTTGTTACATTTATACAAATACCCTAAGGTAGATAGGTAATAAAATTAATACTATATGCTAATGAATATTGCTGGGAAATCCATTCTGATTATTAATTGTATAAATTGAGTAAAGGTGAGTTACCATGGGCCAGACAGGTATCTTTTTGTTCGTTTAAGATTATGTCTGAATTTTTAATTCTATTTATTTCTAAATTTTCTAATAGGTTTAATTTTACGCCTTTGGTTTGTATGTGTAGAAATTTTTAAATTTATCGTCAAAAAGATGATTTGATTCTGTTAAATAATTACTGTACGATGAGTCGTTTTTGTTTTTTAAATAGCTTCTCTTATGTTCTGAAATCCGAGTTTCGAATGAGCGACCTGTCTGACCTATGTAACTTTTATGACAAAAACCACAATGCAACTGATACACTCCAGATTTTTTTGATCTATTTTGTTTTCCCCCTTTGTTGTTTTTAATGAAATTTCCTAACGAGTTGTTTGTTCTAAAAGCTATGTTGATATTATATTTGTTTAAGTGGTTTTTAATTTTCTCTGACGTGTTACCAAAATAGGTTAAAACATTATATTTTTTCCCTGTGTTTTCTATCTTGAGGTATATTAAAGAAATAGCTTTATTTTTTAATTTTTTGTTTAGAATTGATTCTATGGTGTCAGGAGAATATCCGTTGTTAACAGCAATTTGTTTTATTAGATTTAATTCTTTATTAAAATCATCTATAGATAAGGGGACACTTACAAGTCTATGCAACATACTGTGGTAAGCTGCCAATTTGTGTTCTAGGGGGTGAGCTGATTTTATGTTTATTGTAGTATCTGTATGTGAGGGTTTGTGAAAAAATAGAGAATTTGTGTTTGTTGTAATGTCTGGTTATCGTTAAGTCAAGAAAATTAATTTTATTGTCGACTTCTAGTTCCATAGTGAATTTAATATTTTTATGTATTGAGTTTATATAGTTAAAAACATTGTCAAGTTGACGCTCTGGACCCTTAAAACAAGCAAGCAGGGAAAAAATATAATGTTTTAACCTATTTTGGTAACACGTCAGAGAAAATTAAAAACCACTTAAACAAATATAATATCAACATAGCTTTTAGAACAAACATCTCTTTAGGAAAATTCATTAAAAACGCAAAGGGAAAACAAAATAGATCAAAAAAAAAATCTGGAGTGTATGAGTTGAATTGTGGTTCTTGTCATAAAAGTTACATAGGTCAGACAGGTCGCTCATTCGAAACTCGGATTTCAGAACATAAAAGAAGCTATTTAAAAAACAAAAACGACTCAGCGTACAGTAATCATTTAACAGAATCAAATCATCTTTTTGACGATAAATTTAAAATTCTACACATACAAAACAAAGGCGCAAAATTAAACCTATTAGAAAATTTAAAAATAAATAGAAAAAAAAAATTCAGATATAATCTTAAACGAACAAAAAGATACCTGTCTGGCCCATGGTAACTCACCTTTACTCAATTTATATAATTAATAATCCGAATGGATTTCCCAGCAATATTCATTAGCATATAGTATTAATTTTATTACCTATCTACCTTAGGATATTCGTATAAATGTAACAACACTAATATTCAAATATCATTTTGTATCAGACGAAGCTATAGTATAGCGAAACGCGTCATACAGTTTCAGTGAAACTAAATAAAGTGGAAATTTGACAAAAAATCAGCCTTTCATTAAATTCGTTATAAATTTCCATCAAGTAACAGCCACAACAATTCAAAGATATAATTAGGGTAATTTGTTTTTTATTTTATACTTATTCATTGCATCATGAACTGTTGTGACACTTGAAAGGACACAGAACCGTCTTCTTAAGACATAAGCTTCTGTTAGTTCATGTTATAACGTATTGACTTCACGCCCACCGCGCTCCCCCGCCGCTCGCAAAACGGACAACAGTTAATGCTTATGGTTTTCAATATATATATTATACACATTGCCGGCTGTACGTTTGGTATCATGGTAAATAATCTTTCAATTTATCTCAATCTAATCTCTTATCGGCATTCTATAGAATTCGTAGGCATTCTATAGATTACCTAGGCAAAGTATATAATAGTTAAAGAATAAGAAAATATTCCATATTTTGCCTAAACGAGCCCGGCATTCTGTAGAATAGACTAGAGATATAAAGTGACGAAATGCGAATGAAATGTATAGCTTTTTTTTAATGTTAGTAAAATGTTACCTTGGTACATATAAATAAGCCAAAAAACTAGATCTCTACACGGTGGGTCTTCTGGAAATTCGAATTTTGATATTTCTCGTAGGCACCATTTGGACCATTTAAATAAATTCATAAGTTTGTTTTTATTAGCTTAGTTTCCAGTCAGCAGAAGATGTAACATAACCGTCAAATTTTTGTAACAGCGATGTCGTGCGTTACAAATTATAAAGGTTCCATCTAAGTCTTTCTACAGTACATTCCTAGAATTATGTACAGTTGGTGAAGTGAAAATGTGTTGCGCATTGTTTATTAAAAAAATATATTTAATTAAAGATTTTTACATTATTCGACAGTGAAAGATTGCCGTCGATGATCACCTGGCATCTTCGGATCATACTTTCGACGAGATTTTCCGCGTATTCTTGGGGCAAAGATTTCTATTTTGACCGAATATGCCGCGACAGCGACGTTCTCGATTGGGTTTGCATCGGGCGAGGGGGGGTGGACAATCTAGTGTGACGATACCGGATTCCCCTTTCCACTGGCTACACTTCTTGCAATTCTAAAGCATTTTTTTAGTGTTCAAATTGTAAGTAAAGATAAAGAGTCTCCCAAAACCTTTGTCCGAAAGACAACCCCAGACATACCAGGTGTACAAGTAGGAAATGCTGATTTTTTTTCTAAAAAAACATGTTAAATTCGAAAGAATGATAAAAAGTGCTTTATTCAAATTAAGCTCCATTCGCTTGTTATACATTTTTCCCATCTTTCGGGCAATTTGTGAATACCACGCCAGTAAAAATCTTCCTCTTTTGCTGCGAAACCATTCATCGAGCCGTTTTTTCACATCTTTGTACGAGCCAAAGCGCTGCTCAGTAAGTGCGTGACCCATCGATGCAAACAAGTGGTAATCGGAAGGAGCTAAGTCTGGTGAGAAAGCCGCATGGGTAGAACTTCCCAGCTGAGTGCTTCCAACGTGTTGCGAACTGGTTTTGCTGTATGTGATGGAGCCTTGTCATGAAGAAAAATGACTTTGTGTTGCCTCTTTCGGTATTCTGGCCTTTTTTTCAAGCAGCGAATGGTTCAAATCGGTCAATTGTTGTTGGTAACGTTTAGTATTAACCATTTCCCTAGACTTTAACAGCTCATAATAGACCACGCCACTCTGGTCCCACTAAACACAGAGCGTCTTTCCCGCAAAGCGATTCGGTCTTGCGGTCGATGTGGATGGTGCGCCTGGGTCTACCCATGACTTTTTGCGCTTGGGATTCTCAAAATAAATCCACTTTTCATCCCCTGTAACTATACGATGCAAAAAAACGACTTCCTTTTGTACCGAGCGAGCAAAATGTCACACGTGTTTTTGCGCTTTTCCATTTGCCTGTCGTTCAACTCATGTGGTACCCATCTACCGGTCTTCTGAATCTTTCGCATCTCTCGTAGCCGATTGGAAACAGCTTGTTGACTAACGCCTAATTGCTCGGCGAGTTGTTTTTGTGTTTGCGAATCATCTTCGTCTAACAATGCTTGCAATTCCACATCTTCGTATTTTTTTGGCGGTTTTCCACGTTCCTTGTCTGCAACATCGAAGTCACCACTTTTGAAACGCGAAAACCATCGTTCACATGTATCTTGCGATGGAGCATGTTCACCATAAGCTTCTCGAAGTAATCGGTATGATTCAAAATCAGTTTTCTTCAAATGAAAACAAAAAATTAATGCTGTCCGCGAATGCTCTTTGTTCGGTATAAATTTCGACATATTGAACACAACAACACAACACTATGCACACACTTTTCCAGTTTTATCAATCAACACTTGTTGACGTCCATCAATCAACACTTGTTGATGACCAATCTGGTGAGATGATACCGGATCCCCTTTCTACTGGCTACACGTTTTTCCTCCTATGTCTGGGGGCGTGATCTTCTTGAAGAATCCACTCGTCATTTTTATCGACAAACTACCGTTTGGCAATCGGTATTAATGCCTTCTTGTAAATCTGGAGCATTTTTCTCAGCGGTTAAATTCTAGGTAAAGATGAAAAGTCTCCCAAAATCTTTTTCCGAAAGAGATCATTACACATAGATCTTCGCAGGGTGTTTACGATGTACCTAACTAATCGGTTACTGGAAATTGACCAAACTGGTGGGGTGATAACACACACATAAATTTTTGACATGTCGGGAGCAATTTTGTCAAAATTTAGATAGAATTTTTCAAGACTCTTGATTTTGGCATGGCGGGTGTAATTTTTGGAATGCCGGGGGTAATTTCTGTTATGTCGGGGGCAAGCTTGTCTAAATTTAGATAGAATTTTTCAAGACTCTTGATTTTGGCATGCCGGGGGCAAATTTTAGGATGCCTCTTGATTTAGACATGGCGGGAGTAATTTGAGACTTGTTATTTAATTCCATCAGCATTTCTTGTAATTTTTCTTTTGTGTTGACGATCAGAGTAACATCATCTGCGATACGAAGTAATTTATTCGTTCATCATCCATTAGTATTCTTTTATTGTCCCACTTTAACGATTTGAACATGTCTTCTAGAATCAACGTGAAAAGCTTTGGGGATATCGAGTCGCCTTGCTTAATTCCTTTTTTAATTTTGATTTTATTTGTTTTTTCTTCAAGCTATAATTTTTGAGGTAACATTTTTGTATATGTATTCCAGAAGAGTTGTATATCTTTCATCGAGTCTGCTGTTACTTAAGGTGTTAAGGACTGTCCATATCTCTACCGAATCAAATGCTTTTTCATAGTCAACCATTGCTATCCACAAGATGACCTTATATTCATTTGCTTTTTCCACTAGTAATCTGGTTGTTTGAAGATGATCCAAAGTGCTGTATTCCGGTCTAAATCTCGTTTGTTCACGTGTTTAATAACTGCCTAATTTGTTCGTTGATCTATATGTTATAATTCTAGTGAGTATTTTGTATAGTACCGATAACAGGCTGTTGGATCTGTAATTCTCCAATTTAAATTTGTTCCCCTTTTTAAAAATAAGCACAATCAATGCATTTACCCAAGGTGTTGGTCTTTTACTTTCTATAAGGCACCTGTTAAATAGAGTTTGAAGAGATTGTATTATCGATTCCACTCCATACCTTATCATTTCTATAATTATTTCGTCGTCCTTTGGTTCTTTGTTGTTGTACATATGTTGTAGGGCGTTCATTATTTCATCCGTTGTTACATCGGGAATTTCTTCAGATCCCACATTTCTTACTATTACTCCATTTCCTTCTTCTTTCCCGGGCGGTGGCAATATTTTCGTGTCATATAGTGTTTGATAATATTTCTCTGCAGCTTCCTTTATCTCTTTGATTTGTGCGATCTCTTGATTATCTGTACGACCGCCTTTAATTTCATCATACCAGTAAATGACGAGTGATATTCCAGGGGCAGAGTCACCGTAACACTTATCAAGCCATTGCTTTGCTTGAACGGTATCTTTTCCCATCAAAAACAGTATTTAATCAACACATGAAATTCAATTTTTCCATTGTTTTGAAAATATCAAAAGTAGCGTTACTAAAACCAGTGTAACTTGTAAAGTAATCGTCGAAATATCATGAAATTTTGACATGTATCGTTTGAACGTTGGTACTTCCTAATAATCATATGGATTTTTTGAAAAGGGCGACATCTATGTGTCAGACCAAAAACTTTTCAGCCTACGTGTTAGTTATTTTATGACAATTTAAAAAATAAAATTCCTTAATCGGTCAACTACTGTAGTACTGGTGCTTTTACCTTACAAAGGCCTCGAAGCGTATGAAGTACTCATGTTTGATAATGTACATTTAACTATAAATCCGGATAGAAATAAATCTCTTTCCAAAAAGAATTGTTTGTGGGGATGCCAACAAAAAAAAAACTTCTTTTACCTACTATAAGTTATCAGCGTTCTTACTTCACCGACTGTAACATACAACTTTGCTGTTGCGACAATTTGGCATTCATAGCAGTTCCCATTACCTAAAATGAGCGCTATATTTTATAGCGTTAGTGCTGCATTGTTTACCAATAAATTGGAACTTTTATTGTTACTGTTGAACGCATACAAACTGGTCTGTTCTCGTCGGAATTTTTTGAGGATACGATTTTTAACTCCATGTCGAAATAAATTTTTAACTGATTAAAAATAAAATAGTACATTTGATATAAAATAAGAACAAAAATATATGGCGGTATATCGTTTTTATTTTGGGACGGGGTATTTTATTATCATGTGCCATTTTTATTTACTAATATGTACAATGAGTCAATAAAACAACACCTATTTTTGTGATATTTACCGTAATTTTGTACCTAAGAGGTTGTGTTGTAACTACGAAATTTGTGATTTCGGATTATCCTTGCATCTGTTATGAAAATGTTCACATTTTCTAGTGGTCGATCACATTGAATATAGAAATCCCAAATCTTATTATAAGAAAAGGTAGTGTAATAACAATGCTGAAAATTTATTCCTGTAAAAGAAGGAAGGTCAATAAGGGCGATTTTCAGCCCCATCAGAAAACCACCCAGAACACATGAATTTATTCCCTGGGTCTAGACAAATAATATTCAATCAATTCTAGACACCCCTATTCTACCTACATCATCCTATATCATTCGAAAATCTTTCAAGTAAAAATTTAAACTAAAAAATAACCGGTCAAGTGCAAGTTGAACTTGCACAATTAGTGTTCCGTACGTTGATTGCTTTTAAAATAAAAAATGTTGTTACGGTGGTATAAAATGATTAGTGACTTCACAAAACACACTCCAAATGAGTTTTCAACAAAGTTTGTTTTCAATCTTTACTGAAAATTGATGACCTTGAAATTTTTGTTTTTTTTTTATATACCAGATAAATTATTAAAGGTAATGCACTCGTGATAATTTTCGTTCAATCTACACCCCCTGGAGAATATTCCAGAATTTTTTCAAAATTTTTTCATCGGTACTTTTCGAGATAAGGCGGGTGGACAGCGATTTTTCGCGGTTTTTTAAAAATAATATAATGAAGAGTGCGCGCAAGTATTACATTATATATATATTTTTTACTCGTGTTTTCACAAGCTTTCATTTGACACCATACTCGATTACCTAGTAAAAAATTTTTTTTTTCACTTCCGATTTCACCCCCCAAAACTAACCCCTTAAGTCAAAATTTAACTTTCAAAACTACATGGCTCTGATGAGGCCATCAATTCCTATATTATTACCAAATTTCAACTTTCTATGATAAATAGTTTGGAGAAAATCGGGGTGTGACAGACGGACAGACACCGAAGTGATTTTATAAGTGTTCCGTACGGAACACTAAAAATGCCCCAAAACCCATGGAATATATTACTTTGACCAACAAAAACAATGTAGTCAACTATAGTGTAAACGAGTGTTTCCCCACCCCAATACCCCCTCCCCCTTACCACTCTAAAATCGAGTTTCATTCAAAAAATGACTCAAAATACACCAAATACATTGCTTGAGAAAGAAATATACTAGATATTTTATAGGATTTTAGGGAGAGAGATTAAGTGGTCCCACTGAGCCTCATCGAACCAAAACTCTTTTTTTTCAATCAGATACGCAGTTTTTTGGCAGAATATAAATGTACATTGAATAGTAGATTTAGAAACTAAAAAGCCGATTCGAGCCACACAAACGGAAATTCCTATATTGGTAAAATCTTAATCAATTGTTTTTGTCATATAATTACTTGTAAATGGATCTTTTTGAATTACACTGGTCGACAAAAAAAACTTTCGGGAAAATACTGGAATATGAGTAATGTATTTTGACCCGCTGAATACGAATTTGAGGTTCATTTTGCTCCATCACGTCAGGATTTTTTTCTAACCTCAAAAAACACCTGTTCTGTTTAATAGTAAAACAGAGTGCATATATTCCTATGTTTTCTAGAGTGCTAAGTTCAAAATCAACGTAAAAATTGCACCTCAAAAAATACCTAAAAAATGAACTACAACCCTAAATGATTAAAAAACTGTTCAAAATCACTTCAGGGTAGTCTCTTGGCTTAAAACTTTTTATTCGAGGGCTTTTCGTATGGCTGATTAAAATTTTGAGGTTAGAATATTGAAATTTTTAAACCAAAGATGGCGTATACAAGATGACAGACGCAAATGTTACGAAATAAGGTACAAACTGTATGGATGGCACATGTTTTTGAACTATAATCTCCCTGACGTTATGGATGGCAACTGGAAGTCCCCACCATAACCTTACAAATCAACCCCCCTGTCCAAATTACCCTCCCCCTACATCCCATGTTAAATTACCCCTCTTTAACACCTACCTATCAGAGCTAAGCTCAGAGCACTAAGAAAATGCGGATTGCGCTTATTTCCCTAGTTGATACTGAATCGACACAAAAATTATCCTAATGTTGTCAATAAAATAAACATATTTTTTTATTTTAACAGATAGTTAAATTGGAATAATTATTACAATCTTAACTGCTAATACAAATATCTAACTGCTTGAAAATCTATTGATTTTTATGCACTCTGTAATAAAACTGTAGGTGGTAAATTCGTAATTTGGAGGCCAAAATACATAAAGATATCGCAAACTAAGTTAATACTCGGCGAGGGGTATATAATTTCCAAATTAAATATAAGTTTAATAATAGCATTATCATACATCCTACTTATATAAGGAGCCAGAGTTTCGGAATCGCTAGGAGATATTAATGGTGGCCATCTAGCGGTTCAATTAAGGGTAAAAATATGTTCAATGTATACATACTGTATACATGGAATTTGTTTTTGAGAAGAACTCTGATAGGTAAGTGTTAAAGAGAGGTAATTTAACATGGGGGTAGGTGGGTAATTTGGACAGGGGATTAATTTGTAAGGTTATGGTGGGGACTTCCAGTTGTCATCCATAACGTAAGGGAGATTTTAGTCTAAAAACATGTTCCATCCATACCTTATTTCTTAACATTTGCGTCCGTCATGTTGTATACGCCATCTTTGATTTAAAAATTTCAATATTCTAGCCCTAAATTTTTAATGAGCCATGCGAAAAGCCCCTGAAAAAAAGGCTTTAACCCAAGAAACTACCCTGAAGTGATTTTGAACAGTTCTTTAATCATTTAGGGTTGTAGTTAATTTTTTAAGTACTTTTTGAGGTTAAAAAGAAATACTGACCACATAGTGCAATTTTTACGTTGATTTTGAACTCGGCATATTAAAAAAAAAACCGGTCAAGTGCAAGTTGAACTTGCACAATCAGCGTTCCGTACGTTGATTGTCTTTAAAATAAAAAATTTTGTTAGGGTGGTATAAAATGATCAGTGACTTCACAAAACACACCCCAAATGAGTTTTCAACAAAGTTTTTTCTGATCTTTACTGAAAACTGGTAACCTTGAAATTTTGTTTTTTTATATACCAGATAAATTATTAAAGGTAATGATAATTTTCGTTCAATCTATACCCCGTGGAGAATATTCCAAATTCAAAATTTTTTGATCAGTACTTTTCGAGATAAGGTAGGGGACAGCGATTTTTCACGATTTTTTAAAAGTAATACGAAGAAAAGTGTGAGCAAGTATTACATTACATATATATTTTTTACTCGTGTTTTCACAAGCTTTCATTTGACACCACACTCGATGACCTAGTAAAAAATTTTTTTTTCACTTCCGATTTCACCCCTCAAAACGAATCCCTTCAGTCAAAATTTATGTTACGGTGATATAAAATGATCAGTGACTTCACAAAACACACCCCAAATAAGTTTTCAACAAACTTTATTTCCAATCTTTACTGAAAATTGATGACCTTGAAATTTCTGTTTTTTTTATATACCAGATAAATTATTACAGGTAATGCACTCGTGATAATTTTCGTTCAATCTACACCCCGTGGAGAATATTCCAGAATTTTTTCAAAATTTTTTGATAAGTACTTTCCGAGATAAGGGGGTGGACAGCGATTTTTCGCGATTTTTTAAAAATAATACAAAGAAAAGTGCGCGCAAGTATTACATTATATATATATTTTTTACTCGTGTTTTCACAAGCTTTCATTTGACACCACACTCGATTACCTAGTAAAAATTTTTTTTTTTCACTTCCGATTTCACCCCCCAAAACTAACCCCTTAAGTCAAAATTTAACTTTTAAAACTACATGGCTCTGATGAGGCCATCAATTCCTATATTACCACCAAATTTCAACTTTCTATGGCAAATAGTTTCGGAGAAAATCGGGTGTAACAGACGGACAGACAGACGGACAGACACCGAAGTGATCTTATAAGTGTTCCGTACGGAACACTAAAAACATAGGAATATATCCGTTGAGTCTCTATTTTACCATTAAACCGTATTATAATCCATTTTAGGTGTTTTTTGAGGTTAGAAAAAAAACCTGACGTGATGGAGCAAAATGAACCTCAAATGCGTGGTCAGCGGGTCAAAATACATAGGAATATATTACTCAGGATCCAGTATTTTTTCAAAAGTTGTGTTATAAATGACAAAAAACAATTTCAGAGAGAACCGTTTCGTAGAAAGCGTTCCATAAGGACGTATGACTTTTTTAAGGTAGCAATATCTGTGGTATTTTTAAATAAATGTCACAAATAAAAATTCAGTAAAAAATGGACTTTATTGTCTAATATGAATGTGTAAATCTTCATTTGGGAAAAGCCTATTTAAGAAGTAATACTAAACTTATTATAGGTCTTAATCCGAGAAAATTCTGAATCCTAAAGATAGTCTTTTTAATTAAATAGGAGTTTATCTCCCCTCTTGGCGTTATCCAGGTACAACAGCGAGGAAGTGGTAGATACCTGTTCTCTTTGAGGTGGCTAATTAGCGTGAAAATAAAATAATTAACTTAAAAACTTAATCAAAAAATCTAACTTAAACAAGATTTAATAACTGTAATCTTTAAGACTGCTTGCCCCGTTGTATAAAACATATAGTATCCTATTTCATTAGATAGCCAGTGTTGTGTCAAAACACAAACAGCGTACATGGAACATGTTTATGTAAGACTACAGCACTCCTATGACTACACCAACAAATAGTTTCAGATACCTTCCAGACACTTTTAGACACTTCCAGGCACCTTTTAAACACTTCTAGACACCTTTCAGACATCTTGTAGGCACTTCCAGACACTGGCGCAAAATACCCCCTGGTGCAATATATCCCCCCTAAGTGCTACCACTGCCAAATACCCTCCCTATGAATTACATTTATATTCTCCAAAAAATTGCGTATCTGATTGAAAAAAGAAGTCCGATGAGGCTTATAAATGGGACCATTGTCCCAATGTTAAACTCTACTGGAATGAGGCCTCAGTAAAATCCTATAAAATCTAATGTCGATTTCTTTCTCAAGCAATGTATTTTGAGTCATTTTTTTGAATGAAACTCTTACATGATTTTAAGTGGTAAGGAGGAGGGGAGTATTGGGGTGGGGAAACGCTCGTTTACACTATAATTGACTAAATCGTGTTTTTGCATTTTTTGTTTTAAATTTTGGGGCATTTTTGTTTTAAATTTTTACTTAGAAGATTTTCGGATGCTATAAGAGGACGTAGGTAGAATAGTGGTGTCTAAAGGGCGGGGAGTATCCGTTTAAGCTAGAATTGATTGAATATTAGGCCAAAAACCGCCCTTATTGACCCTTCTCCTTACACACATGAAGTTACAACACTTTACCTCTGGGATACAGAATTGCGAATAATTATGTATTAGCCATGAAGATCAACAAGCTCTAAATATATTTTTTAAAAACAAAACTGACGGTCCAGTTAGAGATCGCCGATGGAAAAGATAATGCTGTGGTATAAAGATAGTTCGAAAAACAGTAACATCTATTATCACAAAACTCCCAATGTGCCAGTGAGCCAATTTACAACAAAACATAAACCCAAAAAGTCTATTGGTAGTATGGAGGAAAACGAGTAAAAGCTGTTGATAAGGTGTGATTGAATCCCAATAATTCTAGTGAAAAAAAAAACATAAAGCTAATTGTCCAACCTCTATTTCACTTAGCCCTTCTCCTTGTTCTAATGGATTTATTATCTGTACTTAATGCAAATGTCTTTTTGGGAAAATAATGGATATGAACACTTCGATCGTGACCTTTTTTTTTTACTAATGACGTCTATAAATACTGAGAGGTCGATGACATTTTTTTTAGGTCAAATGATCAAAAAATCTAACAAAATTAATAAAAAATACCACGAGAATCCCGATATTAACCAAAACTAACCCCCTAATTACAAACAAAGATGCGAACCGGCCTTATTCGCTTCTTGGGTTCAAATTCGAGCCGCCAGGATTCGACTCCGTAAAATGTGATGGGGTGAATAGGATCCGATGTCCTGTTTAATATTAAAATTTGTAGACTGTTAGTACGAGGGTCATTTGAAAAGTAAGATAAATGACACACATACGACAATCCTATGATCGAAATCAGTATTGGACCATTTAGTTTCATTCCTTAGAAGATCACATGCAGAGTTTATCCAACATCTTGGAAAAAATTTTACTTTTTGAAAAAGAGAACGAAATAAAAGCGAAGCTTGACAATGTTCTCGGTGACTCTTCTCCTTCATTGAAGGCCGTAAACCACTGGGTTTTCTGAGTTTAAAGTGACCGATCAAGCTCAAATGACGAGCATCGCAGTGGACGCCTCAAAGATGTGACAACTCCGGATATTGTAACGAAAACCCATAAAAGGATTTTAAATGACCGTGGCTTGAAGGTTCGGAAGATTGCTAACGTAGGGAGCTCAAGTGAACGCGTGCATGCACATTTGGGTATGCAAAAGCGGTATGCGCGATGGGTGCCGCGTCACGACAATGCACCTGCTCACACGTTCCCATGGCCAACATTCATGAACTTCGCTTCGAATTGCTTAGCCATCTGCCCTATTCGCCCGATTTGGCCCCTTCGGATTTCTTTTTGTTCCCGATCTTCAAAAAATTTCTTGGCGGACCACGATTTCACGGAAATGACAAGGTGATATACGCTGTGATTGACTATTTTGCATGTCCAGAGAAATCATTTTAGAAAAACAGCTTAATGGCATAGGAACATCGCTGGATGAAATGTATTTTTCAATTTTGTTCTTATTTTCTTCCTCGTTTGCCTTACTTTTCAAACGATCCTCGTAGGGAATATATTTATTTAGCCCTTTTTTTATGGGTCTAGCACACGTGCTGCAGGGATGTCCCTAAAGCGCTCCAGGAGCGGCATGTGTGCGGAAAAAGCGATTCACGTTGTTCTTGAATCGCTGTAAATTGTACTCGGTGGGAAACACAGCGCTGGGCAAATTATTCCAAAGGGATGATGTTCTCCGATTCAAGAACAACGTGAATCGCTTTTTCCGCACTCGTACCGCTCCTGGAGCGCTTTAGGGACTTCCCTGCAGCACATGTGCTAGTCCAATAAAAAAAAAAAGACTGGCCTTTTCGCTGTTCCCCTGGAAACTAACATTAATAATAATAAATAAAGTAATAATCTCATAATAACAAGAAGCTTATCTCTTCTGTTTTTGGCCAATCTTGAGCAATAAAAATTATGGCTTGTTGATTCTTCTTCAAGATAACCATTATGATAGTTTTCAAAATTTTCTTCAGCAGCGCAACCTGCCATAGTAAAAAATATATTGACAGGTTGTTCTTGTTGCTAAGAAGCTAGAAATCTGTATTTCTGTAGCTTTAAACGCAAAGATAAGTATGTAATTCTGAATGAATTTTAGCTTTGTAATAATAGTCTATAATATGTTCGTTCTGTGATCCTGCTTATTCCCTCCGATTTTAAAAAGGGACAATCTTTGTAATTTTAAAATATAAGGCGAATTTACTGCTTACACATTCTGAAAGCATTTTTAAAATTTCACTCACGTGCTCTAGAGTTTTCAGCAAGCCAAAAGCGTTTCTAGGTTATGTTTTTCAAGAAAATTAGAAGCTTTATTTCACTTAGAAAGCATTCTAAAAAAAAAAATTTAATCGTTTCAGGATATGTAAGCGATGAAGCTGCTGTATTTAGTATGCCTTTTTGTACATAAAGAGTTTTATATGTAACGAACAAACGTTGTGGCCTTAAGCGGTTATTTTTGCATATTGTGATCGATATGGCATGAACAGCTACTTTTTTTATCACTAAATAAATGACTTATGCACATTTTGGTAGTTTTATTCCATAGTTTTTAATTGCAAAAACAACAAATTTTTACGTTTTGTTTGTTCTGACCGGAATATCTTTTTCTTATAGATTGAAATCACATGATGGATTTTGACTCCCGATTTTATAACCCATAAAATAACATAATAAGATACTACAAAATTTTGAAAGTACGGAACTTTATGTTAATTTTTCTATTTGGTTTACTTTGATTGATTTAAACTCTTTTTAAACAGACTGTAACAATAAGGTCTATTCTGTTTTATAGTATATATATATATATATATATATATATATATATATATATAATATATATTTATATATATATATATATATATATATATCAGGTCTGGGAAAAAGTTCGTGGCGTTTTTTTAGTAAAATTCAACTGGTTTTCTTATAGTGTGAAATGAGTAGAGACATGATGCCATCGGTGAAGAACTTCTGTGGTTTCTGGTTTTCATAGGCTTCTTTTGATAGCAGCTTAAAATTCCATTGAGAGACTTCTGCAGAGATCGGAACAAGTGATAGTCAGAGGGTGCTATGTCTGGACTATACGGTGGATGCATCAAAACTTCCCAACCAAGCTCTCGCAATTTTTGACGGATCATCACAGAAGTGCGCGGCCGGGCGTTGTCATGATGGAAGACAACACCTTTCCTATTAATCAATTGGGGCCGTTTTCTTTCAATTGCCTAGCGTAATCTCTCTAGTTGTCCACAGTAGAGTTGAGAATCAATCGTCTGACCAACTGAAAGTAGCTCATAGTGGATGATTCCCTTCCACACACACAGCATCACCTTTTTCGGCGTCAATCCTGGCTTTGTGAACGCTTGTGACGGCTCACCATCCCTTGTCCACGATCTTTTACGCTTCCGATTGTCGTACGTGATCCATTTTTTCATCACCGGTTATGATACGTTTCAGAAATGGCTCGATTTCATTGCGTTTCAGCAGCGCATCGCAGATGTTAATTCGGTCTATCATGTTTTTCGCGCTCAACTCATGAGGAACCCATACGTCCAGCTTCTTTTTGTAGCCAGCTTTGTGTAATGGGTTTAAAACCGTTTTGTGGTCAGTGCCTAGCTCCATACCAATATCGACACTGCTGATATGCTTATCTTGCTGGACTTTTTCAAGAATTTCATCAGCTTTTTCAGTGATTAGACGACCAGAGCGCGACTCATCTTTCACATTAAAATTACCAGAACGAAAGCGAGCGAACCATTTCCGCGCAGCAGATTTTGATAGTACCTTCACCGTACACAGCACAAATTTTTTCACAAGTCTGCGTAGCGTTCTTCCGTTTGTCGTAATAATATTGCAAAATATAGCGCAATTTTTCATTACTTTTCTTCATTTTCAAACGCAAACCACTTTTCAACCCACCGCACCAATTTCGATTTTTGTACACTCAAAGTAACGCTCCAACAAGCGTTTAGTGGTGTCGCTGCGATCTGTGTTTGTTGAGTTATTTTGTAATTGACGCCATCTATCGGGAAAAACGCCACGAACATTTCCCAGACTCAATATATATATATATATATATATATATATATATATATATATATATATATATATATATATATATATGAGATATCTAAAATATTATATATATATATATATAATATATATATATATATATAATATTTAATATATATATAAATAAATAAAATATATATATATAATATATATATATATATATATATATAATAATATATATATATATATATAAAATATAGCGTTGCGGATAGTAAGGGCGAACTCAACATTGGGTCAAATTTTTTTTTTATATAATTCTATTTTATAGTACTTTTCCTACATCACATACCGGTCTAATTGTTGAGTTTGCCCTTGCTTCGCCTTCAAATTTCAGTATCAAATAAATGAAAAATTTCGAACAGGCGATAGCCGGGCGGGTAGTAAGGGCGAACTCAACAATTTCGCGCGGAGCAACCGCCGGTATTGCGTCACTAAATGAGGTTTACTTGAAATTTTACGCTTTCTGCGTGTTAGTTCAAGTTAATTTTGAAGTTAATACGTTTATGTTTTGTTTGGTTTTGTTGCTTCTTTTTTTAAGAAAACTATGGCGCAACCTGGACCTTCTAGTAGTGAAGTAAGTGTACAACATTTAGATGGTAGTGCTGTGTCGGGTTATTCGCGAAAGAGACCTGCTAAGATGAATGATTGGCAAAAAAAAAACGAGTGTAAGTTGAAACGAAATTCAGGAAGTGCTTACATTTCAAGAAATAACAAAAGGCACGTTGTTGCCCACAAAATTGGACCTCCTTGCAAGTGTAGATATTTTGAGAAAATAGGCGCTGAACTGGTCATCAATATTTTTGACTCTTTTTGGCAAATTGGAAACTATGATCTACAGAATGCTTACTTATCAAAATTGTTGATCTGCAATGATGTAAAAAGATCTTACGTAAAGGGGCGTCCAAGTCGTACCCTGAGACGCACTCAATATAATGTGACTGTTGATCACGCTAATCGTGAAGTTTGTCGTACTGCGTTTTATAACATTCATGGCATCTCTGAAAAGCGCGTTCGAGTCGTACTTGACAAAACCAGCAGAACTGGAACTGTTACAACGGATCAAAGGGGGAGGTGTGAACCCGCGAAGAAAATAGGAAATGACGATCTTTCTAAAGTAAAAGAACACATCATGTCACTACCTACTGTCACCAGTCATTACAGTCGCGCCAAAAGCCCTCATCGAAAATACTTACCTGTTGGACTTAATATTAAAAAGCTCTATTCTCTTTACAATGAATGGCTTACGGAAAATTACCCTGGTTACAGCCCGGTAAATCAGCACTATTATCGTGATACGTTTAATATGCAGTTCAAAAGTATAAGTTAATGATTGAAAGCTGTCGCCGAAAAAAACAGTTTTGCGTTGTCCAACTTAAACAGGACATGATTTTCAATTTCTCTAATTTTCAAAAGAAAATTACTAAAATTCAGATGGCTGGTGCTAAGTTTAAAGATGGAAAGATCTTTGAATTTACAAATAACTTTAAGCAAGGTTTTCTACATTCATTCTGCTTACAATTTGGATGTCAAAACGGCAGTCAAACTACAAAAAGGCAAGGTGAAAAACTATGATCCTGATCATTTTCATTTGGCCAGTGAAACACTGACGAGACTTTACAGTGCTCCCATTAAAATACCAGCCCCCAAATTAAAGGACATTCAGGACTTGTTACCGTATGTTCCCCTACCTTGGAGTCGGTACTTTACTAACATTATAGCCTCTCAAGACGCAGCAACGAATAAGAGCACCGAAAATGAAGATGTTATGGACGATGACCAAATAGATTACAACTGAACTTGGCTAATTATTTGTTTCTTTTCTTTGGTTTTTTTTTATGTTAGTTTCAATACCATATTTCCACTGTTTTGTATGTTGTATCAAGTAACTATTTTGTAATAACAAAACCTTTAATTAAAACAATAACCTTAAAATTAAATAAAATGTGTTCAAAATTTTTAATACCGGTCTAATTTTTTCCCAGGTATTGCCAATTTTAGGTGATAGTGTAGCATCAGAAACGAACAGTAAAATATGAAAAAAATACACAAATAAATATTTAAAAAACATTTAAAAATTCACGGAATACACTATTCTACTTAAGTAAATAATAAAAAGCTAATAAATTATAAATAAATAATAAAAACCTAATTTTGCCAATATTTTGTTGAGTTCGCCATTTAGATTTTTCTATAAATTCAATTTTTTTGAAACTTCATTTTGTTGAGTTCGCCCTTACTATCCGCAACGCCTCATATATATATATATATATATATATATTATATATATATATATATATATATATATATATATAACTGACTAGTTAAGAAAAATATATTCTCAATTTAGTGGGGCTGCAGTCTATATTTAAATATTTATGGCCTTGGGTAGTAAAACAACCTTTTTTGTTAGTCGAGCTTTCGAAATTATATTTATTTCTTCCTCAGGACATCTGGAAAGACAAAATTTTCCTTTTTCTTTATACTGTTAAATGAAAAAAATTACTTTTTAAATACATTCATACGATTGAAAAAAAAAAAAGAAAGAAGGCATGAGAAAAAAAGAAAAATGATTGACTCACCAAAGGGACATTCTCTAATATACTGTTGATAACTACATCTATAATCTATAACATATATAAAATGCAACGTCTCTCCGTCTGTCTGTCTGTCCGTTAGTGCGCTTATCACTGGAGAACCACTTATCCGATTTACGTACTTTTTTTTTTAAAACATACATATGTTCTCTGGCCAGGTTATAGGCTATATTTTATTACGATAGGTAGCATAAGAAATGAGCAGTGACGATAATAGTGAATGAAGTCGGAAAAAAGTTTGCCGCTAGCGCGTTCCCTTGAAATACACAGTCTAAACCATTAAATATGGAACAATATTATGTAGCAGAGAATATCTATAATCTATAATATATATATATATATATATATATATATATATATATATATATATAGATATATATAAAATGCAATGTCTCTTTGTCTATCTGTCTGTCCATTAGTGCGTTTTATCACGCGAGAACCCCTTTTCCGATTTAAGTCTTTTTTAAATTCATACATATATTCTTTGGCCAGGTTATATAATAATAATAATAATAATCTATATCTATAATATATATAAAATGCAACGTCTCTCTGTTTATCTGTCTGTCCGTTAGTACGCTTATCACCGGAGAACCACTTATCCGATTTACGTGTTTTTTATAAATTTGAACATATGTTCTATATAATTCGATATAAGCCTAGATAATGGGAGATAAGTATAAATAATGGGAGATAAGGAGAAATAATGGGAGATAAGCAGAGATAAGTCTAGATAATGGAATTATGGTGAGATAAGGAGAAATAATGGGAGATAAGGAGAAATATTTCGAGATAAGTCGAGATAAGTCTAGATAATGGGAGATAAGGTGAGATAATGGGAGATAAGGGGAAATAATGGAAGATGAGCAGAGATAAGCCTAGATAATGGAAATTATGTAGATATAATTGGAGATAAGGAGAAATAATGGGGGATAAGGGGAAATAATGGCAGATATTTTATTACGTTAGGTAACATAAGGAATAAGCAGTGACGATAGTAGTGAGTCAAGTCCACGCGAGCGGAGCCGCGGGCACTGCTAGTAATATTATAATTAAAAGGAAAAAATACAAAACGGCCAAAATGTCTAGCTTTGGTACTCTCTGCTAATCCCGTAACCCAGTAAAATAACAAAAAATTATCAATTTTTGGCGGTAAAGATGGAGTGTGATAGACCGATATAACTTTTACATAAAAGTTATAAAAAGTTTTATAAAGAAAAGAATAAAAACCTCGTGGAAATTAATAAATAAAGTCACCGTGACAAAAAAACATGTCATTATGTTTGAGAGCTATCGTGCCAACAGTTAGACAGGTAGATCGACAGAAGTGGGAACTATTTTTCGTGATCTAGAGAAACTGTGAAGGAATGCAAACATCTTGGAGGGTATTTTTTGTCCGAATACAATACCTACAAACTATATAATTTAGATAAATTAAAGAAAAATAAACTGTGAACTTCAAGTTAGGATTAATTAAGCCTGTGTGTTTTTTGTGGACTTTTTCCAAATTATCTTTTATTTATAAAATACATAATTATGCCTTTGTCAATAAATCATTAAATTGATCGCAACAAATTAAACATTTATTATGGGAAATGTTACAAACGTCCAACTGGAAATAATACTACGTCATTTATCATAAATTTTTAATCAAGTACTTGAAAGAAAAATAAATTATACGTTTTCCAGGAAAAGATAATTTACAAAGTCATGTAAAGATTAAATGTGAGGGCGTGAGTCTTGTCTTGTGTTTGTATACCTCGCTAAAGTTTTCAGCTAAGATTTTGGGGTTCAAGTTGCCGCTCCACGTCCTGTAAAAATTCTGCTATATGGAAAACTTTGGAATGAATTGTCCAGGACTATTTTTCCCCGCCAAGTACAATTTGCAACGATCAAGATCAATCGGACTCGCTGTTTCTACTCACGCGCTGCTCCTGTATATGTTTTAGGGATTTTCCTGCAACAGGTTTGGTCAGCCCATAAAAAAACCTCCACTACCTGACTATAAATAATTATGTCTAAAATTTGGTCATTATTTCAACAAAAAAACAAGAAAAATTCTAATAATACTAGGAACTTATCCTTTCGCCCTTGTATTACATTAAGCAAATAATTCTTAATTATGGTAAAGCCAAAAAGCAGGAAGTTTCACTTTTTAAATGAAACATTCTGTATATTTTCCTGTATTAAAAATGTCTACCAGTTTTCATATAGAAATTGAGCAATACAGGGTTTGATCGATCTTGCTTAAATTAAACACAGATTATTCCACAAGATACTGACCATTGCATTCTAAACAATAAATTAATTCCTACTCATAACATCAAGCTTACTGTAGAATATTACTTGCATTACAATGATATTAAATTTTACAGTAATAAATTTATTTTGAAGCGCGATATAAGTGTAAGGTGTGTTCCATTTAAAAATACAGTTAGACTTCAAATTTAAATTTAAATGAAATTTCGTAGGCATCTCAATCCTGCGCGACCTGACTTGACATGTGCATACCCATACCAAAAAGAGATCTTACTTGGTCGCACCATCTTGTTGGAGACCATCCTCTTGATCTTCTACTTTCGACCTTTCCCATTACTACAAGCGTTTCCATTGCATCCACTTTCCTCATAATGTGACCAAGATATTTCAGATACTGTCTATTAATTCTAATTGAAAGTCGGTCATTTATACTAAGCTCTTCAAGAATAGATACATTAGTACAGTGCTCGATATATGATAATATGAGGATTCTTCCATATGCCCACATCTCAAACGCATCGACTCGTCTTTTACCAGCTCGTTTCATGGTCCATGTTTCCGATGCATGAGTTACTATGGGAAATATAAGGCTGGATAGCAATCTTAATTTTGTGTTTTTTGTGACAGCTGGATCTTTCCAGACTTTAGTGAGTTTGATCGCCGAGTTTCTAGCAATAGCCAAACGTCTTCTTACTTCCGTTTTACAGCCACCATTATTATTACTGAGGGATCCAAAATAGTTGAAATAGTCTATAACAGCGAAAACCAGCAATTTTATCTATGTGCGACAGATCTTCATTATGACTAACAATCATTATTTGGGTTTTAGCTTTATTAATTATCAGTCCATAGTTTTTTCTAGTGTAGTCCCTAGTTTTTTGTAGTGCGCTCCATAATTGATTCTAGGTCATGTATTGACGTTGCAAGTATAACAGTATCATCCAAAGATTACTTACTTTTTTTCCACCAACTAACCGTACTCCAGCCATCTAAAACAGGCCCCATTATACGAAGCTGGTTTGAAAAGTCCGTGCAAAAATAAAAACTACTTATGTGTTTGGGGTAAACCTTTTTTATTTTTCGACATAGTCTCCTTTTAGGCTTATACACTTCGTCCAACGATGTTCTAGTTTGTTGATCCCTTCCGAATAATAGGATTTGTCCAAGTCTGCAAAATATCCATTAGTGTCTGCAATCACCTCCTCGTTTGAATAAAATCTTTGTCCCGCCAGTCATTTCTTCAAATTGGGGAACAAATAGTAGTCCGAGGGAGCCAAGTCTGGAGAATAGGGGGGATGTGAAACGACTTAGAATCCTATTTCCATTAATTTTGCGACCACAACTGCTGAGGTGTGTGCTGGTGCGTTGTCGTGATGGAAAAGGACTTTCTTGTGGGCCAATCGCGGGCGTTTTTCTTGCAGCTCGGTTTTCAAACGGTCCAATAACGATGAATAATATTCACCTGTAATAGTTTAACAAACGAAAAAAAAAACCCTTTTCCAGATAGTCGATGAGGATTATCCCTTGCGAATCCCAAAAGACAGTCGCCATAACCTTTCCGGCCGAAGGAACGGTCTTCGCCTTTTTTGGTGCAGATTCCCCCTTGGTAACCCATTGTTTAGATTGTTGTTTGGTCTCAGGAGTATAGTAATGTATCCATGTTTCATCCACAGTGACGAAACGACGCTTAAAGTCCTCCGGATTCTTCTGGAACAGCTGCAAACCATCCTTGCAACACTTCACACGATTCCGTTTTTGGTCAAGCGTGAGCAATCGCGGCACCCATCTTGCGGATAGCTTTCTCATGTCCAAATGTTTATGCAAAATATTATGTACCCGTTCAGTCGAGATGCCCACAGCACTGGCAATCGCACGCACCTTAACTCTTCTGTCATCCGTCACGATATCATGGATTTGATCAATGATTTCTGGAGTCGTAACCTCCACAGGCCGTCCAGAACGTTCAGCGTCACTTGTTCCCATATGGCCAGTCCGAAAATTTTGAAACCACTTATAAACTGTTTCTAATCGAAGGTGCAGAGTCACCATAATGTTTATCAAGCTTCTCTTTAGTCTCCTGAGGCGTTTTGCCTTTCATAAAGTAATGTTTAATCACCACACGAAATTCTTTTTCGTCCATTTCTTGAAAATCACTCGACTTCCTTGATTCACACGAATGCCAAACACAAAGAAATAGACCAATATGGCTGAAACTTGGTGTGCGTTCATTCAAGAGATGCTACTAACTAAACATGACCTCGATACGCGCCGGTGGTGCCATCTCTCGGACTTTGCACGGACTTTTCAAACCAGCCTCGTATGTTCACTATATATGCTAAAAAATAAGGACTGCAGAATAAAGCCCTCTCTGACGCCGGCTTCTACGTTAAAGGGATCGGAAAAAGAATTATTCAGTTTAACTCTGCCATTCGTGTTCTCATACAGGGATCGGATAAGGTTTACAAGATGTATAGGTGTTCTCATGTTGATTAGAAACGACCAGAGTTTGTTCCATTGTATGCAGTCGAAAGCTTTAGAGCAGTCTATAAAAAATATAGGTTGTTATTTGTAATTCCCTGACTTTTTCTGTAATCTGGCGTATGTTGAAAATTTATTCTTTACTCCCTCTTCCTGGAATGAAGCCTGTTTGCGCGGTAGATATTTGCTTACTAAGATACAATACGATAAATTGAATCTGTGGCTGGTAAAAACCGAAAAACTAAATGTAATTGTTATAACACGGAGAGTAGATCAGCGAAGCCAAATTAAGTGCTTACATTACTTTTTTTTATATTGCCTGTTTATTACCGTCATCACCTATCTCGTTTGAAAAGTCGTCACTCCAACGTTTCCGGGGTCTACAGATATTTCGTTAACATTGACAATTATCTTTCCTACCATTCTACGTATATGTTAGTTTGTGTTTGACCACCAGTTTATATATATATATATATATATATATATATATATATATATATATATATATATATATATATATATTATTTATTTTGCTTATTTGTCCAATGTTGTCGCTTCTCGCCCTAATCTATTAGCATCTTTCCCGCTATTCTACTACTATTTTCACTCGTGATGTTTCGAATATTTATTTTGTTTTTGGCGTTTCCGGTCAGCTTTCCGCTTAGAACCCTGGTATAGATCTGTTTTACCACCTTTCTGTAAAGCGATATCGCTCAAAAACTACAAGTTCATTTTATTAGTGTGTGTAAAATTTGAAATCGATATATTAATTTGTTCGAGAATTATCATGCCCAGAGACACACCGACGGAAATGGGAAAATGTTTTCGCAATCTAGTAGGGAATCAGAGTGATATATATGTTTACGAATAGTTACTTCCCTTAGCACGATAAGTAAAAACTTCAATTATACATTCCCAGGAGTACGAGCACTAAATTCTAATGACAATACAGTCGTTTTTCCTAAATTCAAGATAAAATTGAATGCTCTTACTTTCGTGCTAACACGAGTAAACGAAAATCCGATATTTTAATTATTTCCTAAAAATAACTCTCTTAAAGGTGATTACTCTCAAGAGGTAGGTCAGAACAAAAGTTCATTGGCTAGATACGTAGATAAAAACGACCACGGACAAATAATTAATAGTGCAGTAAAAACAGGTCGAACTAATGATGAGATAGAAATAGTTTAGATACAGCAATATTATGATTTTATCCTCTCTGGGGTATCACCAGGAGTGTTGTCCTCAGTTTTGGACCTCAAAAACCTTGTGCTCTTTTGTTTATGAATAATTTAAGCTTACAAAAGTCTTTTTTTTTTGGGCTTAAAATGGGAATAACTCCGGTAATATAAGTCGGATCGAGACAAAAAAAAAACAAACTCTTCGTAATTAAATTTCCAATAAATTCTTGTTAGTTTTAAGTCGCTCAAGTGCGTACATAACATCCAAACTTTCTCTCTTACATTAACGATCTGCTGGAAAAGACCGGGAATCCAATCTACAGCTTTGCAGATGACAGTAACCTTGTCTCTTTATTCACCTTGAACGCTCGGACATCGGCTGCTCAGGCGAATATCTGCAGACAGCAGGAGGTCGTTCAACTTAACAAAGACCTGGAAGATATTCTATCTTGGGGTGACAGTAACCAAGTGGAATTTAACGCTATAAAAACCCAGGCGGCAGTTTTTTCTAAAAAAGTTAACGTTGTTGAACCCGACATAGTTATATCGGGGCACTCCATTCCCCTAGCATCGTCGCTCAGTTTGTTGGGCGTTAGTTTGGGAGCAAATATGTCCTGGCATGAACATGTTGCAGGCATAGCAAGGAGAGCTTCTCAAAAGTTGGGAATATTATTTAGAACCAGAAAGCTTTACACCCCCCAACAACTGTTAATTGTTTACAAAGCTCAAATTCGACCAACTATAGAATACTGCTCCCACGTTTGGGGCTCCGCTTCCAAACATACACTGCATTTGTTGGATTCTGTTCAGAGAAAAGCGGTCCGTCTGATTGGGGACCCGGAATTGACCGGCAGCCTTGATTCGCTAGAACATCGAAGAACGGTTGGCGACTTGAGTCTATTCTACAAGTATTTTCGTGGAAAGTGTTCGAAGAATGTAGCCCGCTTAATTCCTCCCAAAGCGGTGCATGTTAGAAATACACGTCGCGCTGGTGCTTCACATCCGTATGAGATTCAGCTTGTTACTCCGCGTACAACGCTTTTCAAGCAGTCTTTTATATGGAGAGCGTCATCCCTTTGGAATAATTTGCCTAGCGCTGTATTTCCCACCGAGTACAATTTGCAGCTATTCAAGAACAACTTGAATCGCTTTTTCAGCACGCATGCCACTCCTGGAGCGCTTTAGGGACTTCCATGCAGCACGACCCAAAAAAAAACAGGCAAAAACTGTTTTTTTTTTATTCTTTTGTACAGGTCGACTAAGTGAACCGATCGGCTTGAAACTTTCAGAAAATATGCCTTTTATTATAGCAAAAACACCCTAAAATTTTGGTACAAAAATATTGAACCCAGTGGGCACAATTAAATTTGTTATTTAAAATTTTAATTGCCCACCATTTTATACCGTTTAGTCCAAAATGGATCTTTTTTTTCAAAATTTAGGTCTCGACGCCATCTTTCCGATGCCATTAAAAAAAATTTTTTTGGAGTCATTTTAACCGTTTTTTTTTCTTACGTTTATTTATTAATCAAATAACAACAAATGTGTTTTTTCGATTATTTTTGCGTTAACGAAAATGAATTTTAACTTCTAGATAAAGGTCTCGAGATTCTCTACCCGATGTGATAAAAATTTTTCAATTTTTTTTTCAAAAAACACCGAAAAACGCATTGTTATAATGTAAAAAAACGATTAAAATCAAAAAAAATTTTGATGGCATTGGAAAGCTAGCGTCGAGTCCTAAATTTTTTTAAAAAAAATATCGATTTTGAGCCAAATGACATAAAATGGCGGGCAGTTCAAATTTTAAAAAAACAAAGTTATTTTTGCCCACTGGGTTCTATATTTTTCTGCTAAAGTTTCAGGGTATTTTTGCTATAACAAAAGGCATATTTTCTGAAAGTTTTCAAGCCGATCGGATCACTTAGTCGACCTGAACAATAAAATTAAAAAAAAAACAGTTTTTGCATGTTTTTTTAATTTTTGTAGGTTATGTATGCACTCGAGCGACTTAAAACCAACGAGGATTTGTTGGAAATTTCATTATGAAAAGTTTTTTTTTGTCCGACTTACATAACCGGAGTTACTCACAATTTTAAGCTCAAAAAACGCGTTTCGAAAACTTAAATGGTTTATAAATAAAAGAGCACAAGTTTTTCGAGGTCCAAGACTCAGAACAATACTCCTGGTGATACCCCAGAGAAGAAAAAATCAAAATATTGCTGAATCTAGACTGTGCAATTTCAAATGATTTTTTACTGCACTATAAGAAAAAAATCGATATCAGTGTCATTATGTAGATACGGTGTTGTTTTTTTCATCGGTATAAATTGTGAAGATACAATTTTAATTTTAAAACATTGTACTGTACAGCAATGATTTACACATCTGAAACAAGACCCGATACAAGCATAATACAGAGGATGCTGGAATCAACTGAAATGAAAATACTTAGAAGATTTACGAACAAGACACTGAGGGATAGAGACCTGAAGGAAGACTTAAGACGCACATGTAATATAGAAAATATCAACCAATGGTTAAGAGGAAGAAAAATGGAATGGGATCAACACATAGGAAGAATGGCAAACAACCGGACAGTACGGATAGCAAGAGACAAGAATGGAAGAAGATCAATGGGACGTCCAAGAAAGAGATGGAGCGACGATATATAGATCAGGGAACAAAGAAAACAGGCAATAGTGCCTAACTATAAGTCGAAAGAAGAAGTGTATTATTATATCTTATTATTATTGTATATAGAATTTCCCTGCCGAGTATACCTTATGTTCAAAAAAGAAATGCTGAAGGAATTTTTAGAATGACAATTGATTACTATTATTTGGGGACTTTTTTAAAGACATTTTGTGGTGGTTTCGAAAGGTATTTGTTATTTTCCTTGCTGAAGGAAAGTATTATACCCTCCTTGAGAAACTCTAATTCAGCACTTATTTTAGAACTACACGTTTGCAAGGTAAGTACTGGGTAATATATATATATATATATATATATAATATATATATATATATATATAATATATTATATATATATATATATAAACATATATATATATATATATATATATATATATATATATATATATATATATATATATATATATATATATATATATAAACACAGGAGATTAATCTTGACCGATTCGTGGAATAGAAATTATCAAACTTTATTGGGGATGCGGTCTCAATGGAGGCCTAGGAGGTAAAAATTAAACTCTTGGTGTTCACTGTCAAGCTTTCGATAATGTTTATTATCTTCTTCAAAGACACGTTTAAACACTTGAGTCCTAAACTAAAGAACACTGCATTTTCATCGGAATCGCCGGAAAAATCAGCAAATTCACATGGATGAGAAGACTTTCGTTACGACGTGCATCCTATGAAAATGTAAATCGGTAATCATCCATGTGAATTTGCTGATTTTTCCCGCGATTTCCGATGAAAATACAGTGGCGAACAAAAGTATGGAAATGTTTAAATTCTCATCTTTAGTCTTAACATTTAAACGGTTTACAATTACAATATTTATTTATTAATCGTGTACATGCCAACAAACATTTTGAAGAGTAACAGAGTTATTGTTTATTAGAAATGTGCTTAGTTTTTTAACGTATCAAAATTATGCACAAACAAAAGTATAGAAACATTTTTGCTATAAAATAAAAATTCCACTAAGATGACTAAGATCTGGAAAATATTTAATATTTAGTGGGATATCCTTTTGCGTCAATCACTGCTTGACATCTTCTGCCCATAGAGTCAATAAGCCTAGCACAAAAATCGGGTGGTATTTTTTCTCATTCTTGTTTTAATGCGATCCAAAGTTCGTCCCGGTTTTTTATATTTCTTTGCCAGGTTACGTTTTGCTCGAAATCACGAAAACTGGTCTGTGGATGATTGGAAACAAGTTTTCTTCACAGATGAAACTAGGGTTAGTCTAAAACATCCAGATGGTCGTGATCGAGTATGGCGAAGACCAGGAGAGAGGTTTGCTCCTTGCTATATCTCTGCAAGGATTTCCATTCGGCGGTGGCTTTGTTATGTTCTGGGGTGGCATCTGCTTTGATACTCGCACAGAGTTAGTTCCTGTCCGTACGAGATCCATGAATGCTGACTAGTATCTTGAGAATATTATAATAGAACATGTGATGCCTTTCGGTCATTTTGTGGGGCCCAATTTCCTGTTTATGCAAGACAACGCTCGACCTCACGTGGCTAGGAAGGTACTCGATTATCTTAATCAAGTTGATATACCGATTATGCAATGGCCACCAAAAAGCCCGGATCTGAATCCGATAGAAACATGTATGGGATCACTTTAAGAAAAATGTGTGAAACGTCATATACCTGCACCTAGAAACCGGAGGGAACTTGAAAATGCAGTTATCACAGAATGGGAGCAAATTCCTCAAGATTTTACCCAAAATTTAATTAGAAGCATCCCTAGGCGCATAATAAACGCCGTCATCCGAAGTAGAGGAGGCAACACACGCTACTAGTGTCCCAGTTACACCATTAATTTGGCTACTAGTGTCCCAGTTTATTTTTTTTTCATTATTATACAGGGTGGCCCAAAATTACCGAAGGGGTTTTGAATTCCTTATAACCTTTTTATTATAATTTTGTTTTTTACTTCTTTTCAGTATTTTGTAAAGAAGACTTGGGGAAATTTAAAATGGAACAGTACACAATTGAACAACGTGCCCAAATCGTTGAACTTTATTTCTCAAATCAACGGTCCATTGTTTTGACTCAGCGTGCATATCATCGTTATTTTAATGTGCGGGTTGGACCCTCAGAGTCAACAATAAACCGTCTGGTTGCAAATTTTCGACAACAAGGGGCAGTAAGGAACCTTCCTGGTGCCGGCAGACGACGAACGGTGCACACGGATGACAATATTGAACGGGTACAGGAGAGTATTCGGGAAAATGGAGAAACCAGGAGACGTTCGACACAACTTGGCCTCTCACGAGGGTCGCTGCAGAGAATTTTGCATACAATAAAAATGTTTCCATACAAAATTCAGCTTGTACAAGAATTGAAACCGACAGATTACCAGCAACGACTTGATTATGCAATTTATTTCCGGCAAAAAGCAGAAGAAAATCATGATTTTATTCATAATTTAATTATGAGCGACGAAGCCCCATTTCCAATTAAATGGGTTCGTTAATAGGCAAAACTGCAGGATATGGGCTACGGAAAATCCAAGAGTAGTTCAACAGCGACAATTACACCCACTTAAGTGTACTGTTTGGTGCGGTGTGTTCGTCGGAAAGGATAATTCGCCCATATTTTTTTGAAAATAAACACGGTGTCGCCGTTTCCATCACTGGTGTTCGATATCGGGACAATGACTTTTTAAGGCCAGCCGTGGAAAAACCCTCCGCAAGTATGGTTCCACCAGGATGGAGCCACAAGCGCACACTGCGAGGGGCACAATGGCTCTTTTACGCGGCATCTTTGGTGAACGAATTATTTCGCGTACAAGCGATTTTAATTGGCCTCCGCGTTCACCGGATTTAACCACTCCAGACTTTTTCCTTTGGGGTTATTTGAAAGGAAAAAGTCTATATTAATAAGCCTAGAACCATTCAGCAATTAAAAAACAATATACGCGACGAAATCAACAACATAACACCTGAAGTTTTTGCGAAAGGTTATGGAAAATGTTTTGGAAAGAGCACGAATATGCGAAGCAGAAAATGGCCACCACTTGCGAGATATAATTTTTCATAATTAAATTAAAAATATTCTCCATAATATACTGTATTTAAAAAAAAAAAAATTTATAATTATGTCTTAAATAAAAAGTTATAATGAACTCAAACCCCTTCGGTAATTTTGGGCTACCCTGTATAATTTCAACGATTTTGTTATTAGCTCTTAAGAATAATTTTAATTCGAATCTTATAGAGAAATTTGGTAGCTAATTCACTTTTAAAGTATCCGAAATAAGTTTTTTTTCTAACTTTTAGTGTAAACCAATGTTCATAAAAAATTATTAAAATTAATTCATTATAGAGATTTGTATGATTTAATATATTGTTGCGTTAATTTTGCCAAGGAGTGTATATATACAAATTGTTTCTCTAGCTGGTAAAAGCCTAAAGTTTTAAAGAATACCTGCTCAACATCGGAGGCTTTTGTGGTAACAGACCGACAGAGGATTGTCCAGCTGGTAACAATTATCGCCAGGCAGTGCGATGGTCAAGGTCTCGCACTACTTATATAAAAATCAGTATCGACTACAAAAATAAACAAAGACCATATTTCATCAGTGACCTAGTGAGCTAGGATCGACAAACAAGAGAACAAAACTTGCAGTACTAACCTAACATCGCGGTAAGGTACAACAAATTATATCTCCGT
>CM032447.1:25548543-25669441 GCA_019049505.1 Pachyrhynchus sulphureomaculatus
ACAATCATATCGCACCAACCCAATTCGTCACTAGTGCTGCCCCAAGAGGCGTTTCAACAACCAAACACATTTCTAGACGTTCCTTCCTGCATCGGGACAGCATTGTTGTCGTTCTCATCTGATTTTTCTTGTTTATTACCCCTGACGAGCGACGAACAAAAAAACGTTTCACGAGAGGTCACGATGTGACAAGGAAAAACGACGGTAAAGGAGGCAGCAAAGTTTCAAACGTTAATTGTTACTTGTTCTGAAAACCGGTGAAAACCCTGAAAAAAAAAAAACAGAATACTACTGTAAAGACGGCTTTAAATGGTACATATTTTGTAACCGCTTTAAACAACGAACTAATGGTGGAATTTAACATTTTTGTTAAAGGTATTACTTACGAGAAACACGCAAAATAAACAAACACAAACACCCAACCCCCCCCCCCCCCCCCCCCCCCCCCCCCCACCCCCCCCCCCCCTTTGGTTTTCAGGGTATAATGAATATGTCAAACGTTAGACTCTCGCTTGCTTCCTCCACACGCATTCACACGATATTTCTAAAAAACATTGATACTTGTACACGATATACAATAAAAAATTAAGTATTTAATTTACTTAACACCGATAACCTTCATGTTCTATATATCTAAAAATATATCACTTATTAAAGTACTGATAACTGAATAAAAATTCAATTTGAATTTCCCGTCGTTCTATACTACTTCGCGATTGCGTCCAAATAGCATAAACGGCATGTACTAAAACATTCATAACCTCGAAACAGTCGCAATGTTGCAACTAAGTGCGGAGTGTATCGAAGGGGCCGATGATTATCGAAAGTATTCGCGCTCGGCGCTCGGCGACAGAAATCATTCGATTCTTCGGGTACCAAGATTGACTGTGTATGATGTTGTCACGAAGGAGTCGGAGAAGTCCAACGAAGGTTTTGCAATACCGGCAAGGAAAACTCACTCGAAGGATGCGCGTTGTCAGGACGTCCGAAATCATTCAATGGCTCAGAGCTGGATTTTGAGGATCCCGGGCGGTCGACCCCCCCCGACTGAAAATTCTCGCCGGTTGTCGGTATAAGTGAAAAAAAACTATGCGTTCGAAATCCTCGAGGAGGATCTCGCTACAAGTCTTATACAATTAAAGTGAGACAGATGCTTTCTTTCCGAAGCTGCCAGGACAAAGCGTAGTTGAACACTGTAACCTGCTTTTTGTGTTCTTACGAAACAATGCTCAGGTTTGTTTCTGACGAAAAAATGTTTACAATACGAAGGAATGATCGCTGGCTCGCCCAGGATCCTGAAGATATTCTTATTGTTTCCAGAACTTGAAATTTCGGTGAATGCTCACGTGCTAAGTATTGTGTCCAGTGAGAGTGATGTCATGCCAACGCATTTCCTTAACAAAGGGGAAAATGTCACAAAAGAAGTTTATTTGCATGTTCTGATAAATGTGGTGAAGCCGTGGATGAAAACTGTATCGTCTGGAAAAGCCTTATGTTTTTCAGCAGGACGGTGCGCCCGCGCACACATGTCATTTGGTGCAAAAATTGGTTGTCGGACAACGTTGACATGTTTTGGTTCAAAGAATTTTAAACCTCCCAACAGCCCAGATTTAAATCCTTTGGTCTCCTATGTATGGAGCGCGGTTGAAAGGGTCACTAACAAGTTCAGACATCCAAACGTCGCATCGACAGCCGCTATTGAAAGCGGCACTCGCCAATATGGACCGTGTGACTCATTAAAACGCGGCCTGCGGACCGCTTCAGACCGAGAATGGAGGCGATCATTCGAGCAGAAGAGGGGGTTATATTGAATAAATGTGTTCTTTATGACCTAACAAACAATTTAGTAAAAAAAAAATTATAAACTCGTTCATTTTTGCAATAAAAATATGTTTCAAAAAAATTTGGCGCGTTCGCGCGCGCATTCTTCTTTAAGCCACGTTGTCACAGCGAAAATTCACTTTATAAAATACATGAAAAAGTAATATTTGTAACAACTAGGACGTAAACTGCCTTCATATTTTAACAAACGAAAGCAAAGTAATTTTTTTATGTATATATAACCTTTTGTGACTTTTTACTTTTTAATGCACATACGACAACAAAAATTCCTAGCTCTTACGTGTTAACATATATGAAACTTTTACAATTAATGGCAATATGGTGGGGTAAACCATCTTCATATTGAAGCAGGGGAATGCATGATGCTAAAACCAATTACTCGGAAGAAGAGAAATACCTTAACATATTCCCATTTAAATGGACTATTGATTAGCAAAATGTCATTGCTTCTATTTAATTTTGTTAGGTTTTTAAACACTATTTAACATCACTTGTTACTATACTTAAATAAAAAAGGAAAACAGTAATTTGTACTTTATACAGGGTAATATTTAAATATTCTTGAACCTATTGTAAAGTCATGAAACCCTGTACTCTTTTAAGTCACCAGCCATTTTTGGAAGTATAGGGATTTTTCTTTATTTTTATTATTTAAAAAGTATCACATATGCAAGCTTTTCAAGCTTGAAAATAGAAACGAAATAAAGTCTAGATAAATCATAGACTTAATAAATTACTAACTAATAAGCTGCAACTAAATGTATAACTCCTTAAAATTCTAAAAATCTCAAAATGGTATTAAAAAAAAATGATGACAAATAATCTACTGTAGGCACCTCTATGAATTGAAATATTTTTAATTTTTTTTTCGTAATATTAGAAAAAAGGAAACATAATAAACACCAAAGTGTTTAGTGTCTGTAACTTAACAAAAAGAAGAAAAATCTAGTGGTTTAGCGGACAGAGATTATTCGGTCCTTTCTACCTTTCTATTAGAAGTACGGCAGTGCCCAAAAATATACCTAGGCTATGTGAAAAGTTCTCGACCTGACAGGGGTGGGGGGGGGGGGGGGGGGGGGGGGGGTTGGGGGGGGGCAGATGGCGTTAGAAACCATAATTGTTTTGGAAAGTTCCCATCTTTTATACCCAAACACATGTAAAGTTTTATTTCGATCTGTCACTTCATTCGAGTAGTAGCAGCTGTTTAATACTGACGTGTCATTGATGTTTTTAAAACTGAAAAAAATTGAATATCGTGCAGTGATTAAATTCTTTGTTTTTGATGGTTTAACATCAACAGAAATTCATCCAAAATTGTTAAAAGTGACTAAGAAACCTTACACTGTGAAAAAATGGGTTGCTCTTTAGTAAATCTAGTCGTACAAGCCGCGAAGATGATTCACGCGAAGGTCGTCCAAAAACTGCTACAACACCACCAATCATTCAGCAAGTCCATGATATGATGTTAGATAATCGACAAGTGAAAGTGCGTGAAATAGCTGATTAGCACAATTACATATGAAAAAGCTTTATGCAAGACGTATGCCGCATCTGCTGACAAATGCATTCGAATGCATATTTCTCAAGCGTGTTTGGATCATTTTAAGCAAAATAAAATGGATTTCAAGCGTCGTTTCATAACTGTTGATGAAACTTGGATCCATCACTATACACCAGAACGAAAAGAACAGTCGAAACAATGAATTGAAGCCGGTGGAACTGCACCAAAAAAGGCAAAGACGGTTCCATCAACAGGGAATGTTATGGCAACAGTTTTTTGTTGATTGATTATCTTAAGAAAGGTAAAACATTAACTCTGAACATTATTGTAACCTTTTAGATCAGTTGGATGCAATAATTCATGAGAAAAGACCTGCTTTAAAGAAGAAAAGAATCATTTTTCGCACACCGCACCGTGTTCACATAAATGTTTTGACGATGGCAAAATTCAACGAATTAAAGTACAGATTGCTTGAACATCCAGCGTATTCACCAGATTTGACTCTTTCTCACTATTTTATCTGGTTTCAAACGTGAAAACATTCTTGGCTGGAAAGCGTTTTACATCAAATGACGAAGCTATTGCAGCCGTGGACCTTTCGGAATCACACTTTAACGATAGTACTGAATTATTGGAAAAACGTTGGAACAAATGTACTGAAGTTTCAGGAGATTATATTGAAAAATAAAACATATTTAACGTCAAAAAAAAATTTCTGTCATTGTTAGGCCGAGAACTTTTTAGATAGGCCACGTTTTTATGACTCGCTAACTATCCAAGTCTCATTATAGAGCGCGTTGGGTATCTCATTAGTTAGATGTAGCTAAGGTAGTGTCGAGCGTTCCGTTACGAAGACAGATCTGGTACCGTTGCAGCTTTATATTCTAAGCCGTCATAAGAGGACACGGATCCAACCACAGCTGTGCAGGTGTTCAAATGCTGCATCACACTTCAGAGTTATTGCTGATGTTGTCACGGATAACTTGTGTTCACTACTCTTACAATCGAAAAATAATTATTTTGAATTTAGTAAAGTAAATTCAAGTTCTGGATTATTTTTCCTGCCTCAGAGTTACACATTATAATCAAAATACGCTTTAATGTCATAAAAAGTAAACTGTGACCGAAGCTGCTTAAGAAACTATAATAAAATTCATTTCGAATTTTCGACAGAAAAAAAAGTGTCATCAATAAATACTTAGGTTAGTTAGGTTAGCAATCGGAACAAAATTTGTTATTGCAACCTAACAATTACGAAAATTAGAAAACTGTTGATGGTGTTGTCCACGATAACATAATAACTTTTGTACGTATTTTTATTCTTAATACCGCTGTTAATTAGTGAGCGTATTCAGGAAGGTTTATTATTTTTGGTATTCCGGTTCTACCTACCCATCCAAAGCCACCAAGTTTTTCTCTTTTTGCTAAAGTAGTGTGATACTTCTTGGTAAAAAGACGTATAACCCATTTAGGTACCTATATTTTTAGCTAGTAATTGTGAAAAGTTGCTTTAAAACGCTTCAAAAAAAATCCTTTACGTTCCCGTTCACGTTACACGACCCAAAACTGGAATTTCTTTCATTCCTAGAACCGTGTATAAGTATTTTTCTTTAAACTACTAACGTCTTTATAGAAACGAATTACACGTGATACAGTACCATTAAATTTAAATATTCTTAAGAAAAAAAACCATGGTTTTCGACCACATTTTGGTCTCGTAAGTAAAATTGTAAAGTGAACTAGACAACAAAAGAATGTAATACTCAAAACCTTTCATTTAACTTGTATTCTTACTAATCTTTACATTCTTACCGAGGTGACGGTAAGGTGGTCGAAATTTGTTTAGAAAGAACTATAGGCATGAATATTACACACAATGTAAAAGAAAATATGTACGTGTTTAACAAAAAAAAACAACTTCAGATTAACTAAAGATATATAATTGTTGCGGCCAATGGGCTGTGTTCAATCTCCTTATCTATTTCTGACGGTAATGATACATAATATATATATATATATATATATATATATATATATATATATATATATATATATATATATATATATATATATATATATATACATATATATATATATATATATATATATATATATATATATATATATATATATATATATATATAAAGGGTGGGCCATCTAACAGTTTAAATTTGAACCACCGGTTATTTCGAATCTGGCAATACTTATGTCATTCTATTCTGTCACAAAATTCAATATATTATCTCCACTGAACGAAATGAATCGATTTACGCTTGAGCAACGTTGGGATTTATTGGAAATTTATTTCCAAAACAAAGACAATTGGTCGGAAATTGCACGAAAATGTCGTACAAAATTTGGTCGCAGAGAAGGACCAACAGTGCCCGGTATACGCAAGTTTATTGCTAAAGTTCGTGAAACTGGTTTCATTGTTGATGCGCCAAGACGTGAGCGTGCTCGTACAGTGCGTACACCCGAAAATATCGAAGCTGTGGACGGCGCAACCATTACGGTCAATGGAGACACCTATCGCACCATGATAACCGTTTTTTTTGTGCCCGCTCTTCATGGTATTGATGTGAACGATGTTTGGTTTCAACAGGATGGTGCAAACTTGCCACACATCTCATGCCACAATCGATTTATTGCGTCAAACGTTTTGATGGCCGTTTAATTAGCCGAAATGGTGATGTCAATTGGCCGCCAAGAAGCTGCGATTTGACACCGTTGGACTATTTTCTGTGGGGCGCCGTTAAAGACAAGTGTTATGCCGACAAACCAGAGCAATTGAGCATTTGAAGGCTAACATTCGTGATGCCATTGCCGAGATACGACCCCATACACTCGAAAAAGTGCTCGAAAATTGGTCCGATCGAATGGGGTACTGTGAGGCCAGCCGCGGCAGCCATATGAATGAAATAATATTCCATCTCTAACCGGAACAATTGTACTTCACAACAAAAAAATAAATTTGGCAAAATTTCAAACCGTTTTTTGTTTTATTGCATTTTTTTAAATTTAAACTTTTAAATGGCCCACCCCTTATATATATATATATATATATATATATATATATAGAGCTTGACTTAATTTATATCTCTGAGAATTTTACCATTTGAATTCTAATGGTAAATTGGGTGAAAGTGTCACTTTGACCCATTTCTTATTAAGACTAATATCTCTTGCAGGAGAAGCATGTTAAGGCTAATTCTTTTGGCGGTGTCTATAGTGATGTGCCTATGGATAATCTTTAAGGTCTATTGTTTGTGGATGACAACCCCCACGTATAATTCCAAGACTGTAAACAGATCATAAAAGACTTATGAAGAAGGCACCATCTCCCTGTATGAGTGGAGCGGATACCGAGGACTGGATGTCTACATCGCCAAAAGCTGACGGCTTAATGCACGCACACTTGAACTGGAAGGCAAGCCAAGTAGATAGTGCTCTTGAATGAAACGCAGGTCTGAAAAGTTCGAACGTAATGGGTGGAGCGGATACCGACGACTGTGAACCCACAGCGCCAAAAAAAAAACTGCGGCATGTTGTTGACGCACGGTCACTTGAAATGGAAGGCGGGCGAAGTAGATAGCGCTCTCATGAATGAAACGCAGGTAAGAGCTGAAAGGTTCGAACATAATGCCATGAAGACGTTCATAGCGGTATTATAGCTTGGCAGCCCGTCAAAGAACAAGATCGTAAAAATAGCGGGCTGAGAGAGCATCATCTGTCGATCATTTAGTTCGAATCCCACGCTAAACTGTAGATCTAGTCTGGCTGACATTACCCGCACAGCTCAAAAGAAAATATTAAGAACAATTTGTTACAAAAGACCTGCTAGTAGTAGTGGTTGCAAATTCTGTTTATATATTAGACTGCGCTATGGATGTAAATCAGAATACAAATAACAAATTATTTGCTTAAGATGTATTTAATGAAGACATTCTAAGAAATTGGAATGATTTAAGAGAGCCGGATCATGAGCTTGCACTGACTGCAATCGGCTACCAATGTTCAATCTTATGCCCAAAGTAGTTAAGAATACATATAGCTTTAAAAGTAGGATTAAGAAACTTTTACTTATCTCTACTTTTTACAATATTAGGGAGTTTTTTTTAGAAGAATTTGCTGTCTTGCCTTAAACTGTGGTTATTCTAATTTGTCCTTTTCTTCTCTCTTTATTCTTACGTGGATATCTGTTAACACCGTCGAGATATGCAGGATTTTTATTATTACTAACATTTTTAAGAGTCTCAATCTATAATTTTTTATAAGTAGATATTTAGTAAGTAGAATATAAACTTGACTAGAACGTAATTTTTACTAAAATACGACTTAAAAATTAATTTCATAAGTTGTGTGAACCCGTAGTTGCTTTATCTGATTTTCTCGCGTTAAGGGTGCCTAAACAGAGATTGGTCCTCTTAAGATTTACTTGAATTATGCATTTTGATTGCTCAAGAAGGTGGACTATTATTGTGGACTTTAAACCACCACTTAAATTGAAAATGAGAGTAAATGAAAGTGTGGGTTCTAGGTATATATATTTATCTCTTTGCAGAGGTTAACCACAGCCCATTTGGTACAAAAAAAAAAATACTAGTAGTATTTTATTTTTTAAATACTATCCTTATTGCCTTTTAAATATCAATATGAGGTTAATCACTCCTGACAATCAGTTCGAATGAAATATTGAGGTCCTCCAAGAATATTTAAATTCAACGGTGTTTAATAACATGAAAAAAGAAAAATATTCGCAAATATACACAAAATAAATGTAAATTAGCCTTAAATGTGATAATTTATATATATCTAGCAGCCTAAGTAGTATCACCAATGAATGACTTAAGCCTGAGATTTTTTTTACGTAATTCTACTTAAAGTCATTTGTTTTAAGGTCTGCAAATGACTTCAAGAAACGAAAATATTTTCAAAAAACGAATAATTTCATGTTATCTCTCTTAAGCTGTGAACAATAACCACATTAAAACTAAGACAAAATTGAAGCTGAACTACTTTGGCTAAGATTGTTAAAATTCGATTTATACAAGCTTTTATACTGAAAGATAAAGCAGGTTTGACCTATCTTCGGTTGCTAGAGATGTGGTTACAAATCAATCTACAAGAAGCACTTGAACTGAGAAGATGAAATACAAACTGTTCTGCCAAAGTTTCCCAACCTCCTATACCTCTTTTAACAACCGTGTAGATTAATTGTAGAGGAACGGTACAAACTTAACATGAAATTATCGACTTTGAAGTAAAACTTCTAACACAAATCTTATTCGGAAGGTGTAAGGTCTTTTTCAGATTCTCCTTCATTAAGTAACTGAAGAAGCAGCTCGTGGACTGGCTCAAAAGCTTTTTTACTGCCTGCATTTGTTAGTAAAAGGTAGTCATGCATATCATGATGACTAATGGAGCCTAAAATGAACAAAAAAAATTATACAAAAAAAACATAGGTTGACATAACACATAGGCTGAAAAGTTTTTTGGTGTAGCTATGTAAAACACATTTTTTTTTTTTGTAAAATTCAACTTTATTCATCAATATAGTTTCCTTCAAGAGCGATACAATCAGTCCAATGCTTTTCTAACATTTCTATACCTTTCTTGTAGAAGGATTTGTAATTTTCTTCAAAACAGGCCCCAGTTTTGGCAATAACTTCTTCATTGACGCCAAATCTCTTTCTCGCGAGCGTATTTTTGAGGTCTGTGAATAGATATAGTCGCTGAGGGCCAAATCTGGAGAATACGGTGGATGAAGAAGCTGTTCGAACTTCAATTTATTTAATTTTGCCATCGTAATCATTGACTTGTGATACGGTGCATTGTCTTGATGGAAGAACACTTTTTTCTTGTTTATTTGGAGCCGTTTCTTTGCGATTTCTGCCTTCAAACGCACTAATAACTTTATATAATATTCGCTATTGATGGTTTTTTCCTTCTCTGCATAGTCGATGAAAATTACTCCATGCGCATCCCCAAATACAGAGGCCACAACCTTCCCAGCCGACTGTTGTGTCTTTGTCGCTTTGGGCGGCTTTCACCGGCTGTTGTCCTATCAGCTGACTGCCGACTTGATTCCGGTGCGTAGTGATGGATCCATATATCATCCATTGACACATATCGCACGAACAAATCCTTTTTATTGCGCTCAAACGTGTCCAAACAGCGCTCAGAATCATCAATATGTTGTTGTTTTTGGTCCACCGTAAGCAAACGCGGTACCCATTTCGAACAGAGCTTCCTCATGCCCAAATGTTCATGCAAAATATAACCAACACATTCTTTTGATATGTTTAGGGTATCAGCTATCTCACCACAAGCTACAGAGAGATGACTGGCATGCTATAATAATCATCTTTAAGTTAGCGTCTACTTAATATTAATAAAGTAGACTTAACTTTACAGAGTGAGAATAAATAATAAATTTGCATGAGCCAAAATAAATTGTATTTCTACATATATAACATTAAGCTGTTAGCAAGGAAAGTAATAAATATTTTCTTACCGTCAGGTTGTATAAATCCTTTATCAATACTAATTAATTCAATTTTTGAAAAATTTTCCAAACTAGTTTTAAGGAGTTCATTTACTTTTTGCAGTTTTTCCCTCAAAGGATTCGGATGCTGGCCTCTTGGTAATAAAGTCTACAAGGTATAACCAACGCTTTAGGTAATAACAAATAACCAGTTAAGTGCAAGTTGGACTTGCTCAAATAGTGTTCCGTACGTTGAGTGCTTTTAAAACAAAAATTTTTGTTACAGAGGTATAAAATAATCGATGGCTTCACAAAACACATCCCAAAGGAGTTTTCTAATAAGTTTTTTTTTCCGATCATTACTGAAAAACTAATGACTTTCAAATTTTTTGTTTTTTTTTTTTATAAACCAGATAAATTATTAAACTTGTGGTAATTTTCATTCAATCTACACCCTGTGGAGAATATTCCAGAATTTTTTCAAAATTTTCTGATCAGTATTTTTCAAGATAAGAGAAGGGACGATTTTTTTCGCAATTTTTTAAAAATAATACAAAGAAAAGTGTGCGCAAGTATTACTTTATATATACTTTTGAACTCATGTGCTACTTTAACTCAAAATTTAACTTTCAAGAGTACACGGCTCTGATGAGGCCATCAATTTCTATATTAGTGCCAAATTTTAACTTTCTGTGCCAAATAGTTTCAAAGAAAATCGGGTGTGAGAGACAGACAGACACTGAAGTGATTTTATAAGTATTCCGTATGGAACACTAAAAAGATATATTTAGTCAAAATGTTGCAATAGACTATAATTAGGTATTAATTTTTAGTGTTCTGTACGGAACACTTATGAGATCACTTCGGTGTCTGTCTGTCACACCTGATTTTCTCCGTAACTATTTGACATAGAAAATTGAAATTTGGTAATAATATAGGAATTGATGGCTTCATCACAGCCATGTAGTTTTGAGAATTAAATTTTGACTTAAGGGGTTAGTTTTGGGGGGTGAAGTCGGAAGTGAAAAAAAAATTTTTTTACTAGGTCATCGAGTGTGGTGTCAAATAAAAGCTTGTGAAAACACGAGTAAAAAATATATATATAATATTATACTTGCGCGCACTTTTCTTTGTATTATTTTTAAAAATTAGCGAAAAAATCGCTGTCCTGGGCCTTATCTCGAAAAGTACTTATCAAAAAATTTCGAAAAAATTCTGGAATATTCTCCACAGGGTGTAGATTGAACGAAAATTATCACGAGTGCATTACCTTTAATAATTCATATGGTATATAAAAAAAAACAAAAATTTCAAGGTCATCAGATTTCAGTAAAAATTGGAAACAAACTTTGTTGAAAACTCATTTGGTGTGTATTTTGTGAAGTCACTGATCATTTTATACCTCTGTAACAAAATTTTTTTATTATAAAAGCAATCAACGTACGGAACACTAATTGCACAAGTTTAACTTGCACTTGACCGGTTATTTTTTAATTGTACTTACAGGTAATACTATATAAACATCTGGATGTCTTTCTCGAATGGCATGAATTATTTCAACAATACCATCCTTTATTTCTTCCGGGCTATTATTGTGATTGTTTGTACCAACATGAAGAACTATAATCTAAAAAAATTAGATTAGCTTGGTAATATTAAAGAAACACAATGTCAATAAACTTACCCTTGGTTTAACATTATCTAATTCTGCATTTTGCACCCTCCACAAGACATTTTCTACTCTATCTCTATGTATTCCGAAATTTAAACAATGTAATGGTACAAAAAGTTCATTCCACACGTCTGTATGTTGTAGAGCTTGAACTATTGATCTCCAATAAAAATAACATCTGCATCCTTTTCTCTAATTTCTGAGAGAAATCTACTATGCTAAAAAATTTTAAAGAATATGATGGAATTGGAGGAAAATAAATCTCTATCCAAAAGAATTAAATTTTGTAAATTTATTCCCAAATCAGCATTAGATCTTTTTAATTAATAATTTTTACGGAGAATTAACAACACAACTTGTAGGTATATAATGTTAATAATTAGGATAAATTTCAATATTATCCTATGCTGATAACACCATTGTGGTATTTACGGGGCCATCATGGTTAGGCATGAATAAAATTAAAAACTGGTTGGACACATTTAAATTGACCTTAAATACTTCAAAAACAAAATATATAGCATTTTCCATCACGTCTGCAAATTGATCAAACTTTCATAACATTCATGTGAGTAATCTTGAGCATGAGATTCTGGAAGGGGACTCTATAAAATATTTAGGAGTAATTATAGATAGTAAGCTTGAGTAGGATCGTCATCTTCTCAGACTTGTGAGGAACATAAAGGGGTTGAATCATAGATTCTATAGCCTGAGAGAGATACTGAGTAGGAAGCTTCTCATCACTGTGTATGGAGCTTTTGTGGAGTTTCTGTTGAGGTACGGTATAGTTGTGTGGGTGGTGTTTACCAAAATTCCATATATCCCTTGAAGATGGTACAAAATTGGCTTGTCAAGATAATGTTTTGAAAAATCAACATTTTTCTGCTAACTTATTATACTCTGAAGATGTTTTGGATGTACATGCTTTGTACTATCTTACAACTTGTTCATAAAACTAATCATGCTCAATGTACCAGATATATGGTCGATAGACACTTAGAAATCTCTATAAACATCAAAGAAACTTAAATCTTTTTCTTATTTGGCTCCCAGGATATATAACCTGCTCCCTCTTGAAATTAGGTCCTCAATTACGTATCTTTACATAATTCAAATGATTTCTGGATTTTGTTTTTTTCCTTTTCTCTTTTTAGATTATATCTAGCTCATACAGGTGTTCACTCACCTAGGTGACATTCAACTCTAGTATGTTGAAATTTAATTTTGTAAACTATTATGATACTGTAAACTAAAATGAATAAAAAAGGTAAATAAAAAATTTTAAAAAAAAGGTAAATAAAAAATGATGGTTGTAATCATTTTTGAATGATCATTGCATAGTAGTTCGAGATAGACAATCTATTTCCAGTGAATATACTCTACATTCCATCGCATCTCAAGGGGTGTACTTTCTCCTTTTTTATTTATACTTTTTACTAAGGTAATTACATCATATACTCCAACATTACTAGTAAGATGGTCTTATATACTAATGACTCCCCAGTGTATATTTTGAAGTTGTACTGAAGAACTGAGTTATAACATTGCAAAAATCAATAATTTGCAAATATTTTGTGTCCTCTCGAGGATCATGACCTTCTATGTCAAAGAGTACCCTAAGAGCCCCCGCAGACTACAGACTTTTGATTGGGCCACAGTTTAATCAGTTGCTTAATTAGCATGAAGACATACATGAGTGAAGAATCATTGGGTAAACGCACTCACGTAGGTCCTCATGCTAATTAAGCAACTGATTAAACTGTACGCCAATCAAAAGTCTGTAGTTTGTGTGGACTCTAATTCCCCAGTATTCCAAGCAATGATGTTTGGAAGCATCTTTCTGTGATGCTGTTCAAACAACTACTTAAAAATATTAAATAGATGAAAGATTTGACAAAATGTTAAAGCTAATAAGAAATATTTGCAGCTCTTAGTTTACCGACGTCTGCTTAGGATATTAGTAGCTAAAAAACTCAAGTTTCCTGAAAATGATTTAATCCCACCACTGTCAACTTGTCTGTAATAGCAATTTAATGAGCTGAAGCCAGAAAAAAAAGTTAAAATGTGTAGTTTTTAAATTAATTAACATTAAAAATACCATAATGCTTTATTATAGACCAAAAAAAAAAACTGATAAAAAGCATTTTAAGAAATTAAAATACATATTTTTTTAGAGATATTTTCACGGTATTAAATTTAGTAATGTTTTATGAAGTTACAAACAACGTACTATGCTTAACCATCTGTTATCACCATCTCCATCCTCTACAGGTACAGGAACTTTGCACAAATTCATTTTTATTCAAAAATTAGTGAAAAGTAGGAAAATCCAAAAAACACAACCCAACTTTCTCAATTCGATTTTTTTTGCTTATTTGCTGATTAGGGAAATTTGGGTCTGTTTATTATCCAAATTCTTCTTTTCAAGACAACCCACGTAGCAAGCGCTGTCAATCGTGTTTGATAATCCATAATACAACAGGGACGTTGAAAACTTATGAGTGTCCTGAGCAATCAATATTAGCAGGTTTCAAATTAGATATTTTTACATCGATAATGAGTCCAATCAATATCATTTGTTGAATAAACTAGTAGCTAAGGCTATGCCCTATAACTACTATTACATGAGCTGATTTAACAAGAGAATAATTTTGGGTCTTTAAGTACTTAGTGTCAGTAACCTCATTAACTTAGCTTAGGTTTTATATAAATGAGAAAAACTTAAAATATCTGAGGGTTTATTACTAACTTAGTACTAATCCGTAAGCAAAACTACTGTGGGGTTCGGGTGGTGGGTGGCTTTACCCTAGAATCTCAGCTGAGTGTTGCTTATGAATTTCTGGATTGTTGGTATCTGGAGGTTACTGTGAATTTGGGTATTGTGAACTAACCATAGGGTGTTGTGTTGATGAAGGGGAGGGCTTTGTTTTGAACGGTCTGGATGGAGGATCTGTGGGGACGTGATATTTGGCACCATTTTATAAATTGTCAACTCAATACATGTTGATAATTTACTGGACTTATTGAGGAGGGGGCAGAGTTTGCCTAGAAGCTGGTTGGCTTTCATAGTGTTGGCTGCGACCGGATTCTTCCATTCTAGCCACTTATAGAGGAGGCCAAGGTACTTCGTTTTGGTCCATTGACGTCTGGTGCGACAGAGAGTGAGGCTGGCCAGAATGGCTCTTGTGGATTTGATGAAGATAATGACTTGTCTTGGTTGGACTCTAACATTTAGGATAAGCTAATGAAACTGTGGTATCTGAAATGGCAGTTTCTGAGATCGTGCACGAAGATGTAGAAATTAAAAAAAATATCTACATCCTAAACTCTATTGACTAGGAAAAAAATTTTCAAGAATATTTGAACACTAGGGTGACCGCAAAAAATCGATGTCGGAATTTTGTTCGTCTAGACCCCCACAAAACGATTCCCCTTTCCAGATATTGAGATAGCCGAAATTTGAGCTCGATTAAACGACGTTAACCCGTGCCGCTCGTCGCTCAAAGTTTGAAAAAATCCAAATTTTTGGCCAAAAACTGACATATGGAGCCATAACTCCAGAACGGTAAATAATAGAAACACGCTTAATATCTCAAAAGAAAGCTAATGTTGTTCTTCAAAATTTATATTCTATACATAATTGTTGTTATTTTAAGTCAAACCGAGTTACAACAGCCTTTAGCCCCAAAAACGTGACCTGGTACCAGTAGGAGCCAGTTTGGGAGTATTCTAAGAATTTTACGGGTTTTTACATAATGTGTCTCGGAATTAACATTTTTTTGTTAAAAAGTATTTTGGAACTCAATTTTCAAACGTAAAGAGCCTTTTGTTCAAATTTAATCTTTTATTATATGGGGATTACCTGACTAGTTTACCAAAGAAAGACCCGTTTGACAGGTAAAAAGGAGGGTGAATCTAATTTCTATTTTAGGGATGGTGATTTTACTTCAGCGTACAACCGACCTTTTATTTATTCAGTTTAGTTTCTAAAGTGCCTTTGAGCTGGTTAGATCGAACAATTATCTAGTGAAGATATTTTAAGACACTGAAGAGGACAGCATCTACCAGGAACTTGAGAGCTTGGAGGAAATGGACATCCCTGAAGAAGCTGCAGAAGATCCAGGACCATCTGAGAGCAAGAGGATAAAAGTTTCATTTGCAAGGGGCGTTAAAGAGATTTTAAACATGAAATTGTCCATTTTATTAGATCGATGTAAGGTATCCGACAGAAATGCCACGAGAATTTTAATAGCTACTCTAGAAGCACTAAACCTTGACCCTCTTGAGTACAAAGTCTCGAAAACTTTATTACATGATAGAAGGCAAATGTTCAGAGAACAATATAATAAAAAAAAATTTTGATAAAGTAAACATTCCTGAAAAAGAGCCCGTGGTTGTCCATTGGGACGGTAAACTTTTACCGGGTGTTTTAAAAAATGAACAATGTGAGCGAATAGCTATAGCTATTTCATATGGCGAAAAGGAGCAGCTGCTGGGAGTTCCTGTAACAGCAAACAGCTCTGGAGAGGAGCAAGCCGTAGCCGTATATGAATGCCTACATGAATGGGGTCTTCTCAACACCGTCAAGGCGATGTGCTTCGACACTACAGCATCCAACACGGGAAGGCTCAAAGGAGCATGCGTCATATTGAAGCAAATGTTAGGAAGAGAATTGTTATACCTAGCTTGCCGTCACCATATCTTGGAAATTCTGTTAAGAGGCGTATTCGACACAAAAATGGGATCAACCACTGGACCTCATCCAGACATTTTCAAGAGATTCCTCACTGCGTGGCCCAAGATAGACAAAGGAAAATACGACACAGGTATCAGTGACAATCTAATACAAAAGCAGCTAACTCCAGAAGTAATTGCAAATGTTACTGCTGAATTCGAGACCAAATTAACTGAGAGCCACCCCAGAGATGACTACAAGGAGCTATTGCAGTTGGTTCTCGTATTTGTTGGATCACTAGACGGCAATGTTGTGGGTTTTAGAACTCCAGGAGCCATTTCATCACGCTAGGTGGATGGCAAAGGCTATTTACTGCTTAAAAATGTTCATTTCTCGTCGTCAATTTAAGATGTCTAAAGAAGAAGAAAGTTCTGTGCGTGCCATTTCTGTTTTCCTCGTGAAAAAGCTTGGTTCAATGCCCCAAAAGCTCATCTTGCACCAAAGCAAGATTTAGGTATTTTGCATAGTCTGTTAGACTATAAAGAATGTGACAACGACATTGCAGAAATAGCCCTGACCAAATTTTCGAACCATTTGTGGTATTTGAATGCAAAGTTGGTGGGATTATGGTTTTTTAATCCCACCATTACAGACGATGAAAAGTTGTTAATGGCTAATAAATTGCTCAGTAGCACAGATGAACCATCACAGCACGCTAGGGTTGTAAATCCAAAAGTTAGGAAAGAAAACTTAAAAGAGGTAGTTGATGGAGGATTGGTAAATTTACTTACCAAAGAAACGTTTACATTCTTTGACCAATTTAATATAAAAACAGATTTCCTAAGACAACATCCAAACACCTGGCCTCAAAATAATGACTTCCAAGAAGAATTGAAAATTGTCAAAACATTAAAAGTAGTTAATGATATGGCTAAGCGTGGTGTTAAATTAATAACCGACTTTAACGACCTTCTGACAAAAGATGAAGACCAAAAGCAATATGTCCTGCAAGTTGTAAGTAAATGCAGAGCATTATATCCTGACGTTTCAAAAACTACTTTAACAAAAGCTCTAGAATAGATTAGATAACTATGTAAAATTATCAACTCATGTAGGTACTACGTCTGTATCTTTTCTGTGTCTGTTTTGTATGTATTATATACCTAATTTTTATATTTTAAAATAAAAAATGTCATTAGACTTATCAGTATTACTTGTTTTTTTTATTATATTTCTACTTTAAACTCAAAAATATACCAAAAAAAGCAAAATTTATCACTTAATAATAAAATATACGAAGTATGCTCCTAGTGGTATCAGGTCACGTTTTTGGGGCTAAAGGCTGTTGTAACTCGGTTTGACTTAAAATAACAACAATTATGTATAGAATATAAATTTTGAAGAACAACATTAGCTTTCTTTTGAGATATTAAGCGTGTTTCTATTATTTACCGTTCTGGAGTTATGGCTCCATATGTCAGCTTTTGGCCAAAAATTTGGATTTTTTCAAACTTTGAGCGACGAGCGGCACGGGTTAACGTCGTTTAATCGAGCTCAAATTTCGGCTATCTCAATATCTGGAAAGGGGAATCGTTTTGTGGGGTCCAGACGAACAAGATTCCGACATTTTTTTCCCCCTCTATGAGATCCGGTCACTCTATTGAACACTTTAGAGAACGATAAGAATTATTTTTCTCGACATGACTTGAAATTTTACTGTTTTATTTTCTTTAAATTATGATTTTATAAATTTAAAAAATGAGCAAGCACAAGTGACGCATGTACGGAAAATGCGATTCACGTTAGTCTTCAACCACTGTAAGTCGTAGTCGGTGGGGAACACAGTCCTGGGCAAATCATTCAAGAGGGATTATGTTCTCCATATATAAAACTGCGTGAAAAGTGTTGTACAAGGAGTAACAAGCTGGATCTCGTAAAGATGTGATATATTAGCGCAATGTTACAATGAATGTAAATTCATGTGCTATTGACTTGCAAATTGTATATACTTCTTTGTTTGTTGAACATTAGTAAAGGCTCAGGACCGGGTGGTGTTCCTCCACTACTGCATGCATGCAGATGTTTACTTGCTAAGCCACTATAGAAACTATTTTCTTTATCTTTAAATACAGGTACATTTCCCGACCGTTGTTGGAAAAAAAGTTATATTAAACCTATATATAAAAACGGGGATAAATCTAATATTTTAAATTACAGACCTGTAAGTATCCTCAGCACAATACCCAAATTGTTTGAAAATATAATTACAAATTAAAAACTGCTGTATAAATTCCACTCTAATTCAACAACAGCATGACTTTTCCAGCGGTAAATTGACCACCATGAACAAGATGTGCTTTACTCAGTATGTGCTGATTGCCCTGGAGAGATATTCTCAGGTTGACACAATCTACACTGATTTTTCTAAGGCATTTGATACTGTAAATATAAGACTTTTGTCTGCTAAGCTTTATGCTTTTGGTTTTGGGAGTAGCTTGATGGAGTGGATGGGCAGCTGTCTTATTGGGAGAACTCGGTCAGTTTGGGAGCAGAGGCCTAAATGTGGGAGCAGTTTTCCATCGTTGGTCGAATTTGGGGTTTGTACAGAATTAACAGTTGTTGTGGAGTGCAAAGCTTTCTAGTTTGAAAAAGTATTCCCAGCATCTGAGATCTCTTTGTTATGCATATGACATGTTCATGCCAAGACATATTTGCTCCCAAGTTCACGCACAACTTGAGTGACAATGCTAGAGGAATCGAGTGTCTTAACGTAACTAAGTCGGGTTCTATAACATTCACATAACTGCCGCTTGGGTTTTTTTAGCGTTAAATTCTACTTGGTTATTGTCACCACCAGATAGAATTTCCTCCAGGTCTTTGTTAAGTTGAATGACCTCCTGTTGTTTGCGGATATTTACACAAGTAGCCGATGTGCGAGCGTTCCTAGTCAATGAAGAAATACGCGGACTGTTATCTGCAAAGCTGTAGATTGGATTTTTGATCCTTTCCAGTAGATCGTGGCAATAAATGAAAAGAGAGTAGGAGACAGTATAGAGTCTTGGGGCACACCGGCGTTGATAGTGAATGTATTAGAAACAAATCCGTCGACCGCCACTCGTAAACAACGCTCCCTGAGGAAACCTGAGATTATCCAATTATAGCATCCATCTTCTGAAAAAAATCCGAATGAAGGGGGGATTTTCTTTGTTTTGGTATCAGAAATATTGTGGCAAAAATTCATTGCGAAATCGTGTCGGCAAAAAAAGTTATCAAAGGTCGCCAAAATCAGTTTTTCTCAAATATCTGGTGAACTATTGGTTTTACGTCAATTTTGAAATCTATTCATCATCAAAATCTGCATGAAAACGGTCCTATATAAAATTTATGTAGGACTAATAATTCTCGAGATATGAGGTTGAGAAATTTTGGAGAAAGGCGCATACATATAATGGTGTATACAGACAGCAGAAAAGCTGTATAATACACACACCCATAATTCTTCCTCCGAGGTGTCCTTGAAGTGGACTCTTCTTCAAAATAATGATAGTAAGGACCTTGACTTGCAGCTGTCTAGAATTCCGTTGTAATCTAATAGGTCTATGTATACCTGAAAATATTTGACAAATCATTTTGTTTCTTTTAGAATTCAGTTTAGTGCTACGTATTGTAGAATTAGGATGTTCTATTCATATTGAAACATTCTGTAATTCTATTACAAGGGCTGATAACACTTGTTTCATTTGTAATGAAACTTTGTCAAGTGGCGCGATCGTGACTGTAGTTCGTGGTTTAGAAACGCGAGTGTTGAAAGGGATGATGAACATATAGATTATTTGCAAAGAAAGCCTAAATACGTAAATATGACTGTGTATATTGAGTGAGGTGACATCTATACAAAGAAATCCAACACTAAATCATATAAGAAACGTCATATGAGTGGTCTTCCTTCAACGTCTCAATGCTCTCCTCATAAGCAACCTCATTTGACTTTGATACGTTGTGTATTTTTTGTGGTGAACTAGTCAATGAAAAAGTAGAGAAAAAAAGCGATAAAAAATATCGACGAAGTATCCGACATGTAAGTACATTATCATATCAAGGATACTGTAATATGAGCAGCAGATGCGCTCAACGACACTTATGGACAGCTGTAAAAAATCGTATCGACTTTGAATTCGACTTGGTTGCCGTTAATACTATCTGCCATAATAAAAGCTTTGATCATTTTATTTTGCTAACTTCTGATTAGAAGAATGGTCGTCTAACACACAAGAATATTTCTTTTTCTCAGCCTCATATCTCGAGAACTATTAATTCTATGTAAATTTTATATAAGACCTTTTTTATGCAGATTTTGATAATGAAAAAAATTCATAACAACCAAAAAAATCACGTAAAACCAATAGTTTACGAGACATTTGAGAAAAACTGATTTTCGCGACCTTTGACCGTCGATTTTTTTTTTTGCCGACACGATCTTCAGAAGATTGGTCATTTTTTTGTATAAAGAGACTAGACTAGAGAGCCATAACTACATAACTAAACAAAAGTCACTGTAACAGACATTTTTCGATAAAATCACATATAAGTTTGTAAGAAAAAAAGAAATAAAACAAAAATTGTTTACCTTGAGAAACAGAACTTTTATTTTTTCCTATGGTCGTTAAAAAAATATGTTTACAGACACAATGTTTAATGATATATCAATAATATCACATAGATATAATAATTTTTATACACATTACAAAATTATCTTATTCTACAATAAAATAAGCTACAATATAAATCACATTTACAAAACTGAAACAGTTTTATTTTTCAAGTCATTATTTGAATAGCATATATTCGTGTATATATATATATATATATATATATATATATATATATATATATATATATATATATATATATATATATATATATAGTGGCGAACAAAAGTATGGAAACATTTAAATTCCCATCTCTAGTCTTAACATTTAAACAGTTTATAATTACAATATTTATTTATTAATCGTGTGTACATGCTAACAAATATTTTGAAAACCAAAACCCATAGAGTTAATAAGTCTAGCACAAAAATCGGATGGTATTTTTTCCCATTCTTGTTCTAATGCCAAAGATTGTCTGTCAGGTTCAAATCGGGTGATTGTGAAGGTCAGCGCATCACCAGAATCGTTTGTTCAGAAAACCAATTCTTGGCCAAGCGAGATGTGTGTTTTGGGTCACTGTCTTGTTGAAAAATCCATGACAGTGGCAAATCTTCTTCATAAGGAATCAAATTATTTTCCAATATCTCAAGATACATCTGAGCATCCATTCGCCATTTATCTATGCTAATGGTCCCGTACCAGACCGTCGAAAACAAACCCATACCATGATATTTCCACCGCCATGTTTGACAGTAGGTACAAGGTACTTTGGGTCATATCTTAGACCAACTGGTCTTCTTACATAACCAGTAGACTTACTTCCAAAGAGATTGAACCTACTTTCGTCACTAAAGATTACTAGAGACCACTGATTTTGAGTCTAGTCTTTATGTTCCTTAGCAAATTTCAATCTCTCTTTTCTGTGACGCTTTGTAAGGAGTGGCTTTTTAACAGCACGCCTACTATGAAGATTTTCAGATAACAGACGACGCCTAATAGTCATGTCTGATACCAATACACCCTGATATTCCTGCATTAGTTCTTTATTAATATCAACAGCAGTATTCTTGGCAAGACCATGATCCAAACACACATCTCGCTTGGCCAAGAATTGGTTTTCTAAACAAAGGATTCGGGTGATGCGCTGGCCTTCACAATCACCTGATTTAAACTCGATAGAGAATCTTTGGTACTATCTGGATAAACAAATTAGGAAAGGGCATATAAAAACCAGGACAAACTTTGGATCACATTAAAACAAAAATGGGAAAAAATACAACCCGTTTTTTGTGCTAGGCTCTCTATGGGCAGAAGATGTCAAGCAGTGATTGACGCAAAAGGATATCCCATAAATATTAAATATTTTGGACATCTTAGTTGTCTTAGTGGAATAATTATTTTATAACAAAAATGTTACCATACTTTTGTTTGTGCATATTTTTGTTACGTTAAAAACTAGGCACATTTCTAATAAACAATAACTGTTTTAGTCTTCAAAATGTTTGTTAGCATGTACACGATTAAGAAATAAATATTGTAATTGTAAACCGTTTAAATGTTAAGACTAGAGATGGGAATTTAAATGTTTCCATACTTTTGTTCGCCACTATATATATATATATATATATATATATATATATATATATATTATATATATATATATATATATATATATATATATATATATATATATATATATATATATATATATATATATATATATATATATATATATAGTATATATATATATATATATATATATATATATATATATAGTAATATATATATATGTATATATATATATATATATATACGAGTATATCCACAAAGTAAGTTCTGTTTCTATTTCTATCCGCGGCAGCGCTGCGATCGCAGTTCCGAGCATGCGTGGCAGTTACTCTGACTCAAGCAGAAGAAATGTACGCCATTTTCAGATCGCTGCTGCCGACGTGTTCTTTGTAGTGCTTCTTTATGATGTCAGCCTTAATTGAAAATGCCGCCGCTTGTGAAATCAGATCTGTGATTCGTTTTCTAAATGCAAAGAAAGTTAAACCAAGTGAAATTTATCGGCAAATCTGCGAGGTTTACGGACAAACTGCTATGAGTGATTCAATGGTTAGAAGATGGGTCAGACAGTTCAATGAAGGACGTGATCAAGTGCACGATGAAGAACGATGTGGACGCCCGTCTTTGATTACTGATGAACTGGTTCACGCAATTGAAGAGAAGCTTAAGCAAAACCGTAAGTTTACAATTAGTGCTCTTACTATGGAATTTCCACAAATCTCACGATCACTAATTCATGAAATTGTTAATGAAAAACTGAAAGAACATGTTACCACATGGTTGAAAACACAGGCGGCAACCTTCGATGAAGAAGGCATACAAAAACTTGTGCCACGCTATGACAAGTGCCTACAAAATTTCGGAAGCTATGTAGAAAATTAGTTTAACAGTTGTAGATTTTTGTACAATAAATATTTTTTCTGTATCTGTACACGTTTTTTTTTATATAACCAAACGGAACTTACTTTGTGGATATACCTCGTATATATATATATATATATATATATATATATATATATATATATATATATATATATATATATATATATATATATATATATACAGTCGACACTGTTTATAGTGAAACTCTATATAGCGAAAAACTCTTTATAGTCAATTTTTTCAAGACCTAGAATATCTTACATACATAGCAATATATACGGATTTTTTCTTTATATAGTGAAAAACTCTCTATAGTGAAATTTCGGTCAACGTTTTGGTCTTTCACTATATAGAGTGTAGACTGTATATACATATAAAATTGATGAGAAATTATGTTTCTTGGGTTTACACAGTGAATCATTTACTGTTGTAATCTATAAGAGTACACAGTCTTGACGATACCTCGCGCAATTGTAGGTGAAACGCCGGAGTTATTTAAATTTGTCATGGTTTACCAGGAACTGTAATTTCTCATCTAATCAGAGCTAGGATAGCTTCCGTTCTATGTTAGTATTTGTTGGTATTTATTTCTTATTTATTAAGTAAATATATTCATGTTAAGTATTCTTACCAATATGTTGAATAATCATTATATACAGGGCCCTCTCTTAAGTTCGCGCATTTATTTTAACAAGTTATAGTATTTATTCACATATTTTATTTCGCCAGAACTAAATACAGTTTGGACAAATTGTGAGTACCTTTATTTAATGTGTTGTAACTAAATACCAAGTCATTAAAATCCTATCATTCATATGTCGTGTGTTGATAATTGGTTGACTGGATCGACTGCTAACAAATTGGTCAAATGTATAATGTTGCCAGACTTCCAAAAAAATTCCTTGGTTCACTGGCTTGCTTAATAGCTTTAAACGTCCAATTCAACTATTTTCTAAATTTGTATTCTAATTAAAGTTATATATAATCATATCATCATATGTAACCAGGTATTAAAATTAATAAACCTAAATTGCGAGACCCGTGCGTATCTAGGGAAAATTTCAATTTACGACTGCAGGCGACCATTCTGACTTCTTAGAGGTGTTGCATGGAAGTGGAGTAAGGTACTTTTTTGCATAAAACAGAGTTTCAATGTACTTCACAGTTTTCTACTTGTTCTCACCACACTTGTTGAAATCTTAAATGGATAACTGGTTTGTCTTCGAGAATAAAATATTTCTGACTATAATCAGGTACAAATAATGCACCAACTTAAAACCTACCCTGTACATTATATATTTTAACAATTTTATAATAATTTAGGTATGTTTTATTAAATATGTAAAAGATATCAATAATAATACACCTATTTGCGTATTAATTTTATCAAGAAGACGTTCCATGTACTTTTAATATACCAAAAAAAAATAAATATAGCAAACTAATAACAGAGTATAAGAAAACATAATCATAAATTAAAAAGGACGTTTCACATTTTAAAGTTAGAACATTCATGACTTAAGACTCTGATCACGTGATGCATTCCCAATGTCGTTCTTGATTAGTTATAATAGTGTAAAATAAAAAGATTCCAAAATCGAGTTCACTTGTTGGAAATGAAATTCTTAATTTTCTATATTGTTAATTTCGCCAAATTCTGGTTGCTGTTAACATCTTCTTTCTGCTCTTTTGCAAGCCTAACACATAGATGACATTAGAAACTGTAAAACCATAACTGTAATGGAGAGTTCCATCCTTTACATAAACACATGTAAAATTTTATTTCGATCTGTCAATTCATTCGAGTAGTAGCAGCTGTTTAATATTGACGTGTCATTGATTTTTTGAAAATTGTTTTGGATGGTTTAATACCCACAGAAAGTCATCTGAAATTCTTAAAAGTGTATAAGGATGCATCACCTTCACTTTTTACTATGAAAAAATGGGCTGCTCTTTTTAAATCTGGTCGTACAAGCGTCGGAAGATGATCCACGTGAAGGTCGTCCAAAAACTCCTACACCACAAATCATTCAACAAGTCCATGATATGGTAAAAGTGCATGAAGTACCTGAGGCAATAGGCATCTCAAAAGAACGAGTTGAAAATATTTTGTATGAAGAATTACATAGGAAAAAGCTTTGTGCAAGCTGGGTACCGGATTTGCTGACAACTGACCAAAAACGCATTCGAATGCGTGTTTGGATCGTTTTAAGCAAGATAAAATGGATTTCAAGCATCGTTTCATAACTGTTGATGCAAAACTTGGATCCAGCCCTATTCACCAAAGTGAAAAGAACAGTCAAAATAATGAATTGAAGCTAGTGGAAGTATATCAAAGAAGGCAATACGGTTTCATCAACAGAGAATGTTATGACAACCGTTTTTTGGGATTACAAAGGTGTTTTGTTGATCGATTATTTCAGAAAGGTAAAACATTAACTCTGAATACTATTATAACATTCTGGATCAGTTGGATGCAAAAAATCGTAAGAAAAACCTACTTTAAAGAAGAAAAGGATAATTTTTTATCAAGACACGGCACGTGTTCACACAAGTGTTTTGACGATGGCAAAATTCAACGAATTAAAGTACGAATTGCTTGAACATCCATCGTATTCACCAGATTTGACTCTCTCTAATTATTTTTTTCTGGTTCCAAACGTGAAAACATTTTTGGCTGGAAAGCGTTTTACATCCAATGACGAAGCTATTGCAGTCGTGGACCTTTCGGAATCACACTTTAATGATAGTACTGAATTATTGGAAAAACGTTGGAATAAACGCATTGAAGAAAGGTAAAAGAATTAACTCTGAATATTATTGTCACCTTTTAGATCAGAATGCAAAAATTCGTGAGGAAAGACCGGCTTAAAGAAGAAAAGAATCATTTTTTCATCAAGACAATGCACGTGTTCACACCAGTGTTGTGGCGATGGCAAAATTCAACGAACTGAAGTACGAATTCCTTGAACATCCAGTGTATTCACCAGATCTGGCTCCCTGTGACTATTATCTGTTTCCAAACCTAAAAAAAATTCCTGGCTGGAAAGCGTTTTACATCAAATGACGAAGCAGCCGTTGATGGATATTTCGCAGAAATATTGCTTTATGCGACCCACACACTAAAATACGTACAAATTATATGATTCTGAATGAATATACACTAGGTCCCTAATTCCGTTCGCCCGTATAACCTTGAGTAACATCTGTCAGCTACTCCATTAGTGGCGACGGTCGTATACCTGCCCTTTTTTGAAGGACGTAAATGAAATAACTACTTTTAGTATTGAACATTTCTTTGTAGTGAACAGACATGCTTATTGATAATATTTTTGATTTCAATTTGTTCCGATAAATAATTTTTAAAAAATGTCGCACTTTTGCTTTATTTGTAGTAAACCTTTGACTAAAAGTGAAATTGTTGTTGTTGATCGTGGAATGAAGACTTTGATTGATTCAAGTTTGAAAGAAATGATGGGTTTCTTAAATACCTGAAAGACAAGCAATATGTGACAATCCATGGGCAGTGTCGTAAAACGTACATTCGGACGAGTAGTACTGCTGCAGTTAAAAGACAGCACGAGATGGAACAAGCCAGTACATCTACGATTAGTCCCCTCGTACTAGAGTGCGAGTAAGTGAGTCGGTTTTTTGTTTTAAAAATGATTGCAGCCGTTGATGGATATTTGGTAGACCTTCCGGAATCACACTTTAATCATGATATTGAATTATTGGAAAAACGTTGGACTAATATATTGAAGTTTCACGAGATTATATTGAAAAATAAAACATATTTCACGTCAAAAAAATTTTCTTTCATTGTTAGGCAGAGAAATTTTCACACAGCCCTCGCAAGCAGGTATATTACTAATTATCATGTTTCTTCATAAGCATGTTTATACATTCTCCTTGCACATTTATTTCTAACAGGTAATAAAACAAAGTTATAATTTTTTTTGGACTAGGACAGAAAATGGAGATACCTTTTCTTCTTTCTCGTTGCTCCAGCAGTACATTTTTCGATTGCGATTCGACATTCCAAACCATCCTGGAATGGAATTTACCCTTCTAGAGTTGTTGAAAAATAGAAAACTATGAATTCTAACATTATTTTTGAGAGATGAAATATAGTTAGTTATTAAAGCCTACAACGCTTTGAATCTTATTTGAGGTTTGAGATGACAGTAGGCCTAAATAATTTTATAATTATCTTTTACCCTCTTAAAAAAAAAAATGGGTTTCTGTGTTCCACTGAACGGAACGTGCTTGGACTTTGAAAACTTTTTAAAATAAGCAAGAACATAATCAAAATATAAATTGGTGAATGTGTCTTTGTCTCAGACCCTTAAAAATAAGTATACAACCACAGACACAAAATAATTTTTTAAATTAAAATGAAAAAGCTCATAAACAGTCACGCTTAAGTCAATACTGAAATAATAAGGCTTTAAAAGATTTTCCATAAAAAATTATAGCTCATTTTTAACTTGGAAGACATGTAAGCATATAATGAAAGGAAAAATTTAGAATTATTAAATCCTTCTCGACAAATAACTATCCCAGAAAATATTTCCTCTTAAACTGTCCTCGAAATAAATAAAAATACCTGGGTTTTTTTACCGATCTGAAAAACCTATCCACCAGAATACCTAATAAAAATCCTCTCTTAACTAAGAAGAGAGATTTTCCGACAAGAAACCTCAGTCCAGGGGAGGCGATGCCCTTTGTCCTCTCCCTTAATCTACTACTACCTAAAGTAGATATTTTATTAAGAGTAGAATTATAAATATCAATTATCTAAAATTAATTACGAATGGTAAGATGAAAACTTTTAAAGCCTATTCACTCTCGTCATAAAAAAAATAAAAATAGATATATAAATAAAAAAAATAATATAGCCAAATTTACACGACTACAAGGCTATCAAAGCTTCTTTCCGAAGTCAGTCTTGGTCTGGTACCACCGCTCTTCTGTTGTGTCATTTCGATTCCAGCGTTGCCAGTTACTCTCCTCGGGGGCAGTTCTTTACATAAACATAACCAAAATTTAGAGTCGTTTGTCCTTTCCCATAGAATAATATTCATGGATCTCGCCACGGTAGCCAGAGTTTCACCGATTGAGTTCTTGGAATCGTTTTGACTGGAAGGTAATTCTTTCAGGGCTACGCAGACTAATTTTGGAGCGTTACTGAGGGTTTGCAGTTGTTTGAGGGCTTGGTAGAGGTTTGAGGAAGCCCAAGTGTCGTTAAGAGCGGCTGGTGATATCACAGTGATGATTCGACGGGAAGTCTGTGATTGGCGAGATAGTTCGTTGGACCCTGAAAAAAAATAGTTTTAGGATGTGTTATAATTTAGATTAAAAAAAAAATAATCGGTCAAGTGCAAGTTGAACTTGCGCAATTAGTGTTCCGTACGTTGATTGCTTTTAAAATAAAAAATTTTGTTACAGAGGTATAAAATGATCAGTGACTTCACAAGACACACCCCAAATGAATTTTCAACAAAGTTTGTTTCCAATCTTTACTGAAATCTGATGACCTTGAAAATTTTGTTTTTTTTAAATACCAGAAATATTATTAAAAGTAATGGACACGTGATAATTTTCGTTCAATCTACACCCCGTGGGGAATATTCTAGAATCTTTTCAAAATTTTTTGATAAGTACTTTTCGAGATAAGGACAGCGATTTTTCGCGATTTTTTAAAAATAATACAAAGAAAAGTGCGCGCAAGTATTACATTGTATATATATTTTTTACTCGTGTTTTCACAAGCTTTCATTTGACACCACACTCGATGACCTAGTAAAAAAATTTTTTTTTCACTTCCGATTTCACCCCTCGAAACTAACCCCTTAAGTTAAAATTTAACTCTCAAAACTACATGGCTCTGATGAGGCCATCAATTCCCATATTATTACCAAATTTCAACTTTCTATATCAAATAGTTTCGGAGAAAATCGGGTGTGACAGACAGACAGACAGACGGACACCGAAGTGATCTTATAAGTGTTCCGTACGGAACACTAAAAAAAACAGTTTGACAGTTGTAATAGTTTTTCGAAGGCCGAATAACATTATACATAATAAAAAAGGGTACTTACAATTAGAAATATCCTGAGAAAGTTCTTTCGTTACACACTGATATCCCCTACTCTCCAAATTCGGGACCAGAACACCAAGAGCTATTTCTGAATCTTTAGGTGCGTAAGCTACCAGTACATCATGGGTCTTTCCATCATTCATTTCCAAACGGCCGTATCTGTCCTTAAGTGCAACCTGGACCTTCAAACCAAATTGTTTTACGAGAAGCAGGACGGTGGTTAGAATCAGAACCACGAAGAGGGTGGCGAGTAACATTTCTTTGACGGGGAAGGGATTCGGGTCGACGTATTCGATAACTTTCACTGAAAAATAAACGCATTGCTCATAAACAAAAACAACAATGATCTAGTGCATTTTTTGTGCTATTTTTAAATATTTTAATGAAGGCTTCGAATGTTTATATTTAAGCGCCATCTTAACACCGACTACTAATGATTTGGTTGAATGTAAGCATTGCCAGATTTCAAAAATTTAAAATAATCAATTATGCGTATTATTTTTTTAATGTCTAGGGTGTTTAACGTAAAATAACTTACGTTTTTCTCTAATGGTAACTTTTTTACTAATGGTATTTCCCGGCTTAGTGATGACGCATGTGTAAGATCCGTAGTCGTCTTGTTTAATTTCTGGGAAAATCAGGTACGTCCCGAAGGTTTGGCCTTCTTCTCTGAAAAAAATCAAGGTTATTGTATGTATTAATTACTACATAAAAAATCTAATTTTTATTAATAACCTAAAGAAATTCAATAAAAATGATGTCGAGTTGAATAGCAATCCAAGTACAAAACCTAGTTTCTTTAAAAACCATTATAGTGGAGGCAAATGCCGTAAAATTTTCATGATTTTTGGAAATCGATTTAACTACTTTGAATATAATGTAAACGAGTTTTCTCAGCCTAATTTTGACCGCAAGGCCACGTTTTTTGTAGTATAGTGCATTTTTTCACATTTTAACACTTTCGGCTCACTATTCTTAAATATCTCAGCTTGTTCGTTGTTATGCCACAGAAAAAAAAATTCATTTTACTCGTCATAATTTTGCCTATTATCCAGTCAAAATAGACGAAAAAAAGTGGTAACTTCGAAATAATTCACATAGAGCTGAAAATTGGTATAGGTCTTAAATACACTATTACAAATAAAATATCAAAAGTCCTCACCGATCCTACGTCTGCTAAAAATTTTATTCAAGGTCAAAAGTCAAAAATATCGGTTTTTTTTTTCGCATTTTTCTCGTAAACGGTAAGCGTTATCGTAAAAATAGGCTAGACGAAAGTTGTAGATCATGCAATTCTCTACAAAAATTGTTCTTAAATTTTCTTTCTTACCAATCACCATTCCTGAGATATTGCGATTTCAAACATCGAAAATACTAATATGCACTTTTACGCGGCCTGTATACGTCATTGGACGTCCAATATAAGTAAAAATATGGAAATATTGCTTTGTGCGACCCACACACTAAAATACGTACAAATTATATGATTCCGAATGAATATACACTCGGTCCCTAATTCCGTTCGCCCGTATAACTTTGAGTAACATCTGTCAGCTACTCCATTGTTCGAATTTCGACGGTCGTATACCTCCCTTTTTTGAAGGACGTAAATGAAACTACTTTTAATATTGAACATTTCTTTGTAGTGAACAGACGTGCTTATTGATAATATTTTTGATTTCAATTTGTGCCGTTAAATAATTTTAAAAAATGCCGCACTTTTCCTTTATTTGTAGTAAACCTTTGACTGAAAGTGAAATCGTTGTTGTTGATCGTGGAATGAAGACTTTGATTGCTTCAAGTGTTGAAAGAAATGATGGGTTTCTTAAATACCTGAAAGACAAGCAATCTGTGACAATACATGGGCAGTGTCGTAAAACGTACATTCGGAAGAGTAGTATTGCAGTATATCTACGATTAGTCCACCTCGTACTAGAGTGCGAGTAAGTGAGTCGGTTTTTTGTTTTAAAAATTATTGCTTATTTTGCGGCGGTGAAGCAAATGAAGAGGCTGAAAAGAAAAAAGCGTAGAATGTTCGGCGTAAAATTTATCATGTTGCTACACTTCCATTTAAAGATTCTATTCTGAAGGTAGCTCGGACTCGTTCTGATGACGTAGCAAAAGCTGTTATTGCATGCATTGAATATGAATATGATTTAGTTGCTGCTGAGGCTAAGTAACATAATGATTGTTATAAATCCTTTTTGAGACCCACCACGGGGGGTAAAATCGGTCGTCCTGAAGATGATTCTATTACTTTGGCGATGGAAGCAACATTTGCATACACTGAAAATAGTGATGATTATCAGCTATAGAGAATAGAACAATTAAGACAAGATTAAAGTTAAAGTATGGTAATAAAATTATTATAACTGAGAAACAAGGAAGGTTTAACATTTATTTGTTTTATTAATCAACAATAATCCGTTCCACTTTAATCTTTACCAATAGTACCATTATTTCAACCAATAGGATACTGTCTAATAAAACTTAATCACAACAGATCGTGGAGTATATCTAATGGAGAAACTACGTTTAAAAAAATGCACAAAGTATACTACCTCATAGGGGTGGTGCGGAAATGTGTGCATATTATTAGAATGCGACTTTGGAATCGGGATATCTCAGGAATGGTGATCCGTAGGAAAAAACGTATAAGAACAATTTTTGTAGAGAATTGCATGAACTACAACTTTTGTCTGACCTATTTTTACGATAACACTTACCTTTTATGAGAAAAATGCGGAAAATCAATATTTTTGACCAATGGCCTTGAATAAAATTTTTAGCAGACGTAAGATCGGTAGAGACTTTTGATATTTTATTTGTAATAGTGTGTATATACCAATTTTCAGCTCTATGCGAATTTTTGCAAAGTTAAATGTCTATTTTGAATGGATAATATGTATAATATATATATATATATATATATATATATATATATATATATATATATATATATATATATATATATATATATATATATATATATAATATAAATAATCTCAATCACAAAAAAGACAGAAGGATTGAGCTCCATGTATACTTATTTACTAACACAAAACTATACCAAACCAATAAAAAAGAACGATCTTTATGAAAAAATTAGTTTCTAGTAAAGTTGACGTTTCTCCTTTTCCTCTTTCTGTCATTTTTGCTATTTATTTTCAGTTACTTGTCTATGTCTTCTTGTTAAAATTAAATAATTAAAAAATCAAATATGACAAATAATAAATAATGTTCAGTATTAATTTTCTCTTTCAAATTTTTAAATTGGTCTATGAATCTCTTGATTATAAAATTAAAGAATTAATATAATTAATAATAAATAACTCGTCGAAGAGTAACATTCATCAAATTTAAGTCCCCCCTTTTTTATAAAATTAAAACTAAAAAATAGATATCATTAATAATTAATAATTTATCTAAAATTAGCATCCACCTAAAAAATTTACCAGATCCCTAACTTCAATGCTTTTTATGGTTTTTTGTCGACCTGATGACGACATAGACTACCAACAATATCCGGTTCGGACTTAAATATCACTAAATAGTTACTAAACTCGACGTCAAAAATTTTAAAATGGAGTACCGTTTCAACATCATGGTGTTTCTTGCAGTTATATTTCGGTCTTCAAAAAGTGTTTTTAACTAATGTTTATTGACAAAGTTTTATTTTTAATATTTGTGTAACTCTCTAAATGTCTTTTAATCATGTTTGTGTAATCATTCATACTACCTGGCCAACAAAAATGCAAATTTCATTGTCTTCACCAGAGATGAACTAACTGCTGCCATTTTTGTAAGTAATTTTCACATACAGTCGTACAATTCATTTAATCAAATTTTAAAAAACGAACGTTTTGGTTTATTTTCTGTACCTGGTTTGCATTTTTAGAATCCAGAAGAAGCTACCATTAGGCAGCGAAAGCTCGATAATAAAAATAAAAAGCAGATACTAGAGCCTTTAGATCTTTGATTGCTCATCTCTTCTCCTTATAAGGGCGTTTCCCAGTAGTTAAACTTAGGATTGTTATATATATATATATATATATATATATATATATATATATATATATATATATATATATATATATAGTATGTATGTAAGTATGGAAACATTTAAATTCCCATCTCTAGTCTTAACATTTTAACGGTTTACAATTACAATATTTATCGTGTACATGCTTACAAACAATTTGAAGACTAAAACAGTTATTTTTTATTAGAAATGTGCTTAGTTTTTAACGTAACAAAATTATGCACAAACAAAAGTATGGAAACATTTTTGTTATAAAATAAAAATCCCACTAAGACGACTAAGATGTCGAAAATATTTAATATTTAGTGGGATATCCTTTTGCGTCAATCACTGCTTGACATCTTCTGCCCATCGGGTGGTATTTTTTTCCATTCTTGTTTTAATGCGATCCAAAGTTCGTCCCAGTTTTTTATATTTCTTTTCCTAATTTGTTTATACAGATAGTGCCAAAGATTCTCTATCGGGTTCAAATCAGGTGATTGTGAAGATCAGCGCATCACTCGAATCCTTTGTTCTGAAAACCAATTCTTGGCCAAGCGAGATGTGTGTTTGGGTCATTATCTGGTTGAAAAATCCATGACGGTGGCAAATCTTCATCATAAGGAATCAAATTATTTTCCAACATCTCAAGATACATGTAATTGTAAACCGTTTAAATGTTAAGACTAGAGATGGGAATTTAAATGTTTCCATACTTTTGTTCGTCACTGTATATATATATATATATTACATATATATATATATATATATATATATATATATATATATATAAATATATATATAAATAAATATATATATATATATATATATATATATATATATATATATACATACATATATATATATATATATATATATATATATATATATATATATATATATATATATATATATATATATAATTCTCACGAATCCCGATATATATTTTTGTTTTCCTGTTACTGAAAATAAAAGCAAATAATAATTTTTAATTAGAATTTACTGGCGGATGGCGTGGGGTGGGAGTTATATTATGTTACAGAAGGTTACATATGTACAGGGTGAGTCAACGATAGAGTAAAGTTCATTATCTCCTTTGTTTCGGGAAAGACGAAAAAATGTTAAATACAATAGTTTTAGGGAATGTTAAGGTGTACAGTTTAAAATTATTTTTGAGTATTCAGGGTACTTCAAAAAAGTGCGGCCGATATAACATATGTTTTTTAAATGGAACATCCTATTATTAACTTTATTTTTAAATTCTGCGTAAAATTTTATAACTTTTTTATTAATAATGTTATATACCTAAACCTAGTAGTTTTTCTAATATTTCAATTTTTTAAAAAAAATACTAGTTTTCAGTTTTGTAAAAAATTTCTAGTTGCGCCATTGTTTCTAAAGGTGGAATACTCATAATTGGTACGAGCGTTTTATAGAGATAAAAAAAAAAGATATATGTAAAGAAATTTGAGTTAGCTGCTCCAGGGTGTTCAAAATAAATTTATGCATTTCGAATATTTTAAATTGAAAAATATCAAATTTTTAAATGGCACACCCTGTATATTATTATTTTTTCCGATAAATTTTACAAAACCCTCCAACTTTTATTAAGTATGGCATATACCTATTTCTAATAGTTTTCGATTTATTTTGAATTTTTCAATTTTTACCCTTATTTTTAATACACTTACGCTATAACATCATAGACAAGACAAAACAAAAATGTAGTAGTCAAATTTTGACATGTCTATTAAGCAAGTAAAAACAGTTTAATATGTTGCGTTTGATGCGTGCAGGACCCTTTATTCTAAGGAAAATGAAGGAAAATATAGTAAAACGTTTAGTCATGTATTCAAGTAGACGGGCATATTTTTTAACATTTATTACGTCATAATAATTAATCATTAGATAAGTTAAACTGTATTAAAATTATTATTAACTATTTGTTTATGTTTTCACAATAGCGTAAGTGTATTAAAAACAAGGGTAAAAGTTGAAAAATTCAAAATAAATCAAAAACTACTAGAAATAGGTTTTTCTTATGGGTTTTATAGGGTTTTTATGACATACTTAATAAAAGTTGGAGGGTTTTGTAAAATCTATCAGAAAAAAAATAATAATAAAACAGGGTGTGCCATTTAAAAAAATTGAGATTTTGCAATTTAAAATAGTCGAAATATATAAATTTATTTTGAACACCCTTTAGCATCTAACTCAAATTTCTTTACATATATCTATTTTTTCATCTCTATAGAACAGTCGTAGCAATTATGAGTATTCCACCTTCAGAAACAATGGCGCTGCTGGCAATTTTTTTACAAAACCGAAAAAACTAATATTTATATGAATATATATATATATATATATATATATATATATATATATATATATATATATATAATATATAATATTATTAATAAAAAAGTTATAAAATTTTACGTAGAATTTAAAAATAATTTAGAAAATAGGATGTTCTATTTAAAAAAAAAACATATGTTATATCGGCTACACTTTTTTGAAGTACCCTGTATATGTTTTTGAAGATTAGTTTTAGAGTTACCGGTAATCGTAAAGTAGTAAATGTTTGTCAGCTAAAGTATTCGAATGTTTACTAATATCGCACTAATATTAAATTAATTATGAAATTCATTAATTATTATCTAATTATTGAAAATACATATACACTGGTTAGCAAAAAATTCGACTCAAAGGATTTTGCTTCATTTAACACCGATCTTTGAATTTAATTTTCAAACAGTGGTATTATTTTTGGTATCATTAGAATGCTTATTTTCTTCTCTTGCCAATAATACCAACAATATTTGGATTTCTAAAAACTTTTAGTGATTAAAACGGTTTTACTCAATAGAACCGTTTTTGTTCATTGCGCAACGTACTTGTTGCGTGCTATTCATCCCTATAAAAAGACAAGAAACTGCATTTTCCTATCATTCCTTGATCGGACCTTGAACCGTCCACATATCTGCTATACCTGCTCACTAATTACGTCATCGGAAAATGGATACCACCCCAGAAGAAACGGCACACGTCATTCCTCTATTGCAAGAAGGGCATAGCCAACGTGTAGTAGCTGTGCAACTGCACGTGAGCCAGTCAGCTGTCATCAGAGTCTACAGACGTTACCGAGAGACTGGCTCCTTTACACGGGGACCAAGATCAGGAAGAAAAAGGTGTACCTCGGAGCGAGATGATCGCTTCATTGTCAACACAACTCTAAGAAATCGTCACTTGACTGGCGTTGAGGTCCAGCAGAAGCTCTGACAAGTTCGTGGTCGGGCTGTCAGTCATTGGTCAGTCAAAAGAAGACTGAAAAAAGCTAACCTAACTCCGAAGAGAGCAGCTAACGGACCCAAATTGACAGCAGCCCATCGACAAGCGCGACTCAGATTTGCCCGAGAACATGTCGACTGGATCTCAGAGCGCTCAGTTTTATTCTCCAACGAGTCCCGAAAGTGCCTACATGGCAATGATGGAATCTATAGGAAGCCTGGGGAACGCTATGCTCAGTGCTGCATTACTGAAACGGTCGCCTACGGAGGAAGTTCTATCATGGTGTGGGGAGGCATCTGACTGGATGCGAAAACCGATTTGGTTTTCGTGACTGACGAGACTCGCATGGGTGGATTAACTACTCACCGGTACATAGAGGAGATCCTGCAGGAACACGTTTTTTTCGAACGCTGAGTATGTTGATGATAGCTTCGTGCTAATGCACGACAATGCGAGGTCACATTAGACTAGCATGCGCGGAGGCCTGACGTCAATCCAATCGAACACATGTGGGATGAACTCAAAAGAGGGTTCGAGCCAGAAATCCAGCCCCTGCATCGCTGAGGGGGGAAGAATCCCAAAAGACAGTGGTGAAAAAGCTCACCCGCTCCATGGAAAACCGGCTGAAAGTAGTAATCAGGGGAGGGGGAGGGGGGTAATACAAAATATTGATTTTGATTTTTATCAATAAAATTAATTGTTAAACTTAAAATTTGTTTAATTTTTCTTTCTCTTACCCCTATTCCCAATCCTTGTTTCCCCTTTCAATTATTTTAATCAGTATAGCGCATGAGGTATGCTATGGAATTTGGTATCATTAGAAAAGAGAACCGAATAAGCTTTCAAATGATACTAAAATCCATAAAAATATATGAACACTAAATTTTAGGATCCGTTTTAAATGAAGCAAAATAGTTTGAGTCGATTTTTTTTGCTCACCAGTGTAGATATGATGGTTAGTAAATAAGTGCGAGACTTTTTTTTTTTTTTAATAATTATGAAAATAGTTAAAAAAAAAATGGATTTTATTAGTACTTAAATTGAAAATAACTCGAAATCTGTCCGTTTTTTTTTGCCCATAGACACTTTTATTTAGAAAGCTGAGAAAATTCAGCCAATTTAATCGAAACCACTTTTCCATAAGAAATGTGCGGGGTGCTTTTGCTTGAAAATAAGATGTGTGAAATACCGTGATTGCCGTACACCTTAGACCTTCTTTCATCATTGTCTTTCATCAACTTTTGAACCACTTGCCTCCTTAGTGAGAAACTTTATCGAGGTGAGATATTCTAAATTATTTTCGCAAATTTTTCGGAAAACAAATGGTAAGAACTACAAAAAAAAAATGAAAATGCGTCACCGCTTCGAATTCTTAATAAATTAACGATAAAACTAAAACTATATTTTTTAACGGTTAGATAGTAAGTAGCTACCTACTGTTATTTCAAGAACTGAACTCGTCAAGTTGATAATTGCCGTCATCGGTGACATTAAGACAACGGAAAAAAACACAATGAGGACAAGTTTACTGTTGGCGAGTTCTCACGACCGACCGTGTATCAGGTACCCAGTGGGGTATCAATGATGCAAGAAATACAAGAAAATTCAACTATGATGCCGATACTAGCTGTAAAATATAACTTGGATCCTGTTTTTTTTTTCAATAATAATAAAACGGTTGATAACCTGATTGTTAGTCTGATTTAGAGGACTTGTGAATAAGGGCGGTTGATGGGTCAGAGTAAACCATATGTTGATTAACTGGATCTTGGTGTTGCTCCTACTCCACAGTGTAACCTGTGTATTTCGTGTAATATCGTCTAGACTTCTTGGCACTATTTGAATTAACTCTATTATGGCAAGAGGGTTGAATAAAAGCCATTTTAAAAAATTTATTGATTGAAAAAGTGAAAAACAAAATGGTTTACGACTATATCGTTCGCTCAAGCTAAAAAAATGATTGGCCTTGGCAGATAAAACTTAGTTGGTCACACATACTAAGTCATTGTTATGGATTGTCGAACTTAAATCACATTTAGGACACTCGGATTTTTAATGGAACGAATTTGAGGTTAAGTAGCAGGTCTCCGTATACTGTACAATTCTACTCGAAACCTACTTATTCTGGTGATGTAGATGACCAGTTTTCATGTCAGCGCTTGGATGATCCTCCAATGAGTCGAGAGTTATGTTTTTTCACTTTTCCAATTTTTCCTAGTCGATCATCGGGTACCGTGTCAACATGACCTCTCGATGTTCTTCTGACTCTGGAACATCGCACGAAATCATCTTCTCCTTCAGATTTCTACGGGTCTGGTAATGGTAACTTCTAGATATTTCAAAGTTTTTACTATTTTACACTTTCCTCATAAACCGTGAATTTATATCTCCTCGACACCTTGGACATCATCAGAGAATCGGTTTTTTGAACTGATGATATTGTACCGTTCGGTAGTTGTCTCGAATTTGAACAGCACCCTTTGCAAGTTATCCTCGTCCTTTCATATGATTACTGCATCATCGGCATAACAGATGATCTTAATCTTTCGATCGCCCACTTTATAATCCACGTCAGTGTGCGCTAAAAATCGTCTTTTCTGTTTAAAAGCGATCGACTTCTGAAGCCGGGAAGTGTCGTATTCTACATTTGCGCCGCAATTTCTATCCTTAGTTTTAATAGTAATATACCCTTTTCCTGTTTTTTTATTGAGATAATAAACAAATATTTTGCATAAATATTTATAATAAAACATAAAAGGGGTGGGAAGAAAATTAGAGGAATTGTTTCGTATATATAGCGTTATATATCCTTTTCAAGGGGTTTAGAATCAAGGAATTTCAAAATTAGGTTATTTTTTCATTATTTTCAATTTTAGGTGGGTGTCGTTAAATATTGTATAATTTCAATAGTATCTTGAGAATTTTTGTAAGTTTTTCGGATGGGAAAATAGGCATATCTTAAGCATAATCATATATTTATTTATTTATTTATTTATTTACATATATATATATATATATATATATATATATATATATATATATATATATATATATATATATATATACATATATGAGTGGGTCGAAATTTTTTTTTTTAAAATTTACCCCCTGAAAAATTTTAATTTTTTGTGAATAACTACTGGTCCAAATTTTATTGAATTTGAGCGACATCTATGGCTCGAACCTTAACCTCAAATAGATCTAAATATCGAAGAAAAAACATAAGAAAATATAAAATTCTACTTAATTATGATACAAATATTATGAAAAATTCTTAAAAACCTAGACTTGAAACTAAAAACTCGTAAAACTTAACCTAAAAGGATTGAAAATGAAGAACGTACGTTACAGAAAGTAATTTTTTAATCGTTAATTCATTTTCAATCTTTTTAGATTTAGTTTTACGAGTTTTTCTTCGATATTTAAAGAATAAATCTATTTGAGGTTAGGGTTCGAGCCACAGATGTCACTCAAATTCAATAAAATTTGGACCAGTTGTTATTCACAAAAAATAAAAATTTTTCAGGGGCTAACTTTTAAAAAAAATTTTTGACCCATTCATGTATATATATATATATATATATATATATATATATATATATATATATATATATATATATACAGTCGACACTGTTTATAGTGAAAAACTCTTTATAGTGCAATTTTTTCAAGACCTAGAATATCTTACATACATAGCAATATATACAGATTTTTTCTTTATATAGCTATATATATATATATATATATATATATATATATATATATATATATATATATATATATATATATATATACCAGGTGTACAAGTATGAAATGCCGAATTTTTTTCTAAAAAAACATGTTAAATTCGGAAGAATGATAAAAAATGGTTTATTCAAAGTATGCTCCATCGCTTGTTATACATTTTTCCAATCTTTCGGACAATTTGTGAATACCACGCCAGTAAAAATCTTCCCCTTTTTCTGCGAACCATTCATCGAGCCATTTTTTCACATCTTCGTACGAACCAAAGCGCTGCTCAGCAAGTGCGTGACCCATCGATGCAAACAAGTGGTAATCGGAAGGAACCAAGTCTGGTGAGTAAGCCGCATGGGGTAGAACCTCCTAGCTGAGTGCTTTCCAACGTGTCGCGAACTGGTTTTGCCGTATGTGATGGAGCACTGTCATGAAGAAAAATGACTTTGTGTTGCCTCTTTCGGTATTCTGGCCTTTTTCCAAGCAGCGAACGGTTCAAATCGGACAATTGTTGTTGGTAACGTTTAGTATTAACCGTTTCCCCAGGTTTTAACAGCTAATAGACCACGCCCCTCTGGTCCCACCAAACACAGAGCATCGTCTTTCTGCCAAAGCGATTCGGTTTTGCGGTCAATGTGGATGGTGCGCCTGGGTCTACCCATGATTTTTTGCGCTTGGGATTCTCAAATTAAATCCACTTTTCATCCCCTGTAACTATACGATACAAAAACGACTTCCTTTTGTACCGAGCGAGCAAAACGTCACACGTGTTTTTGCGCTTTTCCATTTGCCTGTCGTTGAACTCATGTGCCGTTCTTCTGAATCTTTCCCATCTCTCGTAGCAGATTGGAAACAGCTTGTTGACTAACGCCCAATTGTTCGGCGAGTTATTTTTGTGTTTGCGAATCATCTTCGTCCAACAATGCTTGCAATTCCACATCTTCGTATTTTTTTGGCGGTTTTCCACGTTTCTTGTCTGCAACATCGAAGTCACCACTTTTGAAACGCCGAAACCATCGTTCACACGTATCTTGCGATGGAGCATGTTTACCATAAGGTTCTCGAAGTAATCGGTATGATTCAACAGCAGTTTTCTTCAAATGAAAACAAAAAATTAATGCGGTCCGCGAATGTTCTTTGTTCGGTATAAATTTCGACATATTGAACACAACAACACAACACTATGCACACACTTTTCCAATTTATCACTCGTGCGCATCTGACACTTGTTGATGACACAACGATATGGCGCAGTGTCAAATTTTTATAGCACAAACTGCATTGGTGCACCATCTGTTGTCTGAAATCTGCATTTCATACTTGTACACCTGGTATATATATATATATATATATATATATATATATATATATAAAACATAGCCTGAAAAGTTTTTGGTCTGACACTTGTTGATGACACAACGAAATGGCGCAGTGTCAAATCTTTATAGCACAAACTGCATTGGTGCACCATCTGTTGTCTGAAATCCGTATTTCATACTTGTACACCTGGTATATATATATATATATATATATATATATATATATATATATATATATATATATATATATATATGTATATACATATACATATATATATATATATATATATATATATATATATATATATATATATATATATATATATATATATATATATATATATACATATACGAGGCTGGTTTGAAAAGTCCGTGCAAAAATAAAAACTACTTATGTGTTTGGGGTAAACCTTTTTTTATTTTTCGACATAGTCTCCTTTTAGGCTTATACACTTCGTCCAACGATGTTCTAGTTTGTTGATCCCTTCCGAATAATAGGATTTGTCCAAGTCTGCCAAATATCTATTAGTGTCTGCAATCACCTCCTCGTTTGAATAAAATCTTTGTCCCGCCAGCCATTTCTTCAAATTGGGGAACAAATAGTAGTTGGAATCCTATTTCGATTAATTTTACGACCACAACTGTGAGGTGGTTGTCGTGATGGAAAAGGACTTTCTTGTGGGCCAATCGCGGGCGTTTTTCTTGCAGCTCGGTTTTCAAACGGTCCAATAACGATGAATAATATTCACCTGTAATAGTTTGACCCTTTTCCAGATAGTCGATGAGGATTATCCCTTGCGAATCCCAAAAGACAGTCGCCATAATCTTTCCGGCCGAAGGAACGGTCTTCGCCTTTTTTGGTGCAGATTCCCCCTTGGTAACCCATTGTTTAGATTGTTGTTTGGTCTCAGGAGTATAGTAATGTATCCATGTTTCATCCACAGTGACGAAACGCCGCTTAAAGTCCTCCGGATTCTTCTGGAACAGCTGCAAACCATCCTTGCAACACTTCACACGATTCCGTTTTTGGTCAAGCGTGAGCAATCGCGGCACCCAACTTGCGGATAGCTTTCTCATGTCCAAATGTTTATGCAAAATATTATGTACCCGTTCAGTCGAGATGCCCACAGCACTAGCAATCTCACGCACCTTAACTCTCCTGTCATCCATTACCATATCATGGATTTGATCAATGATTTCTGGAGTCGTAACCTCCACAGGCCGTCCAGAACGTTCAGCGTCACTTGTGCCCATATGGCCAGTCCGAAAATTTTGAAACCACTTATAAACTGTTCTAATCGAAGGTGCAGAGTCACCATAATGTTTATTAAGCTTCTCTTTAGTCTCCTGAGGCGTTTTGCCTTTCATAAAGTAATGTTTAATCACCACACGAAATTCTTTTTCGTCCATTTCTTGAAAATCACTCGACTTCCTTGATTCACACGAATGCCAAACACAAAGAAATAGACCAATATGGCTGAAACTTGGTGTGCGTTCATTCAAGAGATGCTACTAACTAAACATGACCTCGATACGCGCCGGTGGTGCCATCTCTCGGACTTTGCACGGACTTTTCAAACCAGCCTCGTATATATATATATATATATATATATATATTTATATATATATATATATATATATATATATATATATATATATATATATATATATATATATATATACATATATATATATATATATATATATATATATATATATATATATATATATATATATATATATAACATATATAGTATATATAAAACATAGCCTGAAAAGTTTTTGGTCTAACTATTTAACACACATTTTTTTTTTGTAAAATTCAACTTTATTCATCAATATAGTCTCCTTCAAGAGCAATACGCTTTTCTAACATTTCTATACCTTTCTTGTAGAAGGATTTTTTTTTGCCTTCAAAACATGCCCAGTTTTGGCAATAACTTCTTCATTTCAGCCAAATCTCTTTCCCGCGAGCATTTTTTTTGAGGTCTGCGAATAGATAATAGTCGCTGGGAGCCAAATCTGGAGAATGCGGTGGATCAGGAAGTAATTCGATCTTCAATTCATGCAATTTTGCCATCGTAACCATTGACTTGTGACACGGTGCATTATCTTGATGAAAGAGCACTTTTTTCTTGTTCATTTGGGGCCGTTTCTTTGCGATTTCTGCCTTCAAACGTACCAATAACTTTATATAATATTCGTTATTGATGGTTTTTCCCTTTTCAGCATAGTCGATGAACATCATTCCATGTGCATCCCAAAATACAGAGGCCAAAGCCTTCCCAGCCGACTATTGTGTCTTTGGTCGCTTTGGGCGGCTTTCACTGGCTACTGTTCTCACTCAGCTGACTGCCGATTTGATTCTGGTGTGTAGTGGTGGATTCATGTTTCATCCATTGTCACATATCGCAGGAAAAAAATCTTTTTTATTGCGCTTAAACAGGTCCAAACATCATCAACACGTTGTTGTTTTTGGTCCACTATGAGCAAACGCGGTACCCATTTCGAACAGAGCTTTTTCATGCCCAAATGTTCTTGCAAAATATGACCAACACGTACTTTTGCTATCTTTAAGGTATCAGCTATCTCACGCAATTTCACTTTACGGTCATCCAAAACAATTTTGTGGATTTTTTTATGTTTTTCCGGTGGAACCACCTCATTTGGTCCAGAACGTTCAGCATCATTTGTGTCTGTACGACCGCGTTTAAATTCAGCATACCAGTAAATAATGAGTGATTTTCCAGGGGCAAAGTAACACGTATCCAGCCATTGCTTTGCTTGAACAGTATTTTTCCCATCAAAAAACAGTGTTTAATCAATACACGAAATTCGATTTTTTTCCATTGTTTTGAAAATATCAAAAGTAGCATCACTAAAACCACTGTAACTTGTAAACTAATTGTCGAAATGTCATGAAATTTTGACACGTACCGTTTGAAGGTTGGTACTTCTTAAAAATCATATGGATTTTTTGAAAAGGGCGACATCTCTGTGTCGGACCAAAAACTTTTCAGCCTACGTGTTATATATAAATATATCTTCTTTTTACGAAGCCGTCTCCTCACGAAGGTTGGCGATCCATATACCTAAACAAACTTTAAAAACTGCTGCTCGAAAAATATCACCCGAAGCACTGCCAAACCACTTTCGCATGTCCTGTAGCCAATATCATATAAGGTGCTAACGAGCTGGAGAAGGAAGACAGAAGAGTGACTTTGTTTTGGAGTTTTTTAAGTCAACGAATCGAAACATCACATTTTTTTTTGATTGTTAACATGGGAGAGAGGGTGAAAGGGGTGGGGGTCGTTGTATCGTTTCAATAGTATTATAAGAATTTTTCCTGGTTTTGATTAGGATACTTAATAATAAATATATATGGGGCGAACGGAATGAGGTAGGAGGTTAAAGGGGTAATTGCGTGTATGACGTAATATGCTTCTATTTCAGTGTTCTTGATTTTCCGTTACTTCTAATTTTAACAGAAATGATATGTAGAAGAGATTTGATTGCAGAGTAATAATTTAGAAATACAAAAAGGTTAAGTTTGCTGTGGGTAAATTATTGTATTTCCTTTCCCTGCTAACGGGAATACAATCGTGAAACAATTAAGCTCCGAAACTTTTCTTTTTTTTAGGTCTTAGGGTTTTTAGATGATGAAAAATATATTTTTTGAACGTCCAACCTATTATAAATAATATGAAATATCGCAAAAATAATAATCTAGCCACACATCACGAAAAGGGTTTATTTTTATTTACACATCAAAAGGTTTTTTTCGCCTGACAATTTTTAGTGTTCCGTACTGAACTTATATAAGATGACTTCGGTGTCTGTCTGTCTGTCACACCCGATTTTCTCCGAAACTATTTGTCATAGAAAGTTGGAATTTGGTAATAATATAGGAATTAAGGGCCTCATCAAAGCCGTGTAGTTTTGAAAGTCAAATTTTGACTTAAGGGGTTAGTTTTGGGGGGGTGAAATCGGAAGTGAAAAAAAAAAAAATTTAGTAGGTCATCGAGTGTGGTGTCAAATGAAAGCTTGTGAAAACACGAGTATTATATATATATATATGTATATATATGTATATATATATATATATATATATATATATATATATATATATATATATATATATAAAATGTAATACTTGCGCACACTTTTCTTTGTATTATTTTTAAAAAGTCGCGAAAAATCGCTGTCCCCCACCTTATCTCGAAAAGTAGTGATCAAAAAATTTTGAAAAAATTCTTGAATATTCTCCAGGGGGTGTAGATTGAACGAAAATTATCACGAGTGCATTACCTTTAATAATTTATCTGGTATATAAAAAAACAAAAATTTTAAGGTCATCAATTTTCAGTAAAGATTGCAAACAAACTTTGTTGAAAACTCATTTGGGGTGTGTTTTGTGAAGTCAATAATCATTTTATACCACCGTAACAACATTTTTTATTTTAAAAGTAAAGTAAAACGTACGGAACTCTAATTGTGCAAGTTCAACTTGCACTTGACCGGTTATTATTTTATCTGTATAGTAAACATTTGCATTTTATGTTTTAACGTACGTACGTATTTCGTTAGCAGGCAGCATATATTGTGTTCGATTTGATTTTAAAAGACAAGAGTGTAGTTATTTAATCATTAAATACCTTTCTAATTATTTAAACAACGTATGTTTCTATTTTTTTTTAATTAGTATTTCACCATCAAATTGATTGTATTAAGTTATTCTTTAGTGTGTATTTTAGAAATGCGTGTTTCCAGGGAAAGTAATGGGTAAATCATATTACCAGTTTTTTATTATCTTTCTGTAGTTTAATTTATTAATAATTTGGATACTTTTAGGCAATACTAAAATAATTATTTTGAAGTTTAGTCAAAATACTTTTCGGAGTTATCAAAATAATTAGGTCCGCTAATTAACGGTAAAGGTAAATTTCCCCTCCAGAGTTAAGATAAATAAATTTTATAACACGAAAATAAAAAATTAATCTTCGCCACTGAAAACATGTCCGACATGGAAACATATTAAAACTAGTAATGGTGGCGCGTACCACCGCAGCAGGAGTATTTTATTCCCTACTTCGCGTTCTTGTTTTTGTCGCGCCGACGACTTTACCGACTTCGGATTTCTAGTTAGTACTAATTACGGGTAATTAACGTACTTTTTGCGCCACGGTAGAGATATCATGGGCATACTACCTTGAGGATGATGATGAGTCTCTACGCTTCGGTACGTCAACAATTGCAAAAATGTCTGTCTTCTGATGTAAAAGCAAAGGCTAATTGTTCTACAATTATTAGGAGGGTTTAAAAAATATTTTAAGGCTTTTAGTACATTTATTTAACGATCAGATGCAATTGTAGAATATTTCTATCCTTTTCTGTTACTATAGAAAATATAGGATGGAAATACTCAAAGATTTACATGACATTTAGATAACTTTCATATAATAGAGGTTTATCGATTATGTATGTACATATGTATGTTTCCGACCGAAGATATATACAACATGTTAATAACTATTTGTGAATCTACGAGGCTGGTTTGAAAAGTCCGTGCAAAAATAAAAACTACTTATGTGTTTGAGGTAAACCTTTTTTATTTTTCGACATAGTCTCCTTTTAGGCTTATACACTTCGTCCAACGATGTTCTAGTTTGTTGATCCCTTCCGAATAATAGGATTTGTCCAAGTCTACAAAATATCCATTAGTGTCTGCAATCACCTCCTCGTTTGAATAAAATCTTTGTCCCGCCAGCCATTTCTTCAAATTGGGGAACAAATAGTAGTCCGAGGGAGCCAAGTCTGGAGAATAGGGGGGATGTGAAACGAGTTGGAATCCTATTTCCATTAATTTTGCGACCACAACTGCTGAGGTGTGTGCTGGTGCGTTGTCGTGATGGAAAAGGACTTTCTTGTGGGCCAATCATGGGCGTTTTTCTTGCAGCTCGGTTTTCAAACGGTCCAATAACGATGAATAATATTCACCTGTAATAGTTTTACCCTTTTCCAGATAGTCGATGAGGATTATCCCTTGCGAATCCCAAAAGACAGTCGCCATAACCTTTCCGCCGGCCGAAGGAACGGTCTTCGCCTTTTTTGGTGCAGATTCCCCCTTGGTAACCCATTGTTTAGATTGTTGTTTGGTCTCAGGAGTATAGTAATGTATCCATGTTTCATCCACAGTGCCGAAACGACGCTTAAAGTCCTCCGGATTCTTCTGGAACAGCTGCAAACCATCCTTGCAACACTTCACACGATTCCGTTTTTGGTCAAGCGTGAGCAATCGCGGCACCCATCTTGCGGATAGCTTTCTCATGTCCAAATGTTTATGCAAAATATTATGTACCCGTTCAGTCGAGATGCCCACAGCACTAGCAATCTCACGCACCTTAACTCTTCTGTCATCCATCACCATATCATGGATTTGATCAATGATTTCTGGAGTCGTAACCTCCACAGGCCGTCCAGAACGTTCAGCGTCACTTGTGCCCATATGGCCAGTCCGAAAATTTTGAAACCACTTATAAACTGTTCTAATCGAAGGTGCAGAGTCACCATAATGTTTATCAAGCTTCTCTTTAGTCTCCTGAGGTGTTTTGCCTTTCATAAAGTAATGTTTAATCACCACACGAAATTCTTTTTCGTCCATTTCTTGAAAATCACTCGACTTCCTTGATTCACACGAATGCCAAACACAAAGAAATAGACCAATATGGCTGAAACTTGGTATGCGTTCATTCAAGAGATGCTACTAACTAAACATGACCTCGATACGCGCCGGTGGTGCCATCTCTCGGACTTTGCACGGACTTTTCAAACCAGCCTCGTACATGGTACACTAGCTGTGCCCGCGGCTCCGCTCGCTATAACCTGGCCAGAGAACATATGTCATAAAAGAGACCCTTCTTTATCATGTGTAGTAATAGACAATCGGCTGACATAGTTCGTTTTTGAATAAGAATGTTTCAATTGTAGTTATTGTAAAAATTCGATATTCTGGGATCATGTAAAGGTTTTAATTTAAATAAAAATTTGCCTTAGCAGATAGTGACATCAAATTTTAATATGTTGTAAAAGAGACAATTCTTTACCATGTGTAGTAATAGATAATTGGCCGAGATAGTTCGTTTCTGAATACGACTGTCTCAGTTTTAGTTACTGTAAAATTTCGATATTCTCAAGTATAATGCGAAGGTTTTAATTCAAATTAAAAAATTGCCTCAGCAGATAGTGATATCAAATTTTAATATGTTATAAACCCTTCTTTATCATGTGTACTAATAGACAATCGACTGAGATAGTTGCGTTTTATATATATTATATAGATTATTATTATTATATAATGGCCAGGTTATATATGTACATGTATGAATTAAATCGGATAAGTGGTTCTCAAGTGCTAAGCGCACTAACGGAAAGACAGAGAGACATTGCATCTATAATATATAAAATGCAACGTCTCTCTGTCTGTCTGTCCGTTAGTGCGCTTATCACTGAAGAACCACTTATCCGATTTACTTACTTTTTTTTTTTTTAAACATACATATGTTCTCTGGCCAGGTTATAGGTTATATTTTATTACGATAAGTAGCATAGGGAATGAGTAGTGACGATAATAGTGAATGAAGTCGGAAAAAAAAGTTTGCCGCTAGCGCGTTCCCTTCCAATACACCGCCTAAACCATTAAATATGGAACAATATTATGTAGCAGAGAATATTTATAATCTATAATCTATAATATATATAAAATGCAATGTCTCTCTGTCTGTCTGTCCATTAGTGCGTTTAACAGGCGAGAACCACTTATTCGATTAACGTGATTTTTTAAATTCATACATATGTTCTCTGACCAGGTTATAGACATATATTTTATTACATCTATAATATATATAAAACGCAACGTATCTCTGTATGTCTGTCCGTTAGTGCCCTTATCACTGGAGAACCACTTATCCGATTTACGTACTTTTTTTTTAAAAACATACATATGTTCTCTGGCCAGGTTATAGATTATATTTTATTACGAGAGGTAGCATAAGGAATGAGCAGTGACGATAATAGTGAATGAAGTCGGAAAAAAAGTTTGCCGCTAGCGCGTTCCCTTGCAATACACAGCCTAAACCATTATATATGGAACAATATTATGTAGCAGGGAATATCTATAATCTATAATATATATCTATAATAAATATAAAATGCAACGTCTGTCTGTCTGTCTGTCCGTTAGTGCGCTTATCACTGAAGAACCACTTATCCGATTTACTTACTTTTTTTTTAAAACATACATATGTTCTCTGGCCAGGTTATAGGCTATATTTTATTACGATAAGTAGCATAGGGAATGAGCAGTGACGATAATAGTGAATGAAGTCGGAAAAAAAGTTTGCCGCTAGCGCGTTCCCTTGCAATACACAGCCTAAACCATTAAATATGGAACAATATTATGTAACAGAGAATATCTATAATCTATAATATATATAAAATGCAATGGCTCTCTGTCTGTCTGTTTGTCCATTAGTGCGTTTAACAGGCGAGAACCACACATCTGATTTACGTGATTTTTTAAATCATATATATGTTCTCTGACCAGGTTATAGATATATATTTTATTACATCTATAATATCTATAAAATGCAACGTATCTCTGTCTGTCTGTCTGTCCGTTAGTGCGCTTATCACTGGAGAACGACTTATCCGATTTACGTACTTTTTTTTTTTAAAACATACATATGTTCTCTGGCCAGGTTATAGGCTATATTTTATTACGATAAGTAGCATAGGGAATGAGCAGTGACGATAATAGTGAATGAAGTCGGAAAAAAAAAGTTTGCCGCTAGCGCGTTCCCTTGCAATACACAGCCTAAACCATTAAATATGGAACAATATTATGTAACAGAGAATATCTATAATCTATAATATATATAAAATGCAATGGCTCTCTGTCTGTCTGTTTGTCCATTAGTGCGTTTAACAGGCGAGAACCACTCATCTGATTTAGGTGATTTTTTAAATTCATACATATGTTCTCTGACCAGGTTATAGATATATATTTTATTACATCTATAATATCTATAAAATGCAACGTATCTGTCTGTCTGTCTGTCCGTTAGTGCGCTTATCACTGGAGAACGACTTATCCGATTTACGTACTTTTTTTTTAAAACATACATATGTTCTCTGGCCAGGTTATAGGCTATATTTTATTACGAGAGGTAGCATAAGGAATGAGCAGTGACGATAATAGTGAATGAACTCGGAAAAAAGGTTGCCGCTAGCGCGTTCCCTTGCAATACACAGCCTAAACCATTAAATATGGAACAATATTATGTATCAGAGAATATCTATAATCTATAATATATATAAAATGCAATGGCTCTCTGTCTGTCTGTTTTTCCATTAGTGCGTTTAACAGGCGAGAACCACTTATCCGATGTACGTGATTTTTTAAATTCACACATATGTTCTCTGACCAGGTTATAGATATATATTTTATTACATCTATAATATCTATAAAATGCAACGTATCTCTGTCTGTCTGTCTGTCCGTTAGTGCGCTTATCACTGAAGAACCACTTATCCGATTTACGTACTTTTTTTTTTTAAAACATACATATGTTCTCTGGCCAGGTTATAGGCTATATTTTATTACGAGAGGTAGCATAAGGAATGAGCAGTGACGATAATAGAGAATGAAGTCGGAAAAATGTTTGCCGCTAGCGCGTTCTCTTGCAATACACAGCTTAAACCATTATATATGGAACAATATTATGTAGCAGAGAATATCTATAATCTATAATATATATAAAATGCAATGTCTCTCTGTCTGTCCGTTAGTGCGCTTATCACGTGAGAACCGCTTATCCGATTTACGGGTTTTTATAATTTTATATATATTTTCTATATAATTAAATATAAGCCTAGATAATGGGAGATAAGGAGAAATAATGGGAGATAAGGAGAAATATTGCGAGATAAGTCGAGATAAACATAGATAATGGGAGATAAGGTGAGATAATGGGATATAAGGAGAAATAATGAGAGATAAGGAGAAATAATGGGGGATGAGCAGAGATAAGCCTAAATAATGGAAATTATGTAGAGATAAGAGATAATGGGAGATAAGAAGAAATAATGAAAGATAATGGCAGATATTTTATTTCGTTAGGTAACATAAGGAATAAGTAGTAACGATAGTAGTGAATCAAGACCACGCAAGCGGTGCCGCGGGCACTGCTAGTTTTATATATAATATATTATTTGCTACATGATATTGTTCCATATTTAACGGTTTAGGCAGCGTATTGCAAGAGAGCGCGCTAGCGGCAAACTTGACGAACGACTTAATTTATTATTATCGTCACTGCTTATTCCTTATGTTACCTAACGTAATAAAATATATTCCATAACCTGGCCAGAGAACATATGTATACATTTAAAAAAAAACACGTAAATCGGATAAGAGGTTCTCGAGTGATAAGTGCACTAACGGACAGACAGACAGAGAGACGATGCATTTTATATATATTATATATAAAATATCTGATAAAAAAGGATACATATTATTATACCATCAAGTTACTTCTTTTAAATCTACTTAACTGATTATTTGAAGAGATTAAAACACAATAAGTTTATTATTACTAAGCGTCGAGAAGAATATACATCACGCACACCAAAAGGCACAAAACATTAAAGTTTAAAACAATAAAAGTCAAAAATGCATAGAATCGATTTCAGTTCAGGATTGGTGAGCTCCACTCGAGCCGAAACGCACCAATGTAGCGGAAATAATGTCCAGACGTGCTGCGTGCTCACGAAAACGCCATTTAGCTTTATTTCTTTTGTTTTCGCTTTTTAGTATTATGTTCGTTTGTTTTGTCTTAATGTAAGTTGTTAGTGGGTTGAGCAATGATTTCTCTTGTCGTACAGGCATGATAGGAAGTTGTTCTTTTATGTTTCGTCATTGTTGTAGATGGTTTAAATTAATATGGTAGCCACATGTCAAAACGCTTTTAATAATATAAATCAACGATATTTTAAAGTAGATTTTTGCAGCATTAGGTTTGAACTCCATATTTATCAGTGCAGCAACATCTGCAGTCAAATCAACTACTTTATATGCTCGCTTTCTGTGAAACTGAGATCAGTCAACAAGAACAGTTAACTTTCAATATTCTGGAGACAGCTTCTATTCCTGGCTTGGAAGTAACTTTGGAGTCTGTCGTTTTGTCGAAACCAAACTTGTTAGCGAGACGAGGATTATCGAACTTAGATACTATGTGGTTAAGATAACAACTTAACCGAAAACAAGGTTCATTTACTGCCTGTATCTGCTACTAAGGACTAGGGATATGATTCGCTTTTCTTGCAAATATAATCGACTTTTTACAAACTAAGGCATTTGAGACTGTTGAAATCTGCTTCGCCCTAAAGTCCATGGCGAATGCAAGAATAGATTCCAGATATATAGAAATAATAGAGAACATCTACGAGGATGGTTTGAAAAGTCCGTGCAAAGTCCGAGAGATGGCACCACCACGGCGCGTATCGAGGTCATGTTTAGTTAGTAGCATCTCTTGAATGATCGCACAAGTTTCAGCCATATTGGTCTATTTCTTTGTGTTTGGCATTCGTGTGAATCAAGGAAGTCGAGTGATTTTCAAGAAATGGACGAAAAAGAATTTCGTGTGGTGATTAAACATTACTTTATGAAAAGTAAAACGCCTCAAGAGACTAAATAGAAGCTTGATAAACATTATGGTGACTCTGCACCTTCGATTAGAACAGTTTATAAGTGGTTTCAAAATTTTCGGACTAGTCATATGGGCACAAGTGACGCTGAACGTTCTGGACAGCCTGTGGAGGTTACGACTCCAGAAATCATTGATCAAATCCATGATATGGTGATGGATGACAGAAGAGTTAAGGTGCGTGAGATTGCTAGTGCTGTGGGCATCTCGACTGAACGGGTACATAATATTTTGCATAAACATTTGGACATGAGAAAGCTATCCGCAAGATGGGTGCCGCGATTGCTCACGCTTGACCAAAAACGGAATCGTGTGAAGTGTCGCAAGGATGGTTTGCAGCTGTTTCAGAAGAATCCGGAGGACTTTAAGCGTCGTTTCGTCACTGTGGATGAAACATGGATACATTACTATACTCCTGAGACCAAACAACAATCTAAACAATGGGTTACCAAGGGGGAATCTGCACCAAAAAAGGCGAAGACCGTTCCTTCGGCCGGAAAGGTTATGGCGACTGTCTTTTGGGATTCGCAAGGGATAATCCTCATCGACTATCTGGAAAAGGGTAAAACTATTATAGGTGAATATTATTCATCGTTATTGGACCGTTTGAAAACCGAGCTGCAAGAAAAACGCCCGCGATTGGCCCACAAGAAAGTCCTTTTCCATCACGACAACGCATCAGCACACACCTCAGCAGTTGTGGTCGCAAAATTAATGGAAATAGGATTCCAACTCGTTTCACATCCACCCTATTCTCCAGACTTGGCTCCCTCGGACTACTATTTGTTCCCCAATTTGAAGAAATGGCTGGCGGGACAAAGATTTTATTCAAACGAGGAGATGATTGCAAACACTAATAGATATTTGGCAGACTTGGACAAATCCTATTATTCGGAAGGGATCAACAAACTAGAACATCGTTGGACGAAGTGTATAAGCCTAAAAGGAGACTATGTCGAAAAATAAAAAAGGTTTACCCCAAACACATAAGTAGTTTTTATTTTTGCACGAACTTTTCAAACCAGCCTCGTATACATATTAAAATTGACGAAACAATTGACACTAACAATATACTATTAAAAAGAGGAGTGCGACAAGGAGATACTATCTCACCTAAATTATTTACTTTAAGGAGCTAAATTGGGATGAGAAGGGCATCAACATCGACTGCAATAGACTGAGTCACCTTAGGTTTGCAGACGACATAGTCGTGATATCTAATAACACCAATGAGCTACAGGAAACGTTAAACTATTTGAATGTGGTCTTTGCAAGGGTAGGTCTTAAAAAGAATTAAAAAAAAAAAATTAATGAGCTCTGAAGACATCAACATACAGACAAGAAATAACGCCACATAACGCGTCGACGAGTATATCTATGTAAAACACACTATTAAGATTAGAAAGGAGAACCAGCATGCAGAAATTACGAGGCGAATAAGGCTAGCATGGGCAGTTCTTGGAAAACTAGGCCATATCTTAAAAACTATTACAATACCCATAAACTTAAAAACTAAAGTCTATAATACCTGTGTCCTACCTGTCAGCACATATGAACTGGAAACGATGTACCTCACTAAAGTATTTGCTGAAAAGCTCATAACAGAAAGCTATGGAAAGAAGCATGCTTGGTATCTCCCTCAGAGATAGAATTCATAACGAGCAGATAAGGAGACGAACCAAATTTAATGACATAGTTCTGGAGACGGTATCCCGAGACAGATGGATATATAGGGTCACCGTATGGAGACTCAGAGAAACAGGAAGAGGCATGGGATGTCCACAGAAACGATGGGTCGATGATGACATAAGAGTAGTAGAAGGCAAGCAGTGGTTAAAGGTGGCAAAAGGTAGAGAAGAATGGAAGAGATTAGAAGAGACCTACGTCCAGGAGTGGACAAACTTGGGTTGACAAGAAGAAGAAGACAATACAATCCAAGACAGAAAAATAAATAAGAAAGTAAGAAGTTTATGTGATGTCCATGGACATCGTGCGATGGCCTAAAGCCAAAAGTAGAACATGGTGAAATCACGTTGACACAATACTGGACGACTGATTAATCGTCAGTAAAAATGGGAAATCTTACACTTGAACGATCACTCAAGCACCAGCATAAAAGCTGAACATTCACATCGTAAGAATATTAAGTGTCATTATTAGAGAAAAACAAGACATTACCAAAGATCACCGACGTACAAGACATATATAGACACCATATATTAAGTTTCCTATAACGCAAATAGGCAAATTAATAAAAATAAGCGAGGAAATTATCTTTGGTTTCATCATCATCATCATCGTAGCTTATTCCATCCATAGTGAGATGTACGCCTCCCCAAGTTGTCTCCAATGAGCTTTGTTGTTTGCTTTTTGCATCCAGTCGTGTCCTGCTAATCTTTTTATGTCGTCCGTCCATTTTGTCTGTGGTCTACCTCTGCATCTCTTTTATTCTCTAGGCCCCCATTCAACTATACGGCGTATCCATCTGTTATCATTCAGCCTTGCGATATGCCCTGCCTAATTCTATCTTAATATGTTGTATTACATCTGTCACTTTTGATCTTCTTCATATCTCGATGTTAGGAACACGATCTTGGAGTTTAATATTTAGCATTCTCCTCTCCATTGCTCTTAAGATTACCTGGAGTTTATTTATTACACTTTTATTTAAAGCCAACGTTTCAGTGCCATATGTAATTATCGGCAGTACATATTGATCGAATAATCTGGCTTTTATTGTATTTGGGATGTCCAATTTAAATGTAGATTGTAACCTTCCGAACGCACACCAAGCTAACGAGAGTTTTCTATCCAAGTCAGTGTGCATAGTGTTGTGTTGTTGTGTTACAGCATTAATTTTTTGGTTTCATTTGAAGAAAACTGCTGTTGAATCATACCGATTACTTCGAGAAGCTCATGGTGAACATGCTCCATCACAAGATACGTGTGAACGATGGTTTCGGCGTTTCAAAAGTGGTGACTTCGATGTTGCAGGCAAGGAACGTGGAAAACCGTCAAAAAATACGAAGATGTGGAATTGCAAGCATTGTTGGACGAAGATGATTCGCAAACACAAAAACAACTCCCCGAGCAATTGGGCGTTAGTCAACAAGCTGTTTCCAATCGGCTACGAGAGATGTAAAAGATTCAGAAGACCGGTAGATGGGTACCACATGAGGTGAACTACAGGCAAATGGAAAAGCGCAAAAACACGTGTGACATTTTGCTTGTTCGGTACAAAAGGAATTCGTTTTTGCATCGTATAGTTACAGGGATGAAAAGTGGATTTATTTTGAGAATCCCAAGCGCAAAATATCATGGGTAGACCCAGGCGCACCATTCACATCGACCGCAAGACCGAATCGCGTTGGCAGAAAGACGATGCTCTGAGTTTGGAGGGACCAGAGGGGGTGGTCTATTATGAGCTGTTAAAACCTGGGGAAACGGTTAACACTAAACGTTACCAACAACAATTGATCGATTTGAACCGTTCGCTGCTTGAAAAAAGGCCAGAATACCGAAAGAGGCAACACAAAGTCATTTCACATACGGCAAAACCAGTTCGCGACACGTTGGAAGCACTCAGCTGGGAAGTTCTACCCCATGCGGCTTACTCACCGGCTCTTTCCGATTACCACTTGTTTGCATCAATGGGTCACGCACTTGCTGAACAGCGCTTTGGTTCGTGTGAAGATGTAAAAAATGGCTCGATGAATGGTTCGCAGCAAAAGGGGAAGATTTTTACTGTTGTAGTATTCACAAATTGCCCGAAAGATGGGAGAAATGTATAACAAGCGATGGAGCATACTTTGAATAAAGCACTTTTATCATTCTTCCGAATTTAACATGTTTTTTTTAGAAAAAAAATCCGCAATTCATACTTGTACACCTGGTATATGAATGTTTGTACCTTTCCTATTCTTTCACCTTCTGTTAATAGTTCCTGGCTATTATCTTCACTTTCGTTGTTCAACTATTTGGTTTTGGTGAAGCTTATTTTTAGACCTATTTCCCGAGACTTGTTATGTAATTCCATCAGAATTTCTTGTAATTCTTCTTTTGTGTTGGAGAACGGAGTGATATCATCTGCGAATCTTAATAGATTTAATCGTTCACCGTCTATTAGTATTCCTTTTTTTTTAGAAATAAAGGAATCTTTGGTTTAACTTCTTTAAAATTTCTAACGATAATCGATAACCATAACTATAATTATTTACCATGATGTTATTTTATATAGTAATTATAACACCTGATGGGTATAAATATACATGCCGTAATAGATAATGCGTCCATTGCTTCAAGCAAACTATTAAAAAGAATCATAACGTAATCTACCAACAATGATGAAGACAACTAGAAACACCTAAAAGGTTAGCAGTACTTCCCAGATTCTGCTGATTTAAATTAAAAAATTGGAAAAAAACAATGTAACGATTGTTACCATGACATGACATAAAAATTCATTTGGTAAATTTTTAACCACAAAATTACTTGAATCCATACCATTGTTTCGTTATAAGGAATAATCTATTTTAAGCTGATACGAGTATTTTATAAAATAAATTAATTATATATTGACATATAATAGCACCAACACGACTACACGGTGGACAAACAAGTTGTGAACTTCAATGTCTTCCTTGAAAATCATTTAAAGTTGAAAAAAAAAGAAATAGAAGAAATGGGAATGGAAAAACGACGGATACCTAGATTTTGTTGCTTTTTTACGGGCATACTACACGTGCTGCAAACAAATTCCAAAAGCGCTACAGGAGTGACGCGTGTACGGGAAAAGCGATTCAAGTTGGTCTTGAATAGCTAAATTGTATTAGGTGGGAAATAGTCCCGAGCAAATCATTCCCAAGGAATGAGGGGCTTTCCATATAAAAGACTGTTTGAAAAGGGTGGTACGAGGAGTGACAAGCTGAACGTCATATGGATGTGAAATATTAGTACGACGTAAATTCCTAGAATGCTATGAATGAATAAAGTGGTCTATATCCGTCTTTTCATGAAAACAGTTATAGAGTTGACTCAAGTCGCCAACCGTGCTTGCTGGTGACTTCTGGGTCTTCAATCAGGCGAACAGCTCTCTTCTGAATACAATCCAACAAAGGTAGTGCATGCATGGGAGCAGCATTCCATCGTTTTGTACAGAATTAACAATTATGGAGTGTAAAGCTTTCTAGTTTGAAATAATATTCCCAACTTTTGAGAAGCTCTCTTTGCTATGCAAGTAACATGTTTATGCCAAGACATATTTGCTCCTAAATTAACGCCCAGAAAATAGCGTACTGTCATCTGCAAAGCTGTAGCCGTAAACAAAACTTTTCAGAGGTACCATAAGACCGTAGGTTAGCCAACAATCCGTCATGTCTAACACGGTCGAATGCCTTGGATATATCAAGAGCAACTCCAAAGTGTTCAATTGTGTTGTCCCAAACATGCGTTACATACGTTAGAAGATCTCCTGTTAATCTCTGCTTACGAAAGACATATTAATGTCCGCTAATGATATTGAATCCTTCTAGATATTTTAGAAGAAGCTGATGATGATTTTTCCATAACTTTCGATATTATTGAAAGCCATGCGACTGGTCGGTAGTTATTTGGCAAAGTCTTCTTGCCTTTTTTGGATATCGGCCGAACCGTAGCGCATCTTCAGCAGGAAGGAAATATTCCCTTTCTGCAGGACAGATTGAAGTCTACAGAAAACTGCTGTTAGTTCGCTCGAGCATTTCTTAAGTATTATGGAAGGTATTACATCAGCATCAGAAGCTTTTTTGGTGTCTCTATTTTCATTAAAATAGGTTTTACGAAACGCTGTCTGAAGACAACATCGGACATACACTGCACTATGGGAATAGTTCGAGGTGTTTTTCCTTGGAACTTCACAGTAAAATATGCTATAATTAAGAATGTTGGTAAAACTTCGTTTCCAAAAAATTCAAAACAGTGTTTATGTATATAAGGATAAAAATATCAAAATCTTCTTAGAATCTATTTCCAACATTTTTCGTCAAGTAATTTTAGGTTTTTTGGAACTACTAGTCTATTAATATTTAATTAATTCTTGTAAAACTGGGTAGCTGAATAAAAAATAGTTTTTTAAATCGCAAAATATACTAGAGACGAGTACGCGACACAAGATTTTATGAATTATGTTGGTCGAGGTCGATTATTTTATGATTAATCTACGTAGCAGTAGCGGTGTAGAAAATACTTAGAACGCATATCTGGACAGATTAGAAAATAAATAAAAATCGGCCAAGTGCAAGTCGGACTTGCGCAATTAGTGTTCCGTATATTGACTGTTTTTAAAATAAAAATTTTTGTTACGGAGGTATAAAATGATCAGTGACTTCAGAAAACACACCCCAAATGAGTTTTCAACAAAGTTTTTTTTCCGATCTTTACTGAAAACTGATGGCGTTGCAGTATTACGTTATATATATTTTTGAACTCGTGTTTATACAAGCTTTCATTTGACGCCCCACTCGCTGACCTGGTAATTTTTTTTTCACTTCCGATTTCGCCCACCAAAACTGACTCTAAGTCAAAATTTAACTTTCAAAACTACACGACTCTGATGAGGTCATCAATTCCTATATTAGTGCCAAATTTCAACTTTCTATGTCAAATAGTTTCGGAGAAAATCGAGTGTGACAGAAGGACAGACACCGAAGTGATCCTATACACTACCATTAGAAAGTATTTGCCCACCTAGAAATTTCAATGTAACTGCCAAAATTGAATACCTAATTAAGCCCTTTTATTATATTAGGTAAATTTAATTGTTTTTAACAAGTGTCCATCATAAAATTGTTTAGATAAGCCTTTTTGGTGAAATCACAAATTAAAAACCAATTAGAACAAATTTCCAAGCTTTGCATGATAACCGTTTTGAGGCGATTTCTGAGAATTCCAGTTGAAGTAAGAACTCATTTCAAGTTTCTAGGTATTATGGAAATTTCTAGTGACATTTTATAATAAAAACTATGCTATAAATACCATTGCCCTTTTAGAAATTAACTATTCGCAAACAGTACTTTGTCATTGATACGGGCTTAATTGTTTTGTGAAAATGCCAAAAACGAAAGAAGTTTCCGTTGAAAATCGGGCTCTGATAATTGCGAGAGATCAAAATGGTCACTCGAATCGACAAATCGCGACTGATATGCGGATACCAAGGAGAACGGAAAATTTCTGCGGGACATGGAATTCTCAACCAAAAACGTTCAGGAAAGCCTCGAAAAACGACTCTCGCTGAAGACAGAGCTATAACAATATCCAGCAGATGTAATCGCTGCCTAACCGCACCAAAAATCACGGCTTAAGTAAACCTAGAGCGGCCCATCCCCATCAGCGTGACAACCGTGAAAAACAGATTAGCAGAAGGTGGACTACACGGGAGAGTTCCAGTGAGGAAACCACTTCTAAGGCAAGTGAATTCCTATATTAGTAAACGATTAGAATGGGCCCGAGAACATGAAAATTGGATATCAAAACAATAGAATTCCGTCCTTTGGAGCGACGAATCTAAATTCGAAATTTTCTATTCAAATCGACGAGTTTACGTGCGGCGGTCAGCTGGAGAGAAGATGTTGGAAGCCTGTCAATTGCCTACAGTAAAACATGGTGGAGGTTCAGTAATGGTTTAGGGTTGTTTTGGCAACGGTAAAGTTGGAAAAATCTTTAGGATAGAAGGAATCATGCGAAAAGAACAGTATCAAGAAATTTTACTTCCTTCTGGAAGAGATATCTTTCAGCGGAAATTTATTTTTTCAGCATGACAACAAGCCTAAACATTCTGCTAAACAAATTAGAGAACTCTGGACCAATGGAAATTCGATGACATCTTGGAATTGATGATTTGGCCTCCACAATCACTCGACTTGAACACCATCGAATTGCTGTGGGACCATTTGGACAGATGTGTTCGAAAACTCAATCTAACATCAGAAAATCACTTGTGAGAACTTTTACAAGCAGAATGGGTTAAAATAACCGAAGAATGTCTAAAAAAACTACTGGACAGAATGCCGAAACTCTGTAAAGCGGTAATTAAAAACAAATGAGGTCACATAGTTGAGAAAAATCCTGGAAAATCATGAATATTTTTCTGATTTTCTAGACTGTAAATAATGTAAAAATAAATAATAATTCATTAAAATTAATATATATATATATATATATATATATATATATATATATATATATATATATATATATATATATATATATATATATTAACTGGGTTTTTATTGTCTTGGGACTGAAATAACTAGGTGGGCAAATACTTTCTGACGGTTGTGTAGGTGTTCCGTACGGAACACTAAAAATGCGAAAATGTAGAAAGCTCCTCATTCCTTGCGAATGATTTGCACGGGACTATTTTCCACCGAGTACAATTTACAGCGATTCACGACCAACGTGAATCGCTTTTTCCGCATACGTGTCGCTCCTGTAGCGCTTTAGGGATTTCTCTGCAGTACGTGTGCTAGGCCCATAAAACAACGACGATACGCTTTCGATTTTATACAGCAAGAAGTAGTATTTCTTCATAAACACAATATTGACGGTTTAGTTTTTATAATAACGACACAACTTTATAAAACAAGAACAATAAAACCATACCATTTTTTAGTAGCTAGAAATTAAAAAAAACCGTCGCACCTATTGACGAGCCCAGCACATCGTCCACTATGTTCTTTTTTTTAATTAATAAAATACCAGTAAATATATTTTTACCTGAATATCTTTTCTTGTAGCAGCCTTTCTGGGACTTCAACAAGAGTGCCGTTTGAGAGTTGTTTACGCCATACCGCCTCGCTGTGGGCATCGGGAAGATCTATTCTTCCTAAACATTTCAAAAGAAAGAAAATAATAGAAAAATAATAAAGATAATAGATAACAAAAGAAATTATTTTTGTGAAAAATGACTGTCGAATAGAATCGATGTAATAATGTGGGTTTAAATGACTGGCCGTTTTTCAAATTGTTATATTTCAAGTGTAACAAATTCGATGTTTATGTAACAACAAGTAGAAGAATCAGGGGTATATGTGCTACCTTAGGCTCGGCTCGGAAAGTTTACCAAACAACTCGCCGCGGGTAACACAGTAGATTAATAATTAACATAATTGTTATAGCCCAGTCACCAGGGGTTTTGAGCTCTCATTAAACAATTAACAGGCTGCATTTTGGCATATAAGTAGTATTTTTGGACATAGGATACGATAAAAAAAAGTTTGCTAAAGTCTGATATACGCTAAGCCCACAAAATTCAAAATAAAATCAAAAATTCGGTTTTTTGATATGATCTTGAAAAATAAAAGAGATATCGAAAAAGTAATAGCACCACCTGAAAGGGCGGGAAATATTACAAAAAAAATAATATTAGATTTTTTACAGATTTTTTTATTAGCGTGAGAATTTATTAAAAATTCAGAAAGTACAGCGCCCCAAACAGGTTCATTTGAAAGTCTTCGTGCACCGTGTGAAAGTTAATCGATATTACTTGTTTTCAGAGTGTAAAAAAAAATTAAAAGATAGCTTTTTGTAGAGGAGACTTTCAGCTTTCCGATGATGCTAATAGTTTTTATTTTTGTAACTTTATAATTTGTCAAACTTAAAACGAAATTTTTGTTTGCATGATTTTAACAGTAAATTATAAATATTTAATAAAATATATTGAAAAAAAATCCTTGCGCATATATCTTTATTGTACCTTAAGATTCAATGTAAAAATAATTAAACATATGGTCAATCCCAAGATATAAGATCCTGCCATTTTGCTTTTTCAATGGGGCAACAAACGACCCTATTAGGGTATTGTGCATAGTTGCCAGGTATTACGATAAACGTATTTTTATTTTATCTGCTTTGTATACCGCCCTCACTTGCACCTGCAATCATATTGGATCTATTTTTACCTATACGAGGCTGGTTTGAAAAGTCCGTGCAAAGTCCGAGAGATGGCACCACCGGCGCGTATCGAGGTCATGTTTAGTTAGTAGCATCTCTTGAATGAACGCACACCAAGTTTCAGCCATATTGGTCTATTTCTTTGTGTTTGGCATTCGTGTGAATCAAGGAAGTCGAGTGATTTTCAAGAAATGGACGAAAAAAAAGAATTTCGTGTGGTGATTAAACATTACTTTATGAAAGGCAAAACGCCATTCAGGAGACTAAAGAAAAGCTTGATAAACATTATGGTGACTCTGCACCTTCGATTAGAACAGTTTATAAGTGGTTTCAAAATTTTCGGACTGGCCATATGGGCACAAGTGACGCTGGACGTTCTGGCCGGCCTGTGGAGGTTACGACTCCAGAAATCATTGATCAAATCCATGATATGGTGATGGATGACAGAAGAGTTAAGGTGCGTGAGATTGCTAGTGCTGTGGGCATCTCGACTGAACGGGTACATAATATTTTGCATAAACATTTGGACATGACAAAGCTATCCGCAAGATGGGTGCCGCGATTGCTCACGCTTGACCAAAAACGGAATCGTGTGAAGTGTTGCAAGGATAGATTGCAGCTGTTTCCAGAATCCGGAGGACTTTAAGCGTCGTTTCGTCACTGTGGATGAAACATGGATACATTACTATACTCCTGAGACCAAACAACAATCTAAACAATGGGTTACCAAGGGGGAATCTGCACCAAAAAAGGCGAAGACCGTTCCTTAGGCCGGAAAGGTTATGGCGACTGTCTTTTGGGATTCGCAAGGGATAATCTTCATCGACTATCTGGAAAAGGGTAAAACTATTACAGGTGAATATTATTCATCGTTATTGGACCGTTTGAAAACCGAGCTGCAAGAAAAACGCCCGCGATTGGCCCACAAGAAAGTCCTTTTCCATCACGACGACGCACCAGCACACACCTCAGCAGTTGTGGTCGCAAAATTAATGGAAATAGGATTCCAACTCGTTTCACATCCCCCCTATTCTCCAGACTTGGCTCCCTCGGACTACTATTTGTTCCCCAATTTGAAGAAATGGCTGGCGGGACAAAGATTTTATTCAAACGAGGAGGTGATTGCAGACACTAATGGATATTTTGCAGACTTTGACAAATCCTATTATTCGGAAGGGATCAACAAACTAGAACATCGTTGGACGAAGTGTATAAACCTAAAAGGAGACTATGTCGAAAAATAAAAAGGTTTACCCCAAACACATAAGTAGTTTTTATTTTTGTCCGGACTTTTCAAACCAGCCTCGTATATATATATATATATATATATATATATATATATATATATATATATATATATATATATATATATATTATCTGGCAACCCGGTTTGGAGCCCTTTAAGTATTTGATAATATACGCCTAATGGCCACAGGTCCCCATTATGATTCGAAAGATACTTTTTATTATTTTTATTTTTAGTTTTACTTACAACTTACAACGTAACGCTTCTATTTTAATTATGTGGCGTCCATGGGAAAATTGCAATAGTGGCTATATATTACTTGACGCTAAACAAATAGTGAAACATGTTTACGACAGTTTGGTAAAAAGAAATTTGAGTAAACAAAGTGCTTTTCAAGAAACCAGTGATCTAACAAAAACCTCAATTTCTACGACTAAGGGTAATGTAGGAAAACTATCACTCAGGAACAGGAAAAAAACGGAAAGATTTGCAAGTGCATCATGTAGACGATTGTGAAAAAGGCGTCATCAGGAGAAAAATATATTCTATGTATGAAGAGCAGTTGGTGCCGACACTAGACGAAATAAAATTAGGACTGGTGCAGGACGGGACCAATATACATTGTGGCCGATCAACCCTTTACAGAATTCTCTTAAAAATGGGATTCATGTTCCGAAAAAATCAAAAAAAGGCAAGTAGTAATGGAGTCACAAAGATATTTACGAGAAATTAAAAAGTATCGATCAGAGAATTGGCCAATAATTTACCTTGACGAAACATGGTTCGACACTCATGACACTGTGCAAAAAGGGTGGGTTGACACCAGTATAAAATGTCAGGCTAACGTACCTTCAAATAAAGGTGAACGAATAACCATTTTGCATGTGGGATTTGAAAAGGGCTGGGTTTCAAATTGTCTACTATTATCTCCAAAAAAACATTCTAGTTTGAACTACCACAAAGACACGACCACAGAACGTTTTGAAAATTGGTTTCAAAATTCCCTTTTGCCAAATGTTCCCGAACAGAGTGTTATAGTTATGGACAATGCAAGTTACCATAGTCGCCTACTAAATAGGGTTCCTAATGCAGCCAACACCAAATCGGAAATACAGAAATATATGTTAGAAAATGATATTTATTTTGGCTTTAGTTATACAAAAAAAGTGTTCTTTTGGAAATTTTGAAAGACTATGAATTGAAAAAGAAATATGTTTGTGATAGTATGGCTGAGAAAATGGGACACATTGTTTTGCGGCTTCCTTCGTATTATTGTGTGTTTAATCCAATTGAACATATTTGGCATTAAGTTGAATAAAAAATAAGGTCACAAAATGTTTCTTCTACTTTAAGCGTGTCAGTGATTGAATTAGTAAAAAAAAAGTTATAAATGATACACCTTGTGAAAGCTGGAAGAATTCCGTTCAGCACGTTGTTAAAGTTGAAGATTCATATATTTATGTAAATAATATAAAATCACTAATTACCTCAGCTGATAACAGTGCTAGTGAAACCGAATTAGGCTTAAGTTAAAATATATTTTTATTTATACAATATGTCCCCTCTTGTAAACCCCATTCATTCAAACTGTATATTTGTACTTCTTATCCATTTGTTTTTCCATGCATCTATAAATAAACATCTCCAAAAACACTTATAATTTTATTTATTTGCATTAATGAATAAAATTCTTAAGTCCATCTCTGCAACCTATCATAAACAAAAGGTCAGAATTTTTATATTGCCTACTTAAAACGGCAAAAATCAGGATCTTATATTTTGGGACAGGCTATACCCATATTGTCTGGGTTATTTAAAAATTTAATTTTAAAATATGAAAATTTGCCTGCTGTAGTGCGCCGCCGGCAATTTTACGTTCAAAGCACGTACGAAATGATCAAAAAAAGTCCGACATTTTTTTTCAGTTACAGTTAAAAGTATACTTGATATTAGAAAGTCATTAAAAACTTTAAAAAACTTTCTTTTTTTTGTAATCTTGCGCTTAAAAAAGTGTTCACGATAAATGTATTTTTTGCTTATTATTAATCATAACTTACAATAAAAAAAATATATTTAAAAGTGGAAAATAAAAGATAAAAGTCTAAACTTTAAGTATAAAGCAGGGGTGCTCAAACTTGAACTGCTGGCGATCTACCTCAATATTGTTAGACTACGATCGATCGCCTCTGAGAGGCTGCAAGTAAGTGTGATGCAGGATTGTCGTCTAGGTAGGGTGTATCGTGGCATAGATATTAGTTTTCCGCACAATATGCATTTTTTTAGTCAAGGTAAGTGTAGGTCTGCTCTAAAATGTCAATGAAAAAAACTCATAATTATTCAAAATTGCGAGTTTATTGGTTCTTACAAAACAAACGAGTTCTAGTGTCTAAACTTAACTAAAGAGTGACTTTGGATGTTGAAGCGTGGCACTGTATGTCCTCAGCATACTTTTCATAAGATGGTACGTAATTACCGAGTGCTAATCGCAAGCATGACGACATATGTTCGTCAGTTAGTCGATTGCGATATTTTGACTTAATTATCTTCATTTCAGAAAATGCAGACTCGCACAAGTAAGTTGACCCAAACATTGCGGTCAGTTGAAGGGCGATTTGCCTTAGATTCGGATATTTATCTTCAGATATAAAACACTAGAATTTTGTATCAGATGCTGTGGCTTTGAGATGTATATCTGATATAATCTGCACTAACTCATTTTCAACAGAACATGAGTCCATGTTAAACTGACTTGCTATTTCAGTAGCTAATTCCTCAATGTTTTTACACGAAAAAGGATAACTCATAAATGATGCGGTATTTGCCAATTTACTGAAATCATAAAAACGTATTTCGAATTGGCCCAAAATATTTGATAATTCTGCCTCATAAATATCATAATTCAACTGAGGAATCCTTGCTTTCAAAGACGGAAAATTTTTCAGATCCTTTCTTTTCAGTTGATTTATCATAAGTTGCAATTTACTTTTGAATGCGTTTATTGCGCTAATCATCTCAATAATAGTTTTTCCTTTACCTTGAAGCTCCAAATTAATGGTGTTTAAATGCATTGTGATGTCTGTCAAAAATGCCAAATCAGTCAGCCATTTTCCGTTTTTCAGCATCTGAGTGTCATCACCTCTTTCGTCCAGAAAAGCTGTTATTTCGGGCAATAATTCTTGAAACCTTTCTAGGAATTTTCCGCGACTCAACCACCTGACGTCCGTGTGAAGAACTAAATCAGTGTGTTCAGCTAACTGACTATCTTCCAACTGCAATTTAAAGAGCCGTCGTTGCAAGCTACGTGCACGGATAGAATTCACAATTTTTATTGCAATGCCCATAATCTCCTCCATGTTTAGAACTTTTGAACACAAACCTTGTTGATGTATAATGCAATGGAAGGAGAAAAATGAAGGGAAATCATCATTAGCTCGACACAATGCCACAAAACCGTTTTTGTTTCCAGTCATTGCTGGTGCTCCATCGGTTGTAATGCACACTAGTTTATATATTGGTAGCTTGTAGTTTGTTACAAAATTGAAGAAAACGTCATATATATCTTCGTCACGGGTCTTTCCTTTCAGAGGAATCATTGTCAAAAACTCTTCCTTAGCCGATATGTCATTGAATACCATTCGAATAAAAATACACAGCTGGGCAGTGTCTGTCATATGGGTGGATTCGTCGAACTGTAAAGAAAAGTATGTACATTCCATGATATCATGTTTTAGTTTATCTGCCATGTCCTGACTCATGACTTCAACACGCCTTGTGACAGTCGGACGAGATAACTGAAGTTCTCGAATAGCAGACATAATCTCTGTTTTATTTTTAAAATCTCCAAATAAAGTCTCACCCGCTTCAATAAATGCTTCCTTCACAACCAATCCATCTTCAAATGGTTTCTTGTGTTTCGCCAATATATGAGATATTTTAAATGACGCGATCGTTGCAGCTTTTGATTGTTTGGCTGGTCTTGTGAACATGGTTTGTTCTTTTTTCAAACAAGTTATCAAATCACGTACTTTTCGTTTTCTTAATTCTCTCTGTAACGGAAAATCCTTTTCATAGCTTTTATGAACCGTTTTATGATGCCTCTCTAAGTTCCCACGCTTAGGTATTGCAACTGACGCACGGCAAATGAGACAAATGCACTTATTCTTTACCATACAAAAGAAAAATTCTTCCTCCCAATCGTTATTAAAATGATAAGCTTTACTTTTCTTCGCCGCACTCATTTTGGACTATTTATTAATAAACTTTGTATCGACGTATCGCCTTCAAGTTACAACTCAGACTGACTCCTATTCCTGCAGGCGCAACATTTTTATCGGCGCGAACGAAGTCTCGAATGTTCCCGTCAAACACGCCGCCCGAAGTTTGTAGAAAAATCGGCGGGAATCAAAAACGCGGCTTTTCTTTGACAAGTACCGCGCGTTCCTTTGATAAAACCGCCTTTTGCCGCTAGCAGGGGGTTATTACGATAAAAGAAAGTGATGAGGGGGTTATTCTGGCCTAATTGTGGATCGAATAAATTTTAGTAGTTTATTCATTACATTTTGTTTTAGTTACCTAAAACAAAATCTGTGAATAGTTCTATATCGGAATTTTTTTCTCGAGATCGACTCAAAAAGCATTCGCGATCGACTTGTCGATCGCGATCGACCGTTTGAGCACCCCTGGTATAAAGTATTTATATTTCATTTAAACATCCTGGTACAAAGAAAACAATTACTGAAAACACAAATATTCTAAATTACTCAAAGAAATTAAATGAATTACGTACTCTCTGGCCGTTACATTGGATCTGTAATTTTGAATTTTTAAATCTGTAGCACCCCGAGAACCCCTTGGTAGTCAATTTCAAAATATTTAACGGTATACAGAAACGTTAATTTAATCATAAATGAGGTTGGAAGTATGAATACCACATAACTGAAAAGGTTATACCAGCTATTTTATTTTAAATAATTTTTTTAAATTATGGTAAAACTAACAAAAAATCTATATGTTCAAAAAACTACCTGTATGAAATGCAGCTATTTGTCAAAACTTGCCTCTGACGGGGCTGGGCTATTAAAATTTTTTTCAGCTGGAGCATTATTTTTACTAAACAAACATTTCAGAAAATATAGCTTATATATGTATGCTTTTTAATAAGTTCCTAGTTTCATTTGAACAAAATTTGTGTCCATTCAAGGGTTTTCTCAGTTCTGGGAGTATGTAATATACGAGGGAGCTAAATGAGGGGAATATGACCAATATCTTCAAAGTTTAATTCGTTAATAAGTAAATAGTCTATTAAATACGGTTTCTGGGAAACCAGTTAGTAGATAAAAGATCTTTACTGTTAGCTTAAAATTGCATGTGAGGTTTTATGATTAAAATACTTGCGACTGTGTCAGCTCTTTAGTCATATTTATTTACTGATAATGTTGCTTAAAGACTGAATAATTGTTTTTCTATATTCAAGTCCTTGTGTATTCACATGATTCTGGAAGACCTCGAAATATTCAGTTTATTTCTTAGAATCCTACTTTGGACGATCTGTTTTTTTTTTAAGTTTAAGATGGTTACGATGCATCGTGTAGAAGCACCAGAGTTCAAAACTGATTTTACATATGTCTTATAAAGTAAAACTTAACGTTAGGTAAGGGGGACGAAGCCTATTTACCCGTTCCCCCAAATCCGCCACTGATAATGTCCCACTTTGTCGGATTGAAAACGGAGTAGGTCCATTTTAATCCTCATGATTATTATACAATATGAGTTGAGCTTTCTGTATAATAAAATAGTAAGCCGCATTCTCCAAAAGACATAATTATTATTGTTAATTGTACATACATTGTCTAGTACAGTCTGTCAAGTAAGAACGTGACAGCTAGTATTCTTGAAAAAATGTGTTTCAATAATTGCCTGGCATCTTCGAGGCATGCTGTGTAAACGTTATCAATAGGGTTGGCGTCCGGCGATTATGAGGGCCACTCTAGGTGCCTTATCGTGGGGCCAAGGGACACGACCTGATTTTCGCCCAGTAAAGGTTTCTTTGACGTGCTTCGGAATTTGACATCATAAGCAGGAAGGCGCTCCCTGACACAGCCTCAATTTCGGGCCCTGTGAAAACAAAGGCATGATTCGTTTTACGATTTTCGGAGTGGCTTTGCCTACCGAGTAAGTCGTCGACATTTTTCGTCTCGTTAAAACGATTTACCTACTTCTTCACAAGCGGCACCGACTTTTTATATATATATATATATATATATATATATATATATATATATATATATATATATATTTAATGACCGCGGAATGTGTCATTTGGATGGGAACAAAGAAACACTGCCTCGAACCGACGCGCAAACAAGTGTCTCATTTTGGATTATAAGTGATTTCGATCAAAAGTCCAGAATTGTCTACTACCAAAAATGAATTATCGCGGACACGTTCTTACTTGACAGATTGTATATATAAAATATATTTAGAAAACAAAAAATTTGCACTAACCTCCAAATGCTTCGCAGAAAAATCTCATTGAGTCACCTAAAAATGCCTCTAGGTTAGGAGACACATAGGTGATTTTCGGATCGTCGGGTAGTTTGTCTGAAAAGCAAAGTAAAGGATTATTTTTTATAATGAAAACATATATCCTATGTTAAATTTAACGTAGACCTCCCTTCGATGCAAATTATCGTTGTTTATTCAGTCACTCATCAAAAATCTAGAGCACTACATCTGATGAATACTCTCCAAGAGGGTATCTATAAAAAGCGCATAATTATCAGTCTTATATGAGAGGGACGTAAAACTTTTGACAGAAATAACAAAATTTTAATGTCAATATAACGAATAATATCGTGAGATATCCCATATATATATATATATATATATATATATATATATATATATATATATATATATATATATATATATATATATGACATGTATATGTCAAAATACAGATCTTTTGTCATTGTTGCTTCTGTTCCATGTCATAACTTTGTCACCTTTTTAAAAGGGATGTGAAAAAGTGGGCTTTAAAAATTAAAAAAAAAACTGAAATATTTAATACTATCAATTTTACAATAGAAATAAACTTTAAGTCATTTAAAATGATTTATTATCTGTTTTTTTTTGCATTTATTACAAAGTAAATTATAAATAATGTGGGGGGTGACAAGCCAAAAATTTTTTTTTTGATTTTCTTTGGTCCTACCCCCGCAAAACGTTCAATTCTATGAATATATATATATATATATATATATATATATATATATATATATATATATATATATATATACAGTAGCGAACAAAAGTATGGAAACATTTAAATTCCTATCTCTAGTCTTAACATTTAAAACGGTTTACAATTACAATATTTATTTATTAATCGTGTACATGCTAACAAACATTTTGAAGACTAAAACAGTTATTGTTTATCAGAAATGTGCTTAGGACCCCCTGGGTTAAATTTGAAAGCAATGAAAAATTTTTGGATTCCTAGACTCCAAAAACCCAGATATATGTTTTAATATAAATATTTATGCATAAAATTTGTTTATTATCCAACAACAGAACAGGAAAAACTTAGGTATTACTATTAAAACCTTTTAAAATTTAACGACTCCTCCCTTCACCCCCTTGACCTGAAGCGATATCGCTCAAAAACTCTAGGTTTAATTTCTTGATTAAACGTTATCTAGATACCAAGTTTGAAATTGTGATCTAGGACCTCTAAAACGTGAAGAAAAGCAAAACTCTCAAAGTGTCATTTTTCTTTACCAACGAAAGTAAAAATGCGCCCCGAAAAAAGCTAAAATTATTTTTATTTGCACTGTTTCGTCTGCTTTTAAGTGTTGACCGTGTCAACCACTTGAAAGCTGCTGTGTTAGCTTTTGACGGAGTATTAGGTATACGTACTTAGTAGAATTCGTTGCATCTTATCATCGTGTTCCGTAACTACTTGGATAAATACCCGTAAATTCTGTTATCTTGTTTGTCAATCCTAGTCCGACTGACGAGCCGTGATATAGCGAAACGCGTCTCGGGATGGATTTGACGAATAAGAGAACACTGGGTAAACTGCTGAAATATAGGCCTTGTCCGTTTTCAGTTATTTTACTTTGTGTAAAGGGAGAGATAGTTTTATCAAAGTTATATATATATATATATATATATATATATATATATATATATATATATATATATATATATATATACGTTCATTTTCTTCTCTCCTTTATAAATTAACATTTATAATAATTTGGAAAAAATGCTAAAAATTAATTTTTAACCAAAAAATTCCACAAAAATAATAAAATTAGTCTAAACGATCCTAATTTATAATAATTTGCCACTTCTCATCCTTTTGACTTCATGTTTTAACTAAATTCAAAAAGAAGAAATATTCTCACATTATTGAAACTATAGATCACTTCGGTGTCTGTCTGTTCGTCTGTCTGTCTATCACACTCGATTTTCTGCAAAACTATTTAACATAGAATGTTGAAATTTGGCACTAATATAGGAACTCATGATTTCATCAGAGCCGTGTAGTTTTGAAAGTTAAATTTTGACTTAAGGGGTTAGTTTTAGAGAGTGAAATCGGAAGTGAAAAAAAAATTTTACCAGGTTATCGAGTGGGGTGTCATATGAACAGTTGTAAAAACACAAGTTCAAAACTATATAATGTAATACTGCGAAAAATCGTCCCCCCCAACTTATCTCGAAAAGTACTGATCAAAAAATTTTGAAAAAATTGTGGAATATTTTCCACAGGGTGTAGATTGAACGAAAATTATTACGAGTGCATTACTTTTAAGAATTTATGTGGTATATAAAAAAAAACAAAAATTTTAAAGTTATCAGTTTTCAGTAAAGATTGGAAAAAAACTTTGTTGAAAACTCATTTAGGGTGATCATTTTATACATCAGTAACTAAATTTTTTGTTTTAAAAGCAATCACTAACTGCGCAAGTCCGCCTTACTTGGCTGATTATTTACTCAATATTTTATTCAATATTAGCCCTTCAAATATATATTTGTGACATTTCTGCATAGAACTACCGTATTATTTGTATTGTATTGGATTACATATACTTTTGATTTTATTTATTTATTTTATTATTAAATATAAAGCTCTGAACTGAAGAAAATCAGAGCAGGGGTGCCACAAGGTAGTGTACTAGGCCCAGTACTCTATCTACTTTATACTAGTGATAACCCAAATCACGAACACGAAATAATAGCAACATTTGCTGACCGCAATTATAGCTGTTGGAAAAGATCACGAAGAGGTTACGAGAAAACTTCAAACCTCTTTAAAACAAAATCAACAACTGGACACTGAGGAACTTATTCCAAAGATGCATTAACACATCAAAAGTACCTGAGGAATAGAAAATATCATACATATCAAAAATTCATAAGAAAGGAGACAAAAATAATTGTGATAACTATAGGGGAATAACGGTTACAGGATCTATTAGCAGAATATACGGAAAAATACTTAAAAATAGAATAGAAACGGAATACGCGGACGTAGAAGCTGAAGAACAGGCAGGCTTTAGAGCAGGAAGATCCACAATAGACCACTGACTCACTGACACAAATCCTAGAAAAGAAAACCGCATTTGATCAGGAAGTCCATGTCTTGTTTGTTGATTTAAAAAAGGCCTACGACAGCGTGCCCCTAATGAGATTGTGGGAAACACTACGACAAAGTAATGTAAGCACCGAAATAATTAAAGCCGTAAAATCCTTATACCAAGACGTAAGAAGTAGTGTGAAAACCAAATATGGTATAACAACAGGGTTCCAGGTCACAAAGGGTCTCAAACAGGGCTGCTGTATATCCCCAACGCTATTTAAAATCTATTTGGAGAGTACACTGAAGAACTGGAAAAGGAAATGCAGCAGTATGGGATTACCACTGGATGACGATACTACATTGTACACGCTGTCATTCGCAGACGACCAGGTAGTAGTCGCTCAGGACATCGATGATATGGAATACATGACACGAAAACTTATGGAGGAATATGAAAAATGGGGCCTAGAAGTCAATATTAAAAAGACCGAGTACATGTGCGTCGGAGGACAACAGCAGGACTTGAAACTGGCCACAGGACACACCATCAAACACTGTGCCAGTTATAAATATTTGGGAACGAGAATATCTAGGGACGGAACACTGGAAGAAGCAATATTCGAGAGGAATATCCAAGGAAGAAAAGCGATTGCAATGCTTAATAGTATACTATGGGACAAAAACATAACCACTGAAAATAAGAAGAGAATTTACAACTCAATAGGGAAAAGTGTATAATAACTTACAGCTCCCAGGTGTGGCCACTGAAGGAGAAAACAGAAAAAATACTAAAAGCTACAGAAATGGATTTCTGGAGACAAGCAGCTGGAAAATCCAGAAAAGATCGCATACAAAATGACATGATAAGAAGAGCTTTAGAACAACTGGACCAAAATTTGGCGCATTAAGCTAAATGAAAATAAGTCTGTACACGTAGACTTTACCAACAAGCAGAAACAACATTTACCAGTCCGAATAAACGATAGCCAGATTCCTTATGCAGACTCAGCTAAGTATCTGGGTATAAATCTGGATGCTAGACTTCGTTGGAAAGTCCATGTCAAAAAGAAACGAGAAGAACTAGGCCTTAAATCCAAAAAAATGATTGGCTACTTGGACGGAACTTCTCTATAAGCGAATATTAAAACCAATTTGGACTTATGGCATTCCACTGTGGGGTTGTGCCAGTAAAAACAATATTCAAGTTATCCAGCATTTTCAAAATAAAGTGCTAAGAAACATCGTTGATGCACCTTGGTACTGCCGGAACAGAGACATCCATAGGGACCTCCAAATGGATACTGTCGACCAGATCATCAGTAAATTTGCTAGTAGCCACGAACAAAGGCTGCTTCATCACGTGAACGTCGAGGCCATCCAGCTCCTGGATAACACAGAACAGCGAAGAAGACTCAAGAGGATTAAACCCTGTGAGCTAGTGAAGTGACAGTGAAAAGCAGAGTACTGTGCGGGATAAGTGCTACACACTAACACTAGTGCAGCAAAAAATTATCAGAACACAAGGAACACTAATGAGTGAGACCCGAGTTTTTAAGAACTGTACGTAGTAATATAGGTTAGAATAAAATTGCTCATTGGTCTATATGAGACCAGATTGTAATAGACCTAAGGAGACTTGTAATAAGTATTCTTATTACAAAAAAAAAAAAAATTAACTATAAAGCACCATATTTTAATAGGTAATCTTTTAAGTAGACCTTATGAACAATCCAATCCAATCCAAAAGGTTTCCTGAAAATTTATTCAAAGTAACTGGATTCCGGAATTTTTGAATTTTAGTCTCTTGAGGCAATCTATTACTATGTAATTTAAGCCGAAACAGAGGCTTCCTAGTTTCTTGTAATTCAAATACATTTATCTGTTCCCACATATTTCCGGCTGAAATAAAACGAATAATCATTCCTTATATTACGAGGAAAGGCGAGTATTTTTATTTTTCCGTTTCGCAGCTGTTGCTTGTCTTGTGCAATACCGTATACCCGTGTCGCAGAAAAGCGCGTAGGTTATGCACCAGTTCATTTCCATACAATAAAACTAATTTATTAGAGAGAAATAGCAAAATATTCTTTTTACATTAATACACTTTTTCTACATTAATATACCCAGTCCAGCGTTTCTCCAGGTATGCTTAAAAACAACGATGCTCCAGCAGCTTTCAACTCGCCATTTGACGACTCTTTTCAGATGTTTCAATTAAAAGAAGTCACAGGCGCTAAATCAAGGTTATAGGGTGAATACTGTAACTAAATCCAGAGCTTTTGGCATTGGCTTGAAAAATGCGAGTTTTGATGATTCTGCAGTTGTCCTGTAACAGCAAACTTTGGTTCGCAATGAATTAGGAGGATTTTCTCTAATAGCTTGCTTTAAATTTTAGATCATCCTCCTATAAACGTCTTTATTAATTGTTTATTTAACAAGCAAAAATCCTTCGCAGTCTCTATAAACGGTCGCCTTCAACTTTCTAGAAGACGACCGAGTTTTTGCCTACTATTTATAGGCGTAGCATTTTGTGTCTTACCCAAGTCAATCAACGATGTTATGTTCTTAAAATCATCACCAATATTTTTGGGAATGCTAATCTAGTGAAGAGGCAGTATATATGCCGCGGGAACCCTGCGGCCGTTATATGGAGATACTGGCATGCAATAACAGAATTAAGAAGTTACTAAAACGAAGCGTATTGGGATCTTACCTATTCAATACGATATCTCGTGGCTTTTTCAGGAATTAAACTTGAGGTGCATTTTTAAATCTGTCATAAGCGTCTGCGTAAATTAATATTACAAATTTTCCTAAAAATGAACACAGAAATTTTTGCTTTTCACAAAAAATAAAAAAAAAAAGACTTTTATGCTGTGTTTACAATTGTGAAAGTCGCCTGCCAAAGGATTTAAATGTAGTTTTTCATGCATTTCCAAAAGTGAATGAGGGTTATGTGGATATTACTAATGCATTTGAACAAGTGGAAAAGTTGAAGGACTGAAAGTGGGGAAAAAAGTTTTCCGAAATGAACGAAAAATCCCAACTAATGCCAAACTTTGTTCTAAACATTTTAAAAAAGGAGATTACATTCTTCCAGACCAGTAAAATTAGTTATTCTTAAAACAGTCATTTGTTTTTTTTTTTGTAATTTGTGTACGTGTGTCAAACAAAAATTCCTTATTGGATAACATTTTTCAAATTTTATTTTGATAAAATACTGTCTCAATTATTTCATATTCATTCAAAGTCATAAATATTAACCTCCGAAGTGAATTGGCATTTGATTTGAAACCAGTTAAAATTTTTCCGGTTCAAATGTTTCCAATACCTCTTGACGTTTCTCTTTCCAGGTACATTTGATATCACTGCAGGTTAAAACACTCGTTACTACAATCATTGTGAAAAAATTAATTTTCATACAAAAATTGAAATGTAATTAGACATTTATAGGTTAGAATCTTACCAGTAACAATACAAAAAAGTTGCGAGGATATTTTTGCATTTTTTCACCTTCACCGGCTTTACAACAGCATTTCATACATAAAATTTCCTCCGTTCTACTGTTGAATGTGCCATTTATCTCAAACACTACTGTTCGCAATGGGCCCGTAGATATAAAAAAGTTTTCCATTAGGGATGTCCGACGTTTGACAGCTAATAGAAGCCATGTTGGTTGGCAGATGTTTGACATCTAATGTCAGTTCTGTTTAGTAGGGTTTGCCATTCAATCGTGAATCGTTTCACGTTAAAAGAACGTTTGGAAATTTCTTTAAAAATGGCGAAGGAGCTATCGTTACCGTGAAAAGTGAGCGCTATAACTCAATGCTGCAGAAATATTTTTTCCCGGAATGTGACGAAATGGACGCAGACGACTTTTACTTCCAACAGGATGGCGCACTGCCCCATATCTCCGGCCCAAATATGGCTTTATTGCGTTAAGTCATTAATTTTACAAAACGCCTTTGGACTATTTTCTTTGCGGCCACGTTAAATCACAAGTTTACAGCAACAAACCATCAACTCTTGATGCACTTGAAGCCAACATTCGTCGTGCCACAGTCGGCGTAAGGCCGTAAATGCTGGCCCGAGTCATGGAAAGTTGGTGTAAACGGATTCGTGTCCGCAAAAAGAGCCGCGGCGGTCATTTGAGCGATATCTTGTTTAAATCTTAAATAGCATAAAATTTCCCGTTGAACAAAAATTTCAGAATGAATTTTGCTTAAAAACTCTTTGTTTTAATCAATTTTATGAGGACACTCTTAATGGAAAACCCTATACATGCTGCTTGAATTTTTGTTATGTTGGGCGCGACAGTTTTGTCATCGATTATTCCACATCTAAGAAAAGATTTGATTTTAAAAGTTTTTCACCGAGTGTAAAATTCCTTTGGGCAGGATTTATACCGGCCCATTTGCAAATATTACAAATTGTTAATAATATTTTTGAAAAATACTGTCACACTCCCTATGCTTCACACGTTACAAATTTAAATCTGCACCCATATTTCGGCCATCTTAATAATAATCATAGTAGGCTTCGCCCACGGGTAAGATCGATCCCAATATAAGAAATATTATTTTTACTTTAAATAAGTTACAACTTTTACGTAAGCCTAACTTAATCTCTCTATTAACAATATAGCGCTAGTATTTTTCAACTAGGCCAAGACTGCGTGGCTGCTGGTACTAGATTTATAGATATGTATGTTCTCGTTTTTAATGAATATAAAATCCAACGCTTAATATGCATTCATTCATAACGAAGTGAAATGAAAATGTCCCTAGTTCAGTTATTTATTAATGTTGTCATGTTATCAATATATTGTCCACCTAGTCGAAACTTAAAACATATTTTACGTTGAATATTTTCTTGCCCACGTTATATTGTTATAATTTGGTACATAAATAATGAGATTGATTGAATTAGATTAAGAATATTATTTTGCTACCTACGAATGTGTTACTTTCTACTAAAATTTTATGTAGTTTGCACGAGGTTTTTTTTTTACCTTCATCCTTATAGGAAAGCGTTTCTCGAGTTGTTTTATTCGACTAAAAACAAATTGTTTTATTCGACTAAAAACAAATTGTTTTCGGCTTAAAAGCGACACTACAGTTGTTTTTAACCTATTATCGGAGAGTAAAGGGTTTTAGCCCCTAAGGCAGGGGTGCTCGAACTTGAACTGCTGGCGATCTACCTCAATATTGTTAGACTACGATCGATCGACTCTGAGAGGCTGCAAGTAAGTATGATGCAGGATTGTCGTCTAGGTAGGGTGTATCGTAGCATAGATATTAGTTTTCCGCACAATATGCATTTTTTTAGTCAAGGTAAGTGTAGGTCTGCTCTAAAATGTCAATGAAAAAAACTCATAATTATTCAAAATTGCGAGTTTATTGGTTCTTACAAAACAAACGAGTTCTAGTGTCTAAACTTAACTAAAGAGTGACTTTGGATGTTGAAGCGTGGCACTGCATGTCCTCAGCATACTTTTCATAAGATGGTACGTAATTACTGAGTGCTAATCGCAAGCATGAAGACATATGTTCGTCAGTTAGTTGATTGCGATATTTTGACTTAATTATCTTTATTTCAGAAAATGCAGACTCGCACAAGTAAGTTGGCCCAAACATTGCCGTCAGTTGAAAGGCGATTTGCTTTAGATTCGGATATTTATCTTCAGATATAAAACACCAGAATTTTGTATCAGATGCTGTGGCTTTGAGATGTATATCTGATATAGTCTGCACTAACTCATTTTCAACAGAACATGAGTCCATGTTAAACTGACTTGCTATTTCAGTAGCTAATTCCTCAATGTTTTACACGGAAAAGGATAACTCATAAATGATGCGATATTTGCCAATTTACTGAAATCATAAAAACGTATTTCGAATTGGCCCAAAATATTTGATAATTCTGCCTCATAAATATCATAATTCAATTGAGGAATCCTTGCTTTCAAAGACGGAAAATTTTTCAGATGTTTTCTTTTCAGTTGATCTATCATAAGTTGCAATTTACTTTTGAATGCGTTTATTGCGCTAATCATCTCAATAATAGTTTTTCCTTTACCTTGAAGCTCCAAATTAATGGTGTTTAAATGCATTGTGATGTCTGTCAAAAATGCCACATCAGTCAGCCATTTTCCGTTTTTTTCAGCATCTGAGTGTCATCACCTCTTTCGTCCAAAAAAGCTGTTATTTCGGGCAATAATTCTTGAAACCTTTCTAGGAATTTTCCGCGACTCAACCACCTGACATCCGTGTGAAGAACTAAATCAGTGTGTTTAGCTGACTCACTATCTTCCAACTGTAATTTAAAGAGCCGTCGTTGCAAGCTACGTGAACTGATAGAATTCACAATTTTTATTGCAATGCCCATAATCTCCTCCATGTTTAGAACTTTTGAACACAAAACTTGTTGATGTATAATGCAATGGAAGGAGAAAAATGAAGGGAAATCATCATTAGCTCGACACAATGCCACAAAACCGTTTTTCGTTTCCAGTCATTGCTGGTGCTCCATCGGTTGTAATGCCCACTAGTTTATATATTGGTAGCTTGTAGTTTGTTACAAAATTGAAGAAAACGTCATATATATCTTCGCCACGGGTCTTTCCTTTCAGAGGAATCATTGTCAAAAACTCTATCTTAGCCGACATGTCACTGAATACCATTCGAATAAAAATACACAGCTGTGTCTGTCATAACGGTGGATTCGTCGAACTGTAAAGAAAAGTATGTACATTCCATGATATCATGTTTTAGTTTATCTGCCATGTCCTGCCTCGTGACTTCAACACGCCTTTTGACAGTCGGACGAGATAACTGAAGTTCTCTAATAGCAGACATAATCTCTGTTTTATTTTTAAAATCTCCAAATAAAGTCTCACCCGCTTCAATAAATGCTTCCTTCACAACCACTCCATCATCAAATGGTTTGTTGTGTTTCGCCAATATACGAGATATTTTAAATGACGCGATCGTTGCAGCTTTTGATTGTTTGGCTGGTCTTCTGAACATGGTTTGTTCTTTTTTCAAACAAGTTAACAAATCACGTACTTTTCGTTTTCTTAATTCATTCTGTGACGGAAAATCCTTTTCATAGTTTTTATGAACCGTTTTATGATGCCTCTCTAAGTTCCCACGCTTAGGTATTGCAACTGACGCACGGCAAATGAGACAAATGCACTTATCCTTTACCATACAAAAGAAAAATTCTCCCTCCCAATCGTTATTAAAATGATAAGTTCTACTTTTCTTCGCCGCACTCATTTTGGACTATTTATTAATAAACTTTGTATCGATGTATCGCCTTCAACTTACAACTCGGACTGACTCCTATTCCTGCAGGCGCAACATTTATATCGGCGCGAACGAAGTCTCGAATGTTCCCGTCAAACACGCCGCCCGAAGTTTCTAGAAAAATCGGCGGGGATCAAAAACGCGGCTTTTCTTTGACAAGTACCGCGCGTTCCTTTGATAAAGCCGCCTTTTGCCGCTAGCAGGGGGTTATTACGATAAAAGAAAGTGATGAGGGGGTTATTCTGGCCTAATTGTGGATCGAATAAATTTTAGTAGTTTATTCATTACATTTTGTTTTAGTTACCTAAAACAAAATCTGTGAATAGTTCTATATCGGAATTTTTTTTTTCTCGAGATCGACTCAAAAAGCACTCGAGATCGACTTGTCGATCGCGATCGACCGTTTGAGCACCCCATGCCCATGTTTAAAACACACAGAAGTTGCAGGGCGCTAAATTAGGGATCAACAGCTTTCGGTTATGGCTTGAACAAAACCTTATAACATATTACTTGGGATGAAAAGTCCCGAGACTTTCCGAGAGATGGCAACAGAAACAAAAAAAAAAACCATATGATTTTCAGTTATTGTTAACTCTCAAAAGATTCGTGTAAAATTTTCACGACATTCTGTCTATTAGTTTGCGAGCTACAGCTGTTTGAGTGGCGCTACTTTTGATTTTTGCAAAACGATGGAACGAAAATAATTCCATGTGTTAATTAAACATTGCTTTTTGATGGAAACAATACACCCAGAACCCAAGAATGATTTAAGAAGTGTTATGGCACATTTGCTTCGTCGAAAGCAACTATATGTCGGTGGTTTAGTGAAGTTAAATGCGGTCGTACAAGCACCGAGAATGGACCACGCTCCGGACGTTCAAAAGAGGCAGTAACTCCAAAAAACACAAAAAAATTCACCATATGGTTCTGAATGACAGCAAAGTGAAAGTGAGAGAGATCGTTGACATAGCGAAGATATCAACAGAACGCGTGAGGCATATTTTGCATGAATACTTGCAAATAAAAAAGCTATGTGCCCGATGGGTGTTGCGCACTCTCACGATTGACCAAAAACAGCAACGTGTTGAAGATTTAAAACGCTGCTTGACACTGTTTCAGCGTAATCCAAAGGAGTTCTTGCGTCGATTCGTCACAATGGACGAAACATAGACCCACCACAACATGTCTGAGTCTGACAATTAGTCCGCAGAATGGCTGGAACTGCATGAGAGCCGAACAAAGCGTTCAAAAAAAGATAAACATCAGCTAGAATGGTTTGGGAAAGTATTTTTTTAGGATGCGCATTGAATAATACTGATCGACTATTTTGAGAAGGGGCGAACAATCACCGGAGGTTTTTACGTTGGTTTATTGGACCGTGTGAATGGTGAAATCAAGAAAAAAAGGCTGCATTTAGCGAAGAAAAAGTGTTATTTCACCAAGATAATGTACCAGCTCACAAGTTTATAAAATCGATGGTGAAATATGACTAATTGGGCTATGAATTGCTTCCTCATCCATCGTATTCACCAGATCTGGACCTCAGCAATTATTACCTCTTCCCAACTTGAAAGGTGGCTTCAGGGAAGGGGATTTGGTTCAAATGAAGAAGAAGCTTATTTTAGAGAGCTCCACAAATCGTGCTATATGAAAGGTATCCAAATCGCTGGAATAAGTGTATCGCTCTTGAAGGATTTTAAGGTTGAAGAATAACATCTATTTTTGGCAAAAACACTGTTTTAGTACAACAGGAATTACTAGGTTTACCATACCGATCACAGCTTAAGACCATTGCTGGCTTGTTTGATAGTGTATAAGACAAGTAATCAACTAACAATGTTCGTTAAAGGTGCTATAGGAAAAAACGAGATTTTGTTCGAACAAAAAGATTTGAATTGCTGTTTGCCAAGAGGATTATTCATCATGATAATGCGCCAAGTCACCTTGCTTATTCACCTGGCCTAGTACCCTGTGAGTTATGGCTACTTCCAAAATTAAAGGCTGCGGTGAAAGGACGATTATTTTCTAATATAATAACTTATATTTAACCACATGTGACAGAGCTCATCAAGAGAATACCGAAAAATGGGTTTCCGATTTCATACCAGAAATGGGAACGCCATTTATGTCAGTGTATAGATGTACAAGGAGAGTACTTTGAGGCGACAATAGCCATTAATGTATAGTTCCACATGTTGTAGCCCCATTTTTCTAGAGGGTCATCCTTTTGTGAAAAAGAGAGGTTTCAGTACAGAACTGCAGAACAGGGTTCTCGGCTTGGCTCGATAAAAACAGGTCAACAGAAAAATTGGACACTGCTTTCGCCAGCCACTAAAAACTAGTCCTTTTTTTAACACCGGCAACCTCATTCGAGTCAGTCTAACCGGATTTGAGAGACGCAGTTGCGCGCTGCTTGGAATACGTAAATATAACGAGGCATACGAGTATCTAATATTTTCTTTTTGGTGTTCCATACGGAACACTTATAAGATCACTTCGGTGTCTGTCCATCTGTCACACCCGATTTTCTCCGAAACTATTTGTCATAGAAAGTTGAAATTTGGTAATAATATAGGAATTGATGGCCTCATCAGAGCCATGTAGTTTTGAAAGTTAAATTTTGACTTAAGGGGTTAGTTTTTGGGAGGTGAAATCGGAAGTGAAAAAAAAAATTTTTTACTAGGTAATCCATTGTGGTGTCAAATGAAAGCTTGTGAAAACACGAGTAAAATATATATATATATATATATATATATATATATATATATATAAATATATATATATATATATATATATATATAATGTAATACTTGCGCGCACTTTTCTTTGTATTATTTTTAAAAAATCGCGGTCCCCCCGCCTTATCTCGAAAAGTACTTATCAAAAAATTTTGAAAAAAAAAACTCTGGAATATTCTCCACGGGGTGTAGATTGAACGAAAATTATTTCGAGTGCATTACCTGTAATAATTTATCTGGTATATAAAAAAAAAACAGAAATTTCAAGGTCATCAATTTTCAGTAAAGATTGGAAATAAAGTTTGTTGAAAACTCATTTGGGGGTGTGTTTTGTGAAGTCACTGATCATTTTATACTTCCGTTACAACATTTTTTTATTTTAAAAGCAATCAACGTACGGAATACTAATTGCGCAAGTTCAACTTGCACTTGACCGGTTATTTTAAATATCATTACGTTATTTGTAAAGATGTATTATAGTGCAAAATCGAAAATTTTTGACCAGTTCTTACTTCCCCATTAGTATTACAATCCAATAGCGCGGCTGGTTTTTGTACAGTAGAAAAATTCATTCTTAGTTATTTATTCAGTGAAACAATCCGTACATTTTTTATTCTTCTATTTAAGTATGTCTTAAGCTTTCCAAGAATACAATTAGTTATTAGATTATGTACAAAAACAAATATATTTTTTTCATTCGTTGTATAATAGGTCTAATATAAACTGACCAACTGTAAAAACCCAAAAATCCGAATTGATTTTTCTGTTGACATCATCAATTTTAATTTCAAATTTATTCTCTATACTCTATTTATTTGAAACTGGTAGTAATAAAAATGCCAGTGGACTGACGGGCGGTCTTATAACATATACTATCTATTCCTAGGTATTTTTCGGATAAAAAACCTCTTTTGTAACGAAGTTTTATAGCCGATCAAATCATTTTCCTGTTGCCCCAACTATAGATACATATTTAGAGCAGAATGCCCAAGTGTCAAGCCAGATAGTGACAAGTCAGTTAGTGTGTTAACAAAATATCTTCTCCAGCGAAACCCATAATGAAAAGCGTATAGTTAAAATGTATTTGATTACGTTAAAAATGATTAAAATGGTGATTTAAGTGTAGACGATTGTGTGACAAAATGTTTTTTAATGATCGGAGTTGGTAAAGCCACAGTTTACAGGATTTTAAGAGAAGGAAAGGAGGGGATATAGACTCTCCAAAAAAGAGACCAGGCAGAAAAGAACTTTAGTTGGCAGATAACACAAAACAAGCAGTAAGGTGTATTGTTCATTACTTTTTATGGAAAAAAGAATTCCAACTTTGGATATGATCCTTTAGGCTGCGACAAGCCACTCAGAAATACCGAAAATCAGTATAGTAAAACTATGTAGTGTTTTAAAAGGTATGCATTTTTATTGGAAAAGTGTGAAACAAGTTTTTATTGATAGAAAGTGGGAGAAATTGCACACTAGAGAAGAGACTATTTAAGGAAAGTTCGAAAAGCTCGTTAAAAAGCAAAAAGTATATATTACTTAAATGAGACATGAATAAATTTTGGTAAGATGAGAATATCAAAAACGCTCGCCAAGCATTTTTTATACATGTAAATTCAAATAAGGCGGACAATGATAATGTTTCACGCTTGTCGGAGATAGAAGATTGGTAATATTTTTTTATTGTTGTTTGACTTCCTCATTTGTATATTTTTTAATTAATAATGTTTCATCAAAAAATTTTATTTTTTTCTAATAAGTGTTTAAACATTATAAAACTGTTTCATTCATACTATTCGCAAATAATACGTATACGGCCAGGCGCACCACCACTGGCCAGAACTATTTCAGACTATTTAGCCTCACACAAAAAAAAAGGACGTTTTCCTATTGTATTCAAACATAAGAGATTGCGATTTTTAGACCGATGCCACGTATTCCAATGAATTTGTTGAACTGCTGCATTACAGGTAAAATGTAGGTAAAACTCTCGGGCCCTTATTACTGCTTGATGCTAATTTGCATAATTCTAGATAATTTATTGCTATCACTTTCAAATAAATAGAGTATAATCGATTTAATTCTGTTTATGCTAAAAAAAAAAAACTAAGTGCGTTAAAAAGACATGTTCATTTTGTGACTTTACTTGTTAAGGGCAGTTTTATATTCGTGATGAAAATCACCCTGTAAGGTTGTTGCATTTCTTTAAGTTCGTGAAATGGGCGTAAGTCGATAAATTTAGTAGGTTCCACGATGTTATAGAAATTATTTTGGTTTACAGAAAGGATAAATTACACTGTGCAACATTTCCGAGGTCATCGAATGTAAACTAAATTCTAACTTCAGTTTCTGGAAGTGCCCACCCAAACTAGCAAAACCCTATTTGGGTTTTGATAGTTTATTTCGAATTTTTTTTTTTTGCCATCATTAATTTTTTTGCTCGAGCTTTGGTTTTGCACGGCTATATCTCGTAAATTATTGGGAATTTCTCAATGAAATTTTCAGACGAAATGTTTCTTCACACTAAAATACACAATTTTTGTGAACATGTCGAGGCCAGATTTTCACTCTTTCGGGGTGTTTTTAGTGCAGAAAGCCCGAAAAAAATGCCATTTTTTCACATTTTCGACCATAACTCACCAACCGTGCCTATTTTAGCCTAACTATCTTCGACAAAAATCTTCTCTGCATAAACACGAGTAACTTTGCTGAACATTGCAATAACCTACAATCGATCCTTATAGCTCTTTTGGTCGTTCTAAGGAATTTCACACCAAAATTTCAGGTTTTACGTTCAAGAAACTGGTTTTTTTTAGCTCACTTTTGAATGTCTACTAACCATTAGCATCTATTTTTGGAAAACAAATTAAAAAAAAAAAAAATTTGTTCGTAAACTGCTATGGTACACACACACACGCTGTGATAAATACACACACATTTGAACGGGGAATCGCTTGTGTGTAGTATGGAATTGACGCGCACTGTGCTAGTATTGGTACAGTACCATATATCTAACACGTGCGCATGTTAAGTATATGGCACTGTACCAATACTAGCACAGTGCGCGCCTATTCCACACTAGTGTTGGTATGAATTGTTGCACAGTAGGAACTTAGTACTTAAACGTTGTCAATTTTTCGTGTGTGTATATGTGTGTTTAAAATTGATTATACGTTTTTTTTGCCTTTTTTTTTTAAATTTTAAATTTTCAATAGCTCTATAAAATGGATAAAAATTTGCGAAATAAATTTTACCACAAAAAAGATATATTTGCTGATGAAAGCTGAAATTTTGGTGTGAAATGTACTATTTGGTGGCGAAATTCCTTACAACGGCCAAAAGAACTATAAGGATCGATTGTAGGTTATTGCAATGTTCATCAAAGTTACTCGTGTTGATGCAGAGAACATTTTTGTTGAAGACAGTTATGCTAAAATATGCATGGTTTGTGAGTTATGGTCGAAAATGTGAAAAAATGGCATTTTTTCAGGCTTCTTGCACTAAAAACACCCCGAAAAAGTGAAAATCTGGCCTCCACATGTTCACAAAAATTGTGCATTTTGGTGTGAAGAACATTTCGTCTTAAGATTGCATTGAGAAATTCCCAATAATTTACGAGATATAGCCGTGCAAAACCAAAGCTCGAGCAAAAAAATTGATGATGGCAAAAAAAAAAATTCGAACTAAACTATCAAAACCCAAATAGGGTTTTGCTAGTTTGGGTGGGACCTTCCAGAAACTGAAGTCAGAATTTAGTTTACATTTTATATGTTGCACAGTGTTATAAACATCATTTATAGCTAAACATATAAAGGCGTTAAAGAGGTAGAGGAAGGGTTGGAGGGGTTGCTTCGTACGAGGCTGGTTTGAAAAGTCCGTGCAAAGTCCGAGAGATGGCACCACCGGCGCGTATCGAGGTCATGTTTAGTTAGTAGCATCTCTTGAATGAACGCACACCAAGTTTCAGCCATATTGGTATATTTCTTTGTGTTTGGCATTCGTGTGAATCAAGGAAGTCGAGTGATTTTCAAGAAATGGACGAAAAGAATTTCGTGTGGGGATTAAACATTACTTTATGAAAGGCAAAACGCCGCAGGAGACTAAAGAGAAGCTTGATAAACATTATGGTGACTCTGCACCTTCGATTAAAACAGTTTATAAGTGGTTTCAAAATTTTCGGACTGGCCATATGGGCACAAGTGACGCTGAACGTTCTGGACGGCCTGTGGCGGTTACGACTCCAGAAATCATTGATCAAATCCATGATATGGTGATGACAGAAGAGTTAAGGTGCGTGAGATTGCTAGTGCTGTGGGCATCTCGACTGAACGGGTACATAATATTTTGCATAAACATTTGGACATGAGAAAGGTATTTGCAAGATGGGTGCCGCGATTGCTCACGCTTGACCAAAACGGAATCGTGTGAAGTGTTGCAAGGATGGTTTGCAGCTATTCCAGAAGAATCCGGAGGACTTTAAGCGTCGTTTCGTCACTGTGGATGAAACATTGATACATTACTATACTCCTGAGACCAAACAACAATCTAAACAATGGGTTACCAAGGGGGAATCTGCACCAAAAAAGGCGAAGACCGTTCCTTCGGCCGGAAAGGTTATGGCGACTGTCTTTTGGGATTCGCAAGGGATAATCCTCATCGACTATCTGGAAAAGGGTAAAACTATTACAGGTGAATATTATTCATCGTTATTGGACCGTTTGAAAACCGAGCTGCAAGAAAAACGCCCGCGACTGGCCCACAAGAAAGTCCTTTTCCATCACGACAACGCACCAGCACACACCTCAGCAGTTGTGGTCGCAAAATTAATGGAAATAGGATTCCAACTCGTTTCACATCCCCCCTATTCTCCAGACTTGGTTCCCTCGGACTACTATTTGTTCCCCAAAATGGCTGGCGGGACAAAGATTTTATTCAAACGAGGAGGTGATTGCAGACACTAATGGATATTTTGCAGACTTGGACAAATCCTATTATTCGGAAGGGATCAACAAACTAGAACATCGTTGGACGAAGTGTATAAGCCTAAAAGGAGACTATGTCGAAAAATAAAGAAGGTTTACCCCAAACACATAAGTAGTTTTTATTTTTGCACGGACTTTTCAAACCAGCCTCGTATATACGGCTACATGTTGAAGTTAATGTCAGGTTTCGTTTGTAAATATTTCCGAATGGGTTTCGTTCGCAAATCTGTCATTTAAAAGATCGAGTTTAGTGCAAGAAAGTAAAATTCAGTATGTATTTTAGAACTACGTATTTGAGAAGGTACCAGTACCGGTTAATGTCACAATTAACAAGTTAACTGTGTAGGGACGTTTACACATAATTTAATTACGCATAAAACGGTTACAAGTAAAAAAACAATAAAAAAACTGCAAGGTTCGACTCTGGCCGGTTAAGTGACTATGGTACGGATGATCATCATCATCGACTAACGATTTACCTTGCCCCAGGTGATTGTGCTTATGTCATTCATAAATAACAATCTTTCTGATGTCTGACGGTATTTCTAGGCGAGTTTAAACATGTATTGTTATTATAATTACTTTTCTTATTATTCATATTACTGTAAATACAGATAATCGTTTTGTTTTTCTAAGGTGATGATATGCCATGGTACTGGTAGATAGGGGAAAGTCCCATATTATTTGACAAAAACTAAAATATTTTAGAAAAAATAAATTGTTCGAATTCATGATACAAATCTGATTGAAGATGATCTATGTAGTTATGCAAATTACGTTAAAAAAATACTTATTATGTACAGCAATGATTTAGCCGTTAGTTGATGGAGATCCACAATAACTAGGAACGAAAACTTAAACAACTGTTTAAGATCACCACATATTTCTGTGATAAAAAAAATGGTAAGACTTTTAAATTTAAATCGCTCGGGCATTTCCAAATCGGATTAATTTTTTTTTCGTTAGGTTGGTAGGACCTTAACTGTCATCTGTGTCAAATTTTAGAACCATAGCGTCAGTAATTAATAATATTCGCTGGCATTCGTTCAACAAAAAAAGTGCGTTTTTTAATTTTTAACATGAGTGAAAAAAATTCAGCAAAGAAGTTGCATTAAATTTTGTTTTAAAAATGGTTTTTACGGGAGATGAAACATGGATTTACGTATACGATCCGGAAACTGCCGACCAATCAAGCGAATATCGTGCCAGAGGTGAGCCCAGACCGAAGAAACCATGCCAAAGCAAGTGGAAAATCAAGGTGATGTTAACAGTTTTCTTCGATTATCGTGGTGTTGTTCATTATGAATTCCTTCCCCTGGGCCAAACTGTCAACAAGGAATATTATTTGAGTGTTATGCGTCGTTTGCGTGAAGCTATTCGTCTCAAGAGGCCGGAATTATAGACGGATAACTCTTGGTTTTTTTCATCACGAAAATGCGCGTTCTCATACAGCATTGGTTCTTTGCGACCTTTTCATCCAAAATTTAACTCATATCATTCCGCAATCGCTCTATTCGCCTGATTTAGCTCCGTCGGACTTCTGTCTATTCCCTAAATTCAAAAAACCGCTTCGAGGACATCGTTTTGAGTCGATTGAGGAGAATAAAACCGAATCGAAGAAGGTTTTAAAGGCCATTCCAGAAATCGAATTCAACAACTGTTTCGAAGACTGGAAAAAAAGTTGGCATAAATGCATTGTATCCAAGGGGGATTACTTTGAAGGAGACGAAATAAATTTGAAACAATAAATAACCCGTTTGCGTTTTATTCCCAAAAGTCTTACTATTTTTTGTTCACAGTAGTATGTTTATTGTATTAGAACTGACAATTATTTCGAAACATTGTGTCTTCTTCTGGAGTAAGATTTGGAACTAACTCCAAATTTGTTACAAAATATATAAGTTACCTGGTTATAAGGGCTAAATTAATTAATAATATTCACCTTAATAATACGTAGGCTGAAAAGTTGTTGGTCTCACATATAGATGTCGCCATTTTAAAAAATCCATATGATTTTTTTAGGAAGTACCAACCTTCAAACGATACGTGTCAAAATTTCACGACTTTTCGACGATTAGTTTACAAGTTATAGTGGTTTTAGTGACTCTACTATTGATATTTTCAAAACAATGGAAAAAGTCGAATTTCTGTGTTGATTAAACACTATTTTTGATGGGAAAAAAATGCTGTTCTAGCAAAGTAATGGCTTGATAAGTGTTACGGGAACTCCGTCCCTGGAAAATCACTCATCATTTACTGGTATGCCGAATTTAAACGCGGTCGTACAGATATAAATGATGCAGACGCCCAAATGCGATGGTTATACCGCAAAACATAAAAAAAAATCACAAAATTGTTTTGGATGGCCGTAAAGTGAAATTGCGTGAGATAGCTGACACCCTAAAGATATCATGCCAGTTCAGATTTTTAAACACATCTTCCCCCGGTAAGGAAAACAGTTTGGGTGAAATTATGTCCCCTTGACGTACTCCCCTTTTGATACGGATATTATCGGTCCTTGTGTTCTCGTCAATGATTATTTGCAGCGATGCATGATCATATATATTTAATTAGATTTGAGTATCTAGAGTCCATCCTTGCATTATTCATAGCTTTCAGAATTGCCCACATTTTGATCAAATCAAAAGCCTTACGGTAGTCAACGAAGGCCACGAATAGAGATATGTTGAATTCTCTACACTTCTCGATGAGAGTACGAAGTGTCTGAAGATAGTCACCGGTACTATAACCCTTCCCGAATCCCGCTTGTTCGAAGGGCTGATACTGATTTAATCTGCTTGATAGCCCGTTTGTTATTATTTTAGTCAGTAGCTTATATAAGTGGGAGAGCAAACTGATGGGTCGATAGTTTTCTATGTTAGCTCGATCCTTTTTTTTGTACAATAAGATAACGTCTGATTTTTGCCGACACTTACAAGTAAAATTCGTACATCAACATCAGAAGAAAGACAGACCTTAGGGATTGAAAATTTTCTGAAATGATTTTAGTTTGTAAACTTTGTTTTGTGATAGCGATAAAGATTCACAAGCATGAAACATATGGCTAGTGCTATATTTTGTTGGACAACAACCCCATAAAATATTTTTCCTGAAATAATATGATTAATTTAGTTAATTATTCTTGTAAACTTATATAACCAATTTACCTAATGTATTGGTGATATTTAAATTCACTGAATATAGAGCGGAGTCATTCCCCGCATTAAACAACACACAATATGTTCGAATAATTAGATTGCATATTACTATGAGTAGGAGTTATTGCTCGCCTAACTGTACTCCATTATACCTCATATAAAAGTGTAATGCTTGTAAATGTATGCAGGAACATTTTGTAGTGACATTGTTTTAAACAACCTGCTTTCAAGCTTTTTAAATCAGTTAGAATTTTATTAGGAATATTTACAGGTAATATCTATGAATGAAAAAACGCGAAAAATATCGATTATTGGTCTATTCTTTAATCTGTTTGTATCCACATGTTTTCATTTTATTCACTTTTTGTACGCAAATTTACATAAAAGAGCATTTACGCCAATATGAAAGGCGGATTTTTTTTCTAAAATAACATGTTAAATTCGGAAGAGTGACAAAAAGTGCTTTATTCAAAGTATGCTCCATCGCTGGTTATACATTTTTCCCATCATCCGGGTAATTTGTGAATACCACGCCAGTAAAAATCTTCTCCTTTTGCTGCGAACCATTCATCGAGCCATTTTTTTACATCTTCGTACGAACCAAAGCACTGCTTAGCAAATGCGTCACCCATCGATGTAAACAAGTGGTAATCGGAAGGAGCCAAGTCTGGTGAGTAAGCCGCATGGGGTAGAACTTCCCAGCTGAGTGCTTCCAATGTGTCGCGAACTCGTTTTGCCGTATGTGATGGAGCATTGTCATAAAGAAAAATAACTTTGTGTTGCCTCTTTCGGTATTCTGGCCTTTTTTCAAGCAGTGAACGGTTCAAATAGGTCAATTGTTGTTGGTAACGTTTAGTATTAACCGTTTCCCCAGGTTTTAACAGCTCATAATAGACCACGCCCCTCTGGTCCCACCAAACACAGAGCATCGTCTTTTCTGCCAAAGCGATTCGGTCTTGCGGTCGATGTGGATGGTGCGCCTGGATCTACCCATGATTTTTTGCGCTTGGGATACTCAAAATAAATCCACTTTTCATCCCCTGTAACTATACGATGCAAAAACGACTTCCTTTTGTACCGAGCGAGCAAAATGTCACACGTGTTTTTGCGCTTTTCCATTTGCCTGTCGTTCAACTTATGTGGTATCCATCTACCGGCTTCTGAATCTTTCCCATCTCTCGTAGCCGATTGGAAACAGCTTGTTGACTAACGCCCAATTGCTCGGTGAGTTGTTTTTGTGTTTGCGAATCATCTTCGTCCAAAAATGCTAGCAATTCCACATCTTCGTGTTTTTTGGCGGTTTTCCACGTTCCTTGTCTGCAACATCGAAGTCACCACTTTTGAAACGCCGAAACCATCGTTCACACGTATCTTGCGATGGAGCATGTTTACCATAAGCTTCTCGAAGTAATCGGTATGATTCAACAGCAGTTTTCTTCAAATGAAAACAAAAATTAATGCTGTCTGCGAAAGCTCTTTGTTCGGTATAAATTTGGACATATTGAAGACAACACAACACTATGCACACACTTTTCCAATTTATCACTCGTGCGCGTCTGACACTTGTTGATGATACAACAAAATGGCGCAGTGTCAAATCTTTATAGCACAAACTGCATTGGTGCACCATCTGAACATACTTGTACACCTGGTATATAAACACCGCTATAATTTGAAATTTTGGTGGTCATTTTTTAATGCTATCGAGCAGGGAGAATGTTATTCTTCCCAGATTTTAACAATAATAAAACATATAAATACAATTCGGGAACAAAGATAAAGGAAAATACACCTATAAAATGTAACGTACGAGGACTATTTTTTAAGTTTTTACAAAAACAATGAAAAAAAAAAATTATTGGTACAAATCGTTTTATTATGTCTCAAAATATTCGCCTCTAAGATTTATACACTTTTGCATGCGTTCGAACCAATTCTCAAAACATTTTTTCTACCCTGAAGTTGGTACCTCAAAAACACGGTTTTGGAAGGACTCAACAGCTTCTTGAGGTGATGAAAATCGCTGTCCACACATTTTTTTGACATTCGGGAACAAAAAGAAGTCGTTGGGCGATATGGGCTTTGTGAAAGCTGGCATTGTCATGATGAAGAATAATGTGACGTTTCGGGTTGTTTTTCCTGATTTCATCGATGACTTCGTAAACAAATTGTTGTATACCATTCAGCATTAACTGTCCTTGGATCCTCTAAAGCCATGGTTGCACCATGTCCAGTATAATCAAAGAAACAAGCGATCATTTTCTTGGAAGTGTTTCGCGAATGAACCACTTTTGTTGGATTCGGTTCATCTTGGAACACCCAAACAGTTGATTGTTGCTTAGTTTCCGGCTCGTACGAATATATCCAAGTTTCGTCTCCTATTACGATGTTGTATACGGATTTTGCATGTCCTCCGTCGAATTTTTTGAGCATTTCCCGATACCATCTATCGCGGCCAGTGGCTCCGTGGCGTAGTACTTGCCTGCGGTGCAGAAGGTCTCGGGTTCAATCCCGGCAGGTTGGTATACTTTTATTTAAGTATATATGGCCTGGCCACGTACATAGGTAGCAGTTGTTTACAGAAATGCAATAACGTGGCAGCACTACCGTGTTGTCTAAAAGGTGCCGTGAAATACAAAAATTTACGTTTCGGCACTTGGACAAACGTTGACGGGTATTACGACATCCCCGCCGATATGCTCAGGATATGAAAAAGAGTAAAATCTCTACTCAGGCGAGGCGAATGATAATAAAAAAACAACTGACACGGGCGTGTTTTTGAGTTTCGGTCAAATTAGGCGAAATCCATCGGGAACACTTTTTCACAGCTAAATGTTCAGGCAAAATCGAGTGTACTGCAGTCCTCGATATGCCTAAAAATGCCTGTATCTCACGATAAGACACTTGCCGATCTTCTTCAATCATGTTGGAATAACGACCGATTTTGGTCGAACTTCACGAAATTGATCGCTACTGGAAGCACGACCTTGATGAAATTCTGCAAACCAATTCTAAACAGTCTTTTCTGTTGGTGATTCATTACCAAAAGTTAAACGAAGCGATTCGAGGCATTGTTGTTGAGTTAGGCCTTTACTAAAATCGTAAAAAGTCATTCAACGAAAACCTTTATGTGAAATTTCCATTTGTTCACAAAACTGTTTTTTTTTTTTTTTTTAAACCTTCACCTCAAACAAACTTCTCGGCCAATTTCTAACCTGCCACTGTTTTAAACAATAACAAATGTCAAATTTTACAAGAATGGTAATAACACATCTCAATAGCGTCATCTAGCGGTCATTTGTAAAAACTTTAAAGATAGCCCTCATATAATTTCAAATTTTAGTGGTCATTTTTTGGTACTACCTAGCAGGAATTCTTCTCAGATTTTAACAATAATAAAACATATAAATACAATTCGGGAACAAAGATAAAGCAAAATACACCTATAAAATGAAACATACTCCCATTTTAATTGAATTCCAAGCTTTGGGTAGTTTTATCGACAATTCCGACTCCATTTTTACCAGTAAAATTACTCTTAAAAACCCTAGGAGCAGCACAAGCGCTGCTCAGAAATTCTAAAACAACAGCGGCGCATTTACAGAAGTAGCAGTTCACGTTAGTTTTGAATTGCTAAGTAGAAATCACAGTTTTGGACAGGACAAAGGGATAAGCATCTCCTTATAAAAAAGTTCTTGAAGACTATAAGGATATGATGTTGTTCTTTTACTTGACATTTTCTCTTTATAAATAACTATACAATACTCAGTATATATCACCACTACACCAAATATTTTATTTTTGCACTCGACGCGCGTTTGGCTCAGTTAATCATCACTCCTGATGAAGCTAACAGGGTTAGCGAATATACTGAGCAGTCTCATCGTGCCAAAGATTCCACATTCCCAACATAAATATACAGTAACGAATCATAGAACTCATAAAATACAGTCCCATTTCCTAAATTCCTGAAATCAGAACTTCAATGCTTTTCGAAGATATTATTTTCCACTCCAAATTCGTTAAAGCATTTTCCAACATCTTTTAATGCCAATTTCTCAGAGTTTTGATGAATACTAACGTACACCTACACAATATTTATTATCCAATAAGCATTCTGCACCAATATTCCCGCAGAATATAAGTTTTATTGTAGTGTTTCTTGGGAAATTTGTTGAAATAACTTTTCTAGAAAATAGTTGTGCAATTTTCTATATAAGGTTAAGAGAAAATTTTGTTTCCGAGAAATGAAATGGCTTCGCATTGTTCGCACGAGTATTAAGTGATAATGAATTAATTTAAGCGGTAATTACCTCAATAAAAAGTCATTCGTAAAAAAAATAAAGTGATTTACCCAGTAATTTTCTTACAAACACGCAGTTCTAAAATAACTACTAAATTTGACTTTTGCAATCGTATGGAGATGATGCTGTAGGCTACAGTCAACGGAGGCGAGACACAAAGTTATACACGGTCCAACGTAGTCCAGAACATAAGGTTCCCTTGAAATCATGTTGTTGATAAAATGGTTCCGTTTTAAATGTGAAGAGTCACAACTGCGCTGCATTACAAGGAGGCTTCAAATATGCAGTAGCATTCCCCGTGTGGGTCCATCGCAGAAATGAAGAACCTGCTTGTAGTGTAGAGTCCTAGTGCAAGATGTCAAAGTTGGCCAAAATCGGTAATATATTAAAATTTATGGAGTTCTTGCTCCATAAACTGATTCATTTTAAAAATCGGCAAGAAAAAATGTTCACAATTAAGAGACATGTTTTTATTTATTTCCTAATAAAACAAATTAGATAGCCTCCGTATTAAAAAAAGACTTGCGCAATTCGTATTCCGTACCGTGACTGCTTTTAGAATTAAAATTTTTGTTAAGGAGGTATAAAATGATCCGTAATTTCACAAGACACGCCCCAAATGAATTTTCAAAAATCAATATCTATACTCTAGTTATTTGAAACTGATAGTAATAAAAATGCCAGTGGACTGACCGGCGGTCTTATAAAGAGGCGTATTCCCAGGTATTTTTCAGGCAAAATGCTCTTTTCTAACGAAGTTTTATTGCCGATCAAATCATTTTATTTACATATTTTCCTGTTGCTCCAACTATAAATACATATTTAGACCAGCATGCTCAAGTGTTAAGCCAGTTAGTGACAAGTCAGTTAGTGTGTTAACAGAATGTCTTCTCCAGCGAAACGCCAAAAAGTTTGGGCAGCTAACCCATAATGAAAAGCGTATAGTTAAAAATCTATTTGACTACGTTAAAAACGATCAAAAATGTGATTTAAGTGTGGACGATTGTGTGACAAAATGTTTCTTAATGACCGGAGTTGGTAAAGCCACAGTTTACAGAATTTTAAAAGAAAAGGAGGGGTACAGACTCTCCAAAAAGAGAACTTTTTATGGAAAAAAGAATTCCAACTTTGGATATGATCCTGCAGGCTGCTACAAACCACCCAGAAATGCTGATAGTGAGTAGAGTAAAACTATGGGATGTTTTAAAAGGTATGAATTTTTATTGGAAAAAGTGTGAAAGAAAATCTTTATTCATAGAAAGTGGAGAAATTTTACACTGGAGAAGAAACTATTTAAGGAAAATTAGAAAAGCTCGCTCTAAAGGAAAAAGGTTATATTACTTAGATGAGACGTGGATAAATGAAGGGTACCAGTCAAGAAGTTTTGGCAAAATGGGAATATCAAAAATACTCGCCAAGCATTCAGTGAAGGTTTCTGTACTGTTCTTAAACCCCTATGTGGTAAGGGACGTAGGTTGATTATTGCGCATATTGGAAGCGAAGCATTCAGTGAAGGTCTCTCTACTGGTCTTAAACCGCCATCTGGTAAGCGACATAGGTTAATTATTAAGCGTACTGGAAACAAAAGAGGTTTTATAGACGGAGGTCTTTTAACATTCGTATCTAAGAAAACAGGAGATTATCACGAAGATATGAATTCCGATGCATGTATAGACTTAATACCAGACGGTTCTGTTATTGTAATAGATAACGCAAGCTAACATTCTAAAAAATTAGAACGAGTTCCAACCTGGGGTTGGCTGAAAAAGGACATCTAAACTTGGATATTTCATTTCCAAAAGAGAACGTTAAGAGAAAATTATTAGAACTTGTAAAGTTTGAAGTTCCCAGAAATAAAGACAAGTACACGAATTTTGTCATCGATAAAATGGTACAAAAACGTAATATGACTGTTTATCACCTGCCACTATATCATTACGAGCTCAATCCGACAGAACTTATATGGGTACAGGTTAAAGGTGAAGTCGCCAGGAACAATACGATTCATAAATTAGCAGAGGTACAAAACCTTTTTCAGAATGTCATATCTAATGTTTCCACAGAAAATCGGGGAAAATGCGTCGAGCAATGAGGGTAGAAGATAAAATGTGGATTGTGGACATGACAGTGTATGCCATTGTTGAACCTTTAATTATAGCTGTAAATTGAAATGCGTCGGGTGAAGCGAGTGACCCCGTCTTAATCCTTTGAGTCTTTATCTACAGGGGTTAGATAGGTAGAGAGGGAGAGTCCAATCCCCCCCCCCCCCCCAAGGATATTAATAATAAGTAATTTAGTTATAATTTTGTTTATGGGGTAGTCCAGTGTAATGGGTTAGTGTGGGTGATTATGTAGTTGTAGATTAACTTAGTGATTATGATTATTACCTATAATGTATATAAAATGCAACGTCTCTCTGTCTGTCTGTCCGTTAGTGCGCTTATCACTGGAGAACCACTTATCCCATTTACGTACTTTTTTTTTTAAAAACATACATATGTTCTCTGGCCAGGTTACAGGCTATATTTTATTACGATAGGTAGCATAAGGAATGCGCAGTGACGATAATAGTGAATGAAGTCGGAAAAAAGTTTGCCGCTAGCGCGTTCTCTTGCAAAACACAGCCTAAACCATTAAATATGGAACAATGTTATGTAGCAGAGAATACCTATAATCTATAATATATATAAAAATGCAATGTCTCTCTGTCTGTCTGTCTGTCTATTAGTGCGTTTATCACGCGAGAACCACTTATCCGATTTACGTGTCTTGTTTTAAATTCATACATATATTCTTTGGCCAGGTAATATAATAATATAAATCTATATCTATAATATCTCTCTGACTGTCTGTCTGTCCGTTAGTGCCTTTATCACTGGAGAACCACTTATCCGATTTACGTGCTTTTTTTTTAAACATACATACATATGTTCTCTGGCCAGGCTATAGGCTATATTTTATAACGTTAGGTAACATGAGGAATGAGCAGTGACGATAATCGTGAATCAAATCGAAAAAAGTTTGCCGCTAACGCGTTCTCTTGCAATACACTGCCTAAACCACTAAATATGGAACAATATCATGTAGCAAAGGATATCTATAATATATATATATATATATATATATATATATATATATATATATATATATATATATAAAATGCAACGTCTCTTTGTCTGTTTGTCCGTTTATGCGCTTATCACTGGAGAACCACTTATCCGATTTACGTTCTTTTTTTTAAACATGCTAAACCATTAAATATGGAACAATATGATGTAGCAAAGGATATCTATAATAAATATCAAATGCAAAGTTTCCCTGTCTGTCTGTCCGTTAGTGCGCTTATCACTGGAGAACCACTTATCCGATTTACGTGCTTTTTTTTTTTAAATTTACATATGTTCTCTGGCCAGGTTATAGGATATATTTTATTACGTTAGGTGACATAAGGAATAAGCAGTGACGATAATAGTGAATCAAGTCGGAGAAACGTTTGCCGCTAGCGCGTTTTCTTGAAATACACTGCCTAAAGCATTAAATATGGAACAATATCATGTAGCAAAGAATATAATATATATAAAATGCAACGTCTCTCTGTCTGTCCGTTAGTGCGCTTATTACTCGAGAACCTCTTATCCGATTTACGTGTTTTTATAAATTTATAACATATGTTCTATATAATTAGATATAAGCCTAGATAATGGGAGATAAGGTGAGATAATGGGAGATAAGTATAAATATTGGGAGATAAGGAGAAATAATGGAAGATAAGCAGAGATAAGTCCAGATAATGGGAGTTATAGAGAGATAATGGGAGATAAGGAGAAATACTGGAAGATAAGGAGAAATATTGCGAGATAAGTAGAGATAAGCCTAGATAATGGGAGATAAGGTGAGATAACGGAAAATAAGGGGAAATAATGGAAGATAAGGAGAAATAATGGGAGATGAGCAGAGATAAGCCTAGATAATGGAAATTATGTAGAGATAATGGGACAAGGAGAAATAATGGGAGATAAGGGGAAATAATGATAGTAGTGAATCAAGTCCACGCGAGCGGAGCCTCGGGCACTGCTAGTAGTAAATAAAAGTATATATGGGATAATCCTATAAGTTAACTCATGGCTAAATGGGACCTTTCTCAAAGCCACAAAACAAACAAAAAAAAAATCAAATGAGTCGGACAATGATACTTTTTCATGTCGGAGATAGAAGACTGGCAATAGTTTTTTCATTGTTGTCTGACTTATTCATTTGTATATTTTTTTAATAATAATGCATTACAGGTAAAATGTAGGTAAAATTCTAGGATCCTTACTATTGCTTGGTATTAATTTACATAAGTCTAGATGATTTATTGCCATCACTTTCAAATAAATAGAGTATAGGATTCGGACACAAAATTGTTTGTGATGGCTAAAAAAAACTTTCTACAACGTGAACTTCTATATCATTAGAAAAATTGCAAAACACATTATCTATCAAGGTTCTGTTTCTAGTAGAACTAGTATCTTTTATTATTTATATAAGCTCAATGGTATTCAAAGACGTGGATTAACTATTATTAACATATTTCAAAAATTTTATGTTAAAATCTTCAACAATAATTATTTTAGGTCCTTGCTGTGCATGTGCGTTTATACTTTTATCGAGACAGTGAACAACATTTTTTTACTAAACAGGATGGGGTTTATACATTCAAGTACGAAATATACAGCCTTGGCCAAAAGTATTAGGCATCCTACAATTTACTTCATTTCTTGTGTTTCAGAGCAAAAAATTAAATTCGTATGTTTTGTAAAATCGTATATTGAGGTAAAATTATGAAATAAATTAATATTTGGTGTGCCCGCCCTTAGCTTTAATTACAGCAGCAATTCTTTGGAGCATGCTGCGTACAAGCCTAGCACATTCAGTTGTACTTATGGCATCCCACTCATCCATCAAAGCGCTTTTTAGTGCTGCTTTTGATGTTATGCTATGCTCCCGTATCTTGCGCTTTAGAATACCCCAAAAATGCTCGATAGGGTTTAGATCTGGAGACTGCGCCGGCCAATCCAACAAGACAATGTTATTGTCTCTAAACCAGCGCATCGTAGCCGCTGATTTTTATGACAAGGTGTATTATCTTGCTGGAATTTACAGTCGTCTAAATTAGTGTCGCCAAAAATGCGCGTTAGCGAAGGCATCAGTACAGTTTCTAGTACATTTATGTACTTTAGGCTGTTCATGCGAACGAACATTTCGCCGCTTTAGCAGCCATGCAGCCCCAGATCATAATGCTGCCTCCTCCGTGTTTTACAGTAGGTACCACGCAATCTGGATGGTATTCCTCGTCGACACGCCACCTCACGAATGTCACACCTGACGTTCCGAATAGCTGTAAGAATAGAAAAAATACTCAGTTAAAAAATTAGTTATTATTTTGACTAAAACAGATTAAATCAGGAGTAATTGTATGTAGTTATTTGTTAAAATAAATCATATAACAACTTACCTCAAAGTTGGATTCGTCGGACCATACAACATTAGACCAATCCTCTTCGCTAAAATGTTGGTGCTTCAGAGCCCACTCTAAGCGTTTCTTCCTATCGGTCTCTGAAAGCCAAGGCTTCTTTGTAGCTTTGCACCCTCTTAATCCAGCTTCTGTCAGTCTTCTCCTTGCCGTTCGAGAACTAATCGGCATCCCAATCTCTTCCGACAGAGTTGCCGCGAGCTCAGATGATGTTTTTTTTTCGATTTTTAATAAACTCGCGGATGAGTTTTCTGTCCTGTCGCTCATTAGTTTTACGTTTCCTGCCCGTTCTCATTTTGTTGGCATGGGAGCCAGTCTCCACAAACCTTTTAATAGCACATTGCACTGCGCACCGAGAACATTTCACTAACTTGGCTATTTCTACTTGGGACTTGCCTTGTTCATGTAGGGTTTGAATTTTAATTCGTTTTTCGATACCAAGCTCACTTTTCTTAGGCATTTCTCAAATATAAGAATGTCCAGTTCACAAATAAAACATGGACGGAAGCTTCTTGACACTACAAGTATTAAAAAGAGACTGATAAAACATTAAAAATATTTTCAAAAAATCTCATTATCGCAATTTTGTGGGCCAGGTATTTTATGGACCTGTAAAAGAGATTGTCTATTGTTTAGGTTAGCTTTTGACAGCGCCGCCTATAGTACTGTTAAAACAATTAGTTTTTTTTTTAAATATTTTATGAATTTCACGTGTTTATTAGGGGTGCCTAATACTTTTGGCCAAGGTTGTATACAAAGTTTGTTTCCGATCTTTGTTTTTATATACCAGATAAATTACACGGTACACGGGGATTTTTTGGGTCGCTGATCACGAATCTGAGGTTCGATTTGCAAAATTCAAGATGGCAGATGTTTTTGCGCCATTTTGAACGCCGAGAAAATTCATCGGTCGATTTTTATTCTTCTACCTGCATCCAGGGCACCTCCACCTGGTGACGGTGGGCAACGGTGTTACTCCACTAGCCGGCAGAGTCCCTGGATAACGGCTTAGATGCCGTCATGGCAGGTAGAAGAAAGAGAATTACGATGCAAGGACTCGGAAACCCAGTATCGGCGGTTGGTCAGGGTGGGAAAGCGGGCCCGCAGCCGTCGTCATCCAGCGACCGTAGCTCTTCATGTGTGGGTGACTTGGCTCATGTAGAGTATAATGCTACAAGAAAACGGTCTCACGGTACAAGGACTTTTCATAAGTGCGATAAAAACAGTGATTCATTTTGTTATATTTGCTGTCAACACGTATTGAGTAAAATGGGGTCACCGATAACGGATAAGATTAAAACCTTATATAAGGATTGTTTTAACATTGAAATACAGCACCAGGATACAGATTGGGTTCCCCACATCATTTGCAGTTCTTGCAAAATAATGTTGTACATCAATAAGAAGGCGATTAAATATTCCAGACCAGCAATATGGAATAGACCATACAGTGAAAATGATTGCTACTTTTGTATGAATGTTGTATCTAGGCATAACCGAAAAAATAAAAGCACTATTACTTATAACGATGTTTCGACAGTAACAAGACCAACTAAACTAATTCCGCCTCCTGGACCACTTGATGCTGATGTTATGGAAACAAATAATTTCACCTTATCAGTTCATGCCGAAAACATTGAGACTGTCGAAAAAGATTCAAACACTGTTACTAATGAATGTTCTAGTGACAACCTATCATATACTAGTGACACAGATAAAGAATTTCTACCATACAACCGTAAACCAGAACCAATACTCGTATCACAGTCAGAACTTAGTGATCTAGTCAGAGATTTAGGCTTTATCCAAAGATGGTTCAGAGCATCTTGCTTCCTTTTTAAAGAAAATACATTTACTTAAGCCAGAAGCTACGATTTCTTATTATAGAAACAGAGATGAAGAATTTCGAAAATATTTCACAATGGACGAGGAATTGTCACTTTCATATTGTACCGATGTAAAAGGTCTAATGGATGAATTTCAAAATAACTCATACGATCCTGAAGAATGGAGACTGTTCATTGATTCTTCTAAACGGAGCATTAAGGCAGTCTGGCTGCATAATACCAACGTTTACGCTCCCATTCCGATTGCTCATTCCACAGTTATGGAAGAGCAATATGAAAAAATGAAGCAGCTTTTGATAAAAATAAAATATGCTGATCATAACTGGAAAATTTGTGGAGATCTGAAAATTGTAACAATATTGCTTGGCCAACAGTCAGGGTTTACACTTTATCCCTGTTATAAATGTCTGTGGAATAGCAGAGACAGGGAACGTCATTATAAGAAAAAAATTTGGCCAACAAGAGAATCGTTCACTCCTGGTGAAAATAATGTATTGTTTCCACCATTGGTAGATCCAGGAAAAGTTCTTATTCCCCCGATTCACATTAAGCTTGGACTTATGAAGCAATTCACGACAGCATTAGATAAAAACGGCCCATGTTTCAAATATTTGTATAAAAAATTTCCGAAATTTTCTGAAGCTAAAATTAAGGCAGGCGTATTTGACGGGCCACAAATAAGAAAATTGTTTCAAGATTCATTATTTGTTACTAAAATGAATAAAGTTGAAAAAGCTGCTTGGCTTAGTTTTTAAAGAAGTCGCAACAAACTTTTTGGGAAATAATAAAAGTCCTAAGTACAAAGAAATAGTCGAGAAAATGGTAAAAAATTTTCAAACATTAGGTTGCTTAATGAATCTAAAATTACATTTCCTGAACTCCCACATCGATGATTTCCCAGATAATCTTGGTGACTACAGTGAGGAGCAAGGGGAACGTTTTCACCAAGATCTGAAAATCATAGAAAATCGGTATCAAGGACGATGGGATGACCATATGCTAGCGGACTATTGCTGGTCGCTAAAAAGAGAAACAAGTCCTCAAAAGCGTTTGGGCAGAAAGCCTTTGAATAGGTCATTCGCGGAAAAAAGAACAAGATACAGCCAAAAAAAGGAAAGTTAGGCGCGGGTCTAACCTTCGCAATTCTAGGGCTTAAGGGTCTACTATTTGAGAGTATATGGTTTAAAAGTCCTGGTTTTGAGTTTATTCGGTCTCATTTTTAAAGTTACAGGGTTATTGAGGTCTATTTTTTGAGGTTACAGGGTGTGGGAGTGTAAGGTTTCAGGGTTTAGGGTTTAAGAGTATCAGGTTTGAGGATTCCCCAACTGTATACCAAATTTGGTAGGAATCGGTTGGTTTTCAAAAATTTTGTCCGCCATCTCGGATCCGCCATTTTGAATTTTGCAAATCCGACCTCAGATTCATGATCAGTAACCCAAAAAACCCCCGTGTACCAAATTTGGTAAGAATCGGTTGAATTTTAATTTGAATTCGTTTTTTTGCATTCGAGAAGCACTATATCTGTCTGATTTATTGAGGTTAGAAAGAAAACAGAACTGTATGGCTTAATCCGACCGATGAATATTAGCTTAGCGTGTCCGAATACATATTAATACATCTTTGGATTCATGAAAAAGCTTGAATCAATTTTTTAGGAGTATATTTTTCTTAATTTTTACTAATTTTTACCTATTTTTTGAGGTTAGAAAAAAATTGAGATGTGATGACGATATTCTGACGTCAGATTCGTGATCAGCGGGCAAAAATACTACGGATCTGATATATCGCATCAAAAGTATACCCCGCTTTTTTTTGTGGGGCTGTGTTATCAAAGCTAATGCACTCGTGGTAATTTTCATTAAATCTACGCTTTATGGAGAATATTTCAGAAAACTGAAATTTGTTGATTAGTACTTTTAGAAGTAGTGTGGGGGGATATAAAGAAAAGTTTGCGCGATTATTACATCATATATATATTTTTTTTCACTTCCCATCTCACCCCCAAGACTAATCCTTTAAGTAAAAATTTAACTTTCTCAAGACTACACGGCTGTAATTAGGCCTTCAATTCCTATATTTGAGAGAAATTTCAATTTTATATGTTAAATAGTTTCGGAGAAAATTGGCTGTGAGAGACAGACACCGACATGATTCCATAAGTGTCAGTTAGTTTTGATACGCAACCCTAAAAAACAGACCCTAGAGAGATATTTTTAAAAACAGTTTTTTTTTGAAGATTAGTAAAACTGCTCTTTCAACCATCAATAAATCATCTCGGACCAGAATTTCCGTAAACATAAAACTACACTAATAAGTTGAAAAAACGAGTAATTCGTAAATAGAAATAAGCTGATGCCGTCATATTTTCGTAAAAAAATTAAATAATTCAATTAGATAATACGCAACTTGTCATAGTAATAATAAGCCACCTGATAAACGATTTCCCAGTAAATTTAATTACAATACACCTACATTTATGGCGTACATTTGTAATTGAGCACTCACCAGGTGTTCGAGTGTTCTACAGTATTTTACGAAATACACGTATGCTTTATTAATCTGTTTGATCTCCATTGGTGAGGGCAATTCCAGCGAAACTCGATTATTATATTCATTTTATTACAAAGCGTACGAGTGATTATTAAAAAGATTGAAATTGCACTCCATTTTAATATTTATACATTTATATATTGTATATATATATATATATATATATATATATATATATATATATATATATATATATATATATATATACAGTGGCGTGCAAAAGTTTCCGGCCAATGACATTTCGTACTCTAATTTATTAAACTAATGATTTTTAATCATTATGAGATGTGAGATAACACATGGGCTGAAAAGTCCCGGGCCTAACACATAGATGGCGCTAGTTTTATTGCAGTCACCTTTTTTTCAGTTAATACTAACCTTCAAAAGACAGCTGTTAAAATTTCATGATATTCTATTCATTAGTTTGTGAGTTATTGTGCTAAGAGTGACGCTACTTTTGTTATTTTCAAAACAATGGATCAAAAACAATTTCGTGTTTTAATTTTACACTGCTTCTTGATGGGAAATAATACCGTTCAAGCGAAGCAATGGCTTGAAAAGTGTTATGGGGACTCCGCTCCATCAGAAACAACAATAAAACGTTGGTTTGTTGACTTCAAACGTGGTCGTAGAGACACCGATGATGCAGAACGCAGTGGACGTCCAAATGAGGCAGTAACACCAGAAAACATCAAAAAAATCCATAAAATCGTTTTGAATGATCGAAAAGTGAAGTTGCGTGAGTTAGCTGACATCGTAAAGATATCAAAAGAACGTATTGGCTTTATATTGCATGAACATTTGACTATGAGAAAGCTCTGTTCAAAGTGGGTGCCGCGTTTGCTCACTGTTGATCAAAAACAAGAACGTGTTGATGATTCTGAGCAGTGTTTGGCCATGTTTAAACGTAACAAACCGGAATTTTTGCGTCGATATGTGACAATGGATGAAACATGGATCCATCACTTCACTCCGGAATCAAAACGATCGTCATCTGAGTGGACAGCAACTGGTGAACCTCGTCCAAAGCGCCCGAAAGCACAACAATCGGCTGGAAAGGTTATGGCCTCGGTATTTTGGGATGTGCGTGGTGTAATATTCATCGACTATCTTGAGAAAGGAAATCCAAAAAAAAAAAACACACCAAAAAAAAAAAAAAAAAAAACAAAAAAAAAAAACACCAAAAAAAAAAACAAACCCCCCCCAAATACCATCAACAGTGAATATTATATAGCGTTATTGGAGCGTTTGAAGGCCGAAATTGCAAAGAAACGACCGCATATGGCAAAGAAAAAAAATTTTGTTTCATCAAGACAACGCACCGTGTCACAAGTCAATCAAAACAATGGCAAAACTACATGAATTGAAATTCGAATTGCTCCCACATCCACCGTATTCGCCAGATTTGGCTCCCAGCGACTACTGGCTGTTCGCAGACCTGAAAAAAATGCTCGCCGGTAAGAAATTTCGCACGAATGAAGAGGTTATCGCTGAAACTGAGGCCTATTTTGAGGCAAAAGATAAATCGTTCTACAAAAGTGGTATTGAAATGTTAGAGCGGCGCTGGAATGATTGCGTTGCTCTTGATGGAGATTACGTTGATGAATAAAGCTAATTTTGAACCAAAAAAACCGTGTTTTCTTTGTTAGGCCCGGGACTTTTCAGCCCATGTGTTAGTAAGAGAATATTATTTATGTTTCTGAATATATTTATTATTATTATTCTTATATTTATATGTGTAAAGGTTTCCGGCCACTTTGTACTACGAGAAAAATTATTAGTCCATATATCCATAATACATTGTAGCCATACCCTTTGCAGCGATAACAGCCGCACAACGATGTGGCATCGACTCAATTAATCGATTAATACAAGCAGATTAAATTTTATCCCATTCGTCCTTCAATGATTTGAATAATGCGGCTTTATTTTAATATGTACGCTTTCGAACTTGACGATCTAGCGTTTCCCATAAGTGTTCTATTGTGTCCGATGATTAAGATGGCCAGCTTAAAACTCTCACATTTGAAGCAGAAAACCACTGTTTTAACAACTTGGATGTATGTTTGGGGTCATTATCCTGCTGAAATATCCAATTCTGCGGCAATGTTTCTTCAGCATATGATAACAAATTGTTTTCTAAAATGTCCTTGTAAATATCAGCGTTCATATTTCCGTTGATCTCGATCAAGACCGATTCCTTGTGCAGAGGAAATTCCCCAAACCATCACACTTCCTCCATTGTGTTTTACAGTAAGAATTTGGTACCGAACATTATTTCTCGTACCAATAGAACGTCGTACATGTTGTCTACCATCGCTTCCAAAAAGATTAAATTTAGATTCGTTTGAGAAAGCTACTTTTTCCCAATCTTTGATCGTCCAATTTAGGTAATCTTTGGGAAATTGTAATCGGGCCTTCTTATTCTTTTTACTGATTAACAGGTTGACTGCCGATCTATATTTTGAGTTTGTGGTTGACGCCGGTAAGATTTTTCCAAATATTTTTATTTTATTGTGGTAAATATGTATTAAAATGAGTCTTGGATGTTTTTTTTTTATGTGCCATTCAAAATATTAGAAAAAAAAATTTCACTCCGATCGGAGTAATCGGCATTGCAAGTGAAAATTTTTACTAGATGCCGAACACTCCGATCGGAGTGTCCAATTAAAGTAAGTAAAGAAATAATAAATCGAACTCATGAACTCAAAACATTTATTTCTAAATCATTTTTGTACATTTTTATGGTAATCCTCAAAGCAATTAAGGCAAAAACCTGGTTGTCCAGGGCACATTTTGCATTCATACACTGCTTTCTTATTTTATTTTTCCTGCATTCTTTGCATTCCTTTCTGCTTACCCGTTTTGTTTCTTTAGTTCCTTTTTTTTTACTAACAATTTTTTCTACTTTGCTAATGCTGTGGACATTTATTTGGCCTGGAGGAATTTGCGGCAAATTAATTGGTCGTCTGGCTAGTAAATTTCTTATGACATCCAATCGGAAGTCATATAATCGTAACTGGTCAGACCGCGAATATTTATTGTACAAAAAATAGGCGTTTATCATGCTCATTTGCAGCAGATGCATGAATAACTTTTTGTACCACCGAATGGTTTTACGCCTGCAAGGATAATATGCCATCATTTGATCCTGTCTATCTATACCGGACATAAAAGCATTATATCCAATGATTGCGGAAGGTTTTTCAGATTCTTGATTTCTTTTGTTTTTAAAAATGCCCATTTCGCTTCCAAATTCTGTTGAAATGTATTGAACATTGCGTTTATCGCGCCATTTTCCGACATGCACTCCATTGCAAAACATAGATTTATTCTCACCACGTTTTAAGTTTGCACTCATTACCTCTTTCGGATTATCTTTCCTCTCAGCTCTCAGCGTACCAGTGCAGTATGTATTTTGTTGAAGTAATTTCCTAGCTAAATTAACACTATTGTAAAAATTGTCTAGATAAACAGCATGTCCCACACCCAATTTTTCCTCCAATAAATGTAAAACAATCTTTTCAGTATGTCCGCTTCCACCATAAACATCTGTCGCACCTTCGTAGACACGAAATTTCAAAATAAGTCCATTAGGCTCTGTCAGCATGTATAACTTCATACCATACTTATGACGCTTATTCTTGATATACTGTTTAAACTGGAGACGACCCCGATAAAGTACCATAGCTTCATCTAAAGACAACTCTCTTCCAGGATAGTAAAAATTTCTCCCATCTTGTTGTTAAAAAAATCTGCCACAAATCTAATCTTTCCTAGCCGATCTACCGAATCCATATCTGGAGATGTAAAAATGCAAACACCTCAAGATAAGCAAAAATCTATTCCTTGACATATATTTTCTAAAAACAGGTAGATTAAATAGCGGATCAGTTTTCCAATAATCGTTAAGACGGCTCAAGGATATTGTGCCAGTGTGAAGTAACAGGGCCAAAAAATTTTTTAGTTCGTCAAGAGTAAGATCTTTAAAATTAGTAATACGGAGCTTGAATTTACATCACTATCGTCTGTGTCTGGTACGTAATGTTCGTCACTACTACCTCCGCTTTCTTCCAATAGCTGCAATAATTCAGTGTCAGTTAGCTTCTTTTTCTTATCATATACCTTTTTTTCATCACTACAATGTCTTTTTTTAATACCAGAAGGCCCAGGTTGATTGTCCATATTGTACGGCAGATTACAACCAAACCAAAAGCAAATCCACGGAACCACTTAAGCACCTGTTAGAACTTGCGTTTTTAAGCAACGCCACCACTAGAAACACGTTTCATATACAACGCCGATGGAATACTAAAACGTTTCGTAAGAACGCATGTCGAACTCCGATCGGAGTAGACGGCGTTGGTGGAGAGACCCGACGTACTCCGATCGGAGTGGTCGGCAGTCAACCTGTTAATGGTTTTTTAATACCTATACGGCCAAAAAGTGTAGTCTTCGTGTCACAGTACTACGACTAACATTAGCTAGGTTTTCATCCTTTAGCTCGCGTGCAATTTCGGCAGCAGTTTTCTTGACATCCGCAGTTAATTTGCGTTTATGATACGATCTACTTTTTTAGACGTTTTTCTTGGTCTTCCACCACGCAGACGATCTTTTAAACCATATCCACAACGGTATTTTACAATAATATCGTTCACGGTTGATTTACCTATCGATAATAATGAAGCAATCTCAAGAGAAGACTTTCATTTTTTTGAAAACTTTATTACTCTCTCACGAATTTGGATTTGCATATGCCGAGCCTTGTTTATGCCGCCACGACCTTCTATGAACTAAATATGAACATTCAACACGCTATTATTCGTAAATACGTCTTTGAATGTCCTACTGCGTCAGTGTATATTATGTGGCCGGAAACTTTTGCACATATAAATATAAGAATAATAATAATAAATATATTCACAAACATAAATAATATTCTTTTACTATATTATTTTGTTTCCTATATCTCAGACTCACATCTGATAATGATTAAAAATCATTAGTCTTTTTTTTTAATAAATTAGAGTACGAAAATGTTACTGGCCGGAAAATTTTGCACGCCACTGTATAGTGTGACTAGTCAACATTTCAAGAATAGAATAAACAGTCACAAATACAAAAATAAAACTCCTCTGATGCTCCAACAGCGAAAAAGAACAACACTATTCATTTTGAAAATATGCAAATTCTAAAAAACCGAAAACAATACAAGAAACGACAAATTTTGGAAAGGGTAGAAATTCAAAAAAACGAAAACACGATTAATCCAAAAACGGATACTAAACAACTCAGTAAAATATATTACAACCTCCTACCATGGAAACTTATACCTTGTTAAATTAAAATAATAAGACAAAACAACACCTTGTAGATTTCACATTTCCAAACTTCCCAAGTCTAAGAACAAACCCCTCAAATAAATAAAAAACCATTCCGTACGGTGATTGCTTTTAAAATAAAATAATATCCTTACCTAGGCTAAATTAATTAGGTCCCAGACATGCATATATCTTAACGTCCGATATGTATTTTCAGGTTTTTTCTTAGTCAATAATGTATAACAGTTTATAGCATCTAATAGCAAATAAATCAATATAGCTCAATATAGCATCTGGTAATAAAACTGCAAAATATTTGCAACCTAAATATTAGTTTAATTATAAACAAATAAAATAAAATTATTTTGTCTCCGTACCTATCCGTTGTTAACCAGTGTGTATACTGAAAAGTATATTAAAAAACTCTTCACCATATTGGCAGGCAATATAGTTTTTTATACCAGATAAATTATTAAACTTGATGCACTGGCGATAGTTCTCTCAATCTACACTTTATGAAGACTATTTTAGAATTTTTGTCAAAATTTTTTGATCAGTACTTTTCGAGATAGAGAGCGATTTTTGGCGACTTTTAAAAAATATAATCCAAAGAAAAGCGTGCGCAAGTATTACATCATATATATTTTTGAGCTCATGTTTTTATAAACTTTAATTTGACATCCCACTCGATGACCTGGACACTTCCGATTTCACCTCCCAAAACTAACCCCTTAAATAAAAATTTAACTTTCAAAACGACACAGCTCTAATTGGGCCTTCAATTCCTATATTTGTGACAAATTTGAACCTTATATGTCAAATACTTTCGAAGAAAATCGGGTGTGGCAGACAGATAGACAGACACCGAAGTGATCTCATAAGTGTTCCGTATGGAACACTAAAAAAAATCAAAACCAATAAAACATTCGCCTATTCTTTCCTAAAAATCTAAAACGCCGGCAGTTCTGCTCGATGCCCGAATCGTTTCAGACGTGCATCATTAAAATGGAAGGAACCTTCCGTTTTCAGTTGGTGTTTCTCTAAAAATTTGTAAGAAAATGAATTTATAATTTATTACTATAATAACTAATTAGGATATAATTTTACTGGATTTCCCCTGTGCCCATTGACAAAGTGATACCAACGTTTCGCCGATCATCCTACCGGCTTTTTCAGAGCTTGTTCCGAGAACTGACTTTTTCGAAATCTACAACGAAACTGACAGAGCGGAGATAAACATTGGAATGCCTAAATGACAAGAGAGAGAGATAGTTTAAACGTGAGTTGAAGAGAGGCAATACACTTGTCGATTAAGTATCAAAGTCCAAATCATTTCTTGAAACCTTCTGCAAAAATAATTGCTTTTTCATGAAGTATGTCAAATTGGTAATGTAAAAAATGTCGAAGTGTGTCATTAATGTTGCCCTAGGCTAGTTCTTGTTACAGTTTAATAATTAAACAAGGTTTCGCTGTCGTAGTTAAAGTTATTACTTACCAAAAACTTTTAGACTGATGGTATGACTGTGAACGACAGTGTCGTTTCTAAGTACACAAGTGTAGTTTCCTTTGTCGTCGTCCCTTATATTTTGAGTGTAGATAGTTTGGTTGGCACTTTCGGGGAATATTATTAACGTGGAAAGATCCAGTCCCCAGGGATATGCTTGTCCATCTTTATACCTGAAAAAAATTATGAACATGAAAAAGAAATCTTAATCAAGAAGCGGGATAAAAATAGTTTCATCAAGCAGACCCTAACCCGAGTTTCTATTAATGTTGCTAGGGCGTTTGTAAATTTTGATTGCTGCTTTAAAAACCCGATTCCCGGATAAAATTATAAAAAAGCACCACCAGTACGAGGCGGGTTTGAAAAGTCCCTGCAAAAATAAAAACTACTTATGTGTTTGGGGTAAACCTTTTTTATTTTTCGACATAGTCTCCTTTTAGGCTTATACACTTCGTCCAACGATGTTCTAGTTTGTTGATCCCTTCCGAATAATAGGATTTGTCCAAGTCTGCCAAATATCCATTAGTGTCTGCAATCACCTCCTCGTTTGAATAAAATCTTTGTCCCGCCAGCCATTTCTTTTTTCTTCAAATTGGGGAACAAATAGTAGTCCGAGGGAGTCAAGTCTGGAGAATAGGGGGGATGTGAAACGAGTTGGAATCCTATTTCCATTAATTTTGCGACCACAACTGCTGAGGTGTGTGCTGGTGCGTTGTCGTGATGGAAAAGGACTTTCTTGTGGGCCAATCGCGGGCGTTTTTCTTGCAACTCGGTTTTCAAACGGTCCAATAACGATGAATAATATTCACCTGTAATAGTTTTTTTACCCTTTTCCAAATAGTCGATGAGGATTATCCCTTGCGAATCCCAAAAGACAGTCGCCATAACCTTTCCGGCCGAAGGCAGATTCCCCCTTGGTAACCCATTGTTTAGATTGTTGTTTGGTCTCAGGAGTATAGTAATGTATCCATGTTTCATCCACAGTGATGAAACGACGCTTAAAGTCCTCCGGATTCTTCTGGAACAGCTGCAAACCATCCTTGCAACACTTCACACGATTCAGTTTTTGGTCAAGCGTGAGCAATCGCGGCACCCATCTTGCGGATAGCTTTCTCATGTCCAAATGTTTATGCAAAATATTATGTACCCGTTCAGTCGAGATGCCCACAGCACTAGCCATCTCATGCACCTTAACTCTTCTGTCATCCATCACCATATCATGGATTTGATCAATGATTTCTGGAGTCGTAACCTCCACAGGCCGTCCAGAACGTTCAGCGTCACTTGTGCCCATATGGCCAGTCCGAAAATTTTGAAACCACTTATAAACTGTTCTAATCGAAGTTGCCGAGTCACCATAATGTTTATCAAGCTTCTCTTTAGTCTCCTGAGGCGTTTTGCCTTTCATAAAGTAATGTTTAATCACCACACGAAATTCTTTTTCGTCCATTTCTTGAAAATCACTCGACTTCCTTGATTCACACGAATGCCAAACACAAAGAAATAGACCAATATGGCTGAAACTTGGTGTGCGTTCATTCAAGAGATGCTACTAACTAAACATGACCTCGATACGCGCCGGTGGTTCCATCTCTCGAACTTTGCACGGACTTTTCAAACCAGCCTCGTAGATAGCGTAGTTGTACCTTACATAACCCAGTCGTCCGAGGCAAATTTTAACGAAAAGTTCCCAGTAAATCTAACGATCTACGATAAAAAAAATTTGCTGCTCTAAAGTGTACACTAAGCCTACAAAATCGAAAATAAAACGAAAAATTCGGTTTTTCGCAAAGAGGTCGAAAAATAAAAAAGAGATATTGAAAAACTAACAAAAAAATAGTATATAGATTTTTTTAGTTTTACCGTAATTTAAAAAAATGTTTAAAATAAAATGGCTGGTTTAACCCCTTCAGTTGTAGTGGAAATCATGCTTTAACCTCATTTAGGATTAAATTAACGTTTCTGTATACTGCTAAATATGCTGAAATTGGCTATTAAAGGGTATCTCGGGGTGCTAATTTTCCATCCAATATGGCGGCCAGAGAGTACGTATTACACTTAATTTTCCCATTTTCGTTTTAAATTGTCTACTAAGAGGTTTTTGCGGTGCTAATTAAGATTCTGAGGTCAGATTTAAAAAATTCAAATGGGTGATCTAAAATGGCAGTCAGTGTATATAAAAAAAATAGATGAAAATATATTTTATTTATATAAAAAATGAATATATTTAATAATAAGGGGTCAGAAGCAAAGGGATGTAAATGAAAAATTGTCTAAATTAAGTTATGTGTTTTTAAGAGGTTTCTTTACCCAACATCTGACTCCTGATAGACGGGCAGAGCCATTCTCTGTACTAGACTATGGTGTTCTAACAATGTTTGTTGTTAAAAGGTTCAGGTCTTATTTGAATTTTTAAAGTTACAGTAATTTTGAAGATGATTTTCTTCAAACTTAAGTAATGTCACTTGCACCCTTTTGCTTCTAACCCCCTCAACTAACCCCCTCAATTGTATAAATACAAAACAGCAATCAACACTTAATTTACAGTTTAAGTTAATTATTTTTGATTTAAAAGTTTATTTAACAATATACGAGGCTTGTTTGATAAGTCCGTGCAAAGTCCGAGAGATGGAACCACCGGAGCGTATCGAGGTAATGTTTAGTTAGTAGCATCTCTTGAATGAACGCACACCCAGCCATATTGGTCTATTTCTTTGAGTTTGGCATTCGTGTGAATCAAGGAAGTCGAGTGATTTTCAAGAAATGGACGAAAAAGAATTTCGTGTGGTGATTAAACATTACTTTATGAAAGGCAAAACGCCTCAGGAGACTAAAGAGAAGCTTGATAAACATTATGGTGACTCTGCACCTTCGATTAGAACAGTTTATAAGTGGTTTCAAAATTTTCGGATTGGCCATATGGGCACAAGTGACGCTGAACGTTCTGGACGGTCTGTGGAGGTTACAACTCCAGAAATCATTGATCAAATCCATGATATGGTGATGGATGACAGAAGAGTTAAGGTGCGTGAGATTGCTAGTGCTGTGGGCATCTCGACTGAACGGGTACATAATATTTTGCATAAACATTTGGACATGAGAAAGCTATCCGCAAGATGGGTGCCGCGATTGCTCACGCTTGACCAAAAACGGAATCGTGTGAAGTGTTGCAAGGATGGTTTGCAGCTGTTCCAGAAGAATCCGGAGGACTTTAAGCGTCGTTTCGTCACTGTGGATGAAACATGGATACATTACTATACTCCTGAGACCAAACAACAATCTAAAAAAATCCTTTTCCATCACGACAACGCACCAGTACACACCTCAGCGGTTGTGGTCGCAAATTAATGGAAATAGGATTCCAACTCGTTTCACATCCCCCCTATTCTCCAGACTTGGCTCCCTCGGACTACTATTTGTTCCCCAATTTGAAGAAATGGCTGGCGGGACAAAGATTTTATTCAAACGAGGAGGTGATTGCAGACACTAATGGATATTTTGCAGACTTGGACAAATCCTATTATTCGGAAGGGATCAACAAACTAGAACATCGTTGGACGAAGTGTATAAGCCTAAAAGGAGACTATGTCGAAAAATAAAAAAGGTTTACCCCAAACACATAAGTAGTTTTTATTTTTGCACGGACTTTTCAAACCAGCCTCGTACAGTGTACGAACTACGTGAGCGTTACACAGATGACAGAAAACAAATCGGGCTGGTAGCCCCGCGCGCGTTTCTTCTTCAATCACCGTTAACAAAAGTCCTTAGAGTAATTTAGAATTTTTATGTTTTCAATAACTGTTTCGTATGTAGCTGAACTGTACTTTTTGGACCCCAAGAAATCGAACAGCAGGCGGCCTCTCGGTCCGGTAGATCCTGTGTTGATCACATTTCCACCCTGGTACAGGTAAATGAAACAAGAGTGGCGACAAACAGAGAAGTTCATCTATTGTTTGTGGATCTCACCAGGGCATACGATAGTGTACTTGTTAAGAAACTTTGGCAGGTCCTAGAACGGCCCCTGTAAATGACACCATAATAATAGCTGTCAAACAACTATACGAACACTCATCATCAAGAGTTAAAATAAGAAACACCGTGTCCCATAGTTCTGAAGTCACCAAAGGTTTTCGACAGGGATGCTGTCTCACCCACACATTATTTAAAATATATCTCAATGAAGTGTTAAAAAAGTAGAGGACAGTGTAACGGAATGGGCATACAACTGAACGAGGATACAACGCTCTATTCCCTTCATTTCGCGGATGATCAGGTAGTGATCACTCAGGATAAGGAGGATTTGGAACTTATGTCTAAAAGACTGTTTAGACATTATGAAGAAAGGGGCCTATCAGTCAACAGAACAAAAACCCAGTATCTATGTGTTGGAAGAGAGATAACAAAGGATCTTCAAGTAGACCAAGAGAATTTAAATATTCGCGTACGGAGTACACCTACTTATGAAAGACAATAGAACGCAAACGTCGCACAGAAAAAGAGATGGAACAGCGCATTATGAAAAGAAAACAGATAATTGGTTGATGAAATATAAATACTTTATACTTAAAGTTTAGACTTTTAACTTTCGTTTCCCACTTTTAAATATGTTTTTTTTTAAGTTTAAGTTGTATGATTAATAATAACCAAAAAAATACGTATTTTTTTTTATGGGTCTAGCACACGTGCTGCAGGGAGGTCCCTAAAGCGCTACAGGAGCGACACGTGTGCGGAAAAAAAAACGATTCACGTTGTTCTTGAATCGCTGTAAATTGTACTCGCTGAGAAACACAGTCCTGGGCAAATTATTCCAAAGGGATGATGTTCTCCATATAAAACACTGCTTGGAAAGCGTTGTATGAGGAGTAACAAGCTGAACCTCACACGGATGTGAAGCATCAGCGCGACGTGTATTTCTAACATGCACTGCGGTGGAGGAATTAAACAGGCCACATCCTCCGAACACTTTCCATGAAAATACTTGTAGAATAGGCTCAAGTCGCCAACCGTTCTTCGATGTTCCAGAGAATCAAGGCCGCAGGTCAGTTCCGGGTCTCCAATCAGACGAACAGCTCTTCTCTGAATAGAATCCAACAAATGCAGTGTATGTTTGGGAGCCGAGCCCCATACATGGGAGCAATATTCCATAGTTGGTCGAATTTGAGCTTTGTAAAGAATTAACAGTGGAGTGTAAAGCTTTCTGGTTCTAAATAATATTCCCAACTTTTGAGAAGCTCTCTTTGCTATGTCTGCGACATGTTGATGCCAGGACATATTTGCTCCCAAATTAACGCCCAACAAATTGAGGGACGATGTTAAAGGAATGGAATGCCCCTCCATAACTATGTCGGCTTTAGCAACGTTAACTTTTTTAGAAAAAAACTGCCGCCTGGGTTTCTGTAGCGTTAAATTCTACTTGGTTACTGTCACCCCAAGATTGAATTTCTTCTAGGTTTTTGTTAAGTTAAAGAACTTCCCGCTGTCTGCGGACACTCGCCTGAGCAGCCGATGTCCGAGCGTTCAAAGTGAATGAAGAGCTAAGCGTACTGTCATCTGCAAAGCTGTAGGTTGGATTTCCGGTCTTTTCCAGCAGATCGTTAATGTAAATGAGAAAGAGAGTAGGAGATAGTATGGAGCCCTGAGGCACACCAACATGAGAGCCACAAACAGAACTTTTCAGACATACCACAAGAACGTCGCTTAGTCGGGAACACTTTTTTTAAGAGCAAAATTAAAAAAAAAAAGAGAAAGTTTCTTTTTTAAGTTTTTAATAATTTTCTATTATCAAGAATACTTTTCACTGTAACTAAAATAAAAATGTCCTACTTTTTTTAGACCATTTCGTATAGCGTTGAACGTAAAACTGCCGGCAATGCAGTACAGAAGGCAAATTTTCATATTTTAAAACTAAATTTTGAAATAACACAAACAATGTGAGTATTTTTAATTATTCTTATATTGAAACTTAAGGTATAATAATGATATATCCACAAGGATTGTTTTTCAATACTTTATTCTATTAAATATTTGTAATTTACTCTATGCTCGTTAAAATCATGAAAACAACAATTTTGTTTCATGTTCATGTTTTAAAAATTATAAAGCAACAAAAGTAAAAACTATAGGTATTGTTTAAGCGGTGCGCGTAGACTTTCTTAACCTGGCGCGCTACACTTTTTGAATCAAGTATCCGAATTTTTAATAAATTCTCACGTTAATAAAAAAAATTTGTAAAAAAATCTGTATACTACTTTTTTTTTGTAAAATTTCCCACTCTTTCACGTTTTTCGATATCCTTTTTATTTTTCGAGATATAACAGATTTTATTTTGGATTTCGTGGGTTCAGAGTACATCAAACTTTGGCAAACTTTTTTTTATCGTACTCCACGCCAAAAAAACTACCTGTGCTAAAATGCAGCCTGTCAACATTTAACGAGAGCTCAAAACCCCTAGCGACTGGACTAACATGCGCGATAGTAACGACAATGCTTGCAATCACTAAACAAAAAAAATGTTTACAAACAGAAAGTTTCTATAAAATTCCCTGTTCGTGTAATATAAGGTATGTAGGAGAATCTAGTAGGTCAATAACAACAAGAAATAAGGAACATGAAAGATGTATCAGAAAGAAACAAAATTGTGCAATCAGCTGTAGCTGAACATCAACCTTCTACGGGTTATATCATCAATTTCAGAGAAGCCAAATTTCTTTAGGGAATCAACGGAAATTGAAGAAGGTTCGGTATACGTACTTCATTGGTACTTCTTCGAGTTCATTCATTGTTCTAATCTCAAAGAGTAAAAATCCCTGAAGACCTGTAGTGCAATCGTGAGCAAATCATTGGAAAAGTACTTCAAATTGATAAGGTCGAATTCTAAGAATAATGACTTCTCATATAGGAAGTTTTGTTAAAGTGCGATATGGCAAGGTACTTCAACAAATGTAACAAATAATCAGGTAAATCAGATAAATAAATTCTCCAACTGAACAAAACATTTTCTACACATACATATATGTTTAAAATAACGCAATGTTCGCATTATTTTAATGAAACCCCCTGTTTACTATTTTTTAATTTCAGAGTCATTCATTCTGTCTTTTTATGATTATACAGTCTGTCAAGTAAGAACGTGTCCGCGATAATTCAAATTTGGTAGATGCAATTCTAGCGATTTAACAAAAAATCGGTCTACGACGTATTTTAATAAAAGTATCAGTCGACTTTCGTCGAAATCACGTAAAATCCAAAAGCAGTTAGTTGTTTGCGCGTCAGTTCGAGGCAGTCTTTCTTTGTTCCCATCCAAGAGGCCTAAAAAGACACATTCCGCGGCCGCTAAATATATTAAAAAATCGGTGTCGTTTGTGAAGAAGTGGGTAAATTATAAAGTATATAACGAGACGAAAAATGTCGACGA
>CM032447.1:25669541-25717041 GCA_019049505.1 Pachyrhynchus sulphureomaculatus
TGCTAATCAGTATTGAAGAGGCCGTAATATAAGCCGCCCTGCGAACCCCATGGCGAGTCGTTAATATGGAGCTACTGGCATAGCAAATAACAAATTAAGAATGTTACTTAAGAAGCGGAAGGCGTATTGGGAACTTACCTTATTCAATAACGCATATCTCGGGGCTTTTCAGGAATTAAACTCTGAGGTGCATTTTATACATCTGCTCCATACATAGGTGCGGTCTGCGGGGACAAAGGTGGAGATGATACATATTTTGTCCCTAAAAATGAACATCAGGAATTTTTTTGCTCTTTCACAAAAAATCAAAATATAAATAAAAATCGGACTTTTATCTGTGTTTACATTTGTGAAAGTTCCGCCTAGCCAAAGGATTTTAAGATGTAAGTTTTTTCACTGCATTTTTCTCAAAAGTGAATGAGGTTTATGTGGATATTACTAATGCGAATTTGAACAAGTGGTAAACAGTTGAAGGACTGAAAGAGTGGTGAAAAAAGTTATTCCGAAATGAACGAAAAATCGGCAACTTAATTGCCAAACTCTTGTTCTAAACATTTTTTAACACAAAGGAGATTACATTCTTCCATACTCAGTAAAATCTAGTTTTAATTCTTAAAACAGGTGCATTGTGTTTTTTTTTTTTGTAATTTGTGTACGTAGTGTCCAAACAAAAATTCCTTATTAGATTATCAGTTTTCTCAAATTGGGGTGGGGGGGGGCGGGGGGTAGCAAAATATCTGTCTCAATTAATTCCATATTACATTTCACAAGTCATATAATATTTATCCTCCTGAAAGTGAATTGGCATTTGATTTGGAACACTCAGTTAAAATTTTGTTCGGTTTCAAATGTATATTACCCAATACCACTTGACGTTACACATTCCAAGGTACATTTGATATGCACTGCAGGTTGAAAACACTCGTTACTACAATTCATTGTGAAAAAAATTAATTTTCATATCAAAAAATGTAATGTAATTAGACATTTATAGGATAGAATCTTACCAGTAACAATACAAAAAAAAGTTGCGAGGATATGTTATGCATTTCTCACATTCACCGGCTTTTACAAACAGCATTTCATACAAAAATTTCTCCCGTTCTACTGTTGAATGTACCATATATCTTAAACATACTGTTCGCAATTGGCCCGTTAGATATATAAGGGTTTTCCAATAGGGGTGCATGTCCGACGTTTGTCATCGCCTATTAGAAGCCTGTTTGGTTGGCCGATGTTTGAATCTAATGTCAGTTCTGTTTAGTAGGTTGCCATTCAATCGTGCATCGTATCACGTTAAATCAACGCTTTATGGAAAATTTCTTTAAACCAATGGGGAAGGAACGCAATCGTTACCGTGAAAATGTGAGCGCCTTTATCTCTATGCTGCCGAAGAAATATTTTTCCCGTAATGTGACGAATTGGACGCAGCACGACTTTTACATCCAAACAGGATGGCGGCACTGCCCCATATCTCCGGCCCTAATATGGCTTTATTGCGGTAAATGTCATTAATTTTCACAAAACGCCTCTTTGGACTATTTTCTTTGCGGCCACGTTATACATCCCGAGTTTTTACAGCACCAAACCATACACTCTTGATGCACTTGAAGCCAACATTCGTCGTGCCATCGCCGGCGTAAGTCCGGTACATGATGGCCGCGAGTCATGGAAAGTTGGTTGTAAACGGATTCGTGTCTGCCAAATAAGTGCCTCGGCGGTCAATAGAGCGCAAACTCATGTTTACATCTTAATATCGCATAAAATTTCCCGTAGAACCCAAATTGCAGACTGAATTTTGCCTTATAAAACTATTTGTTTTAATCCATAATCTGCGGTCACTATTAATGGAAAACCTCATAACATGCTGCTTGAAATTTTTGTTCTATGTGGGCGACGCGACAGTATAGTATGTATCGAATCATTCCACACCTAAGGAAAAGATTTGATTTTAACAGTGTTTTTTCACGAGTGTAACATTTCCTTTGGGCACGATTTCTCCCGGGCACATTTGCAAATATTACAAAATTGTTAATCATTTATTTTGAAAAATACTGTCACATCCCTATGCATACACACGTTACATAATTACCATCTGCACCCATATAACGGCCATCTTAATTATAAATCCTAGCAGGCTTCGCCCACGGGTAAGCTCCGCCAATATATAAGAAAAATTATTTTTTACTTTAAATATAGAGTTACATACTTTCACGTACGCCTAACTTACTCTCTTATCAACAATATAAGCGCTAGTCTTTATCACCTAGGCGCCAGGACTGCGTGGCTGCTGGTACAAAATTTAAAGAAATCGTATGTTCTCGTTTTAAAGGATATATAAAATCCAACGTTTTTAATAGGCATTATTCATAACGTAGTGAAATGAACATGTCTCTCGTTCAGTTCTATAATTAATGTTGTCATGTTATCATCTATATTTGCCACATAGTCGAAACTTAATTTACCATTCTTATTCCGTTGGTATATTTCTTGCCACGTTATATTGGGGCCCCGCCAGCCGGGTTAAAATTTTGGTACATAAAATAATTGAGGGATTGATTGAAATTAGGTTAAGACTTATTAATTTTGCTACCTACCGAATGTGTTAATTACTCCTAAAATTTTATGTCTTTTGCCACGAGGTTTTTTTTTTATACATCATCCTATAGGACAGCGTTACTCGAGTATGTTTATATTCGATAAAAAATAAAAACAATTGTTTGCGGCTTCACATGCGACAGTCAGCGCGCGCGTTCGCGCGCTCTCTCACGCTCTTACTCCAGAGTAAACGCGTTATAGCCCTCCCTAAGGCCGGGGTGCTCGAACTCTACCCAGAGTCGCTGGCGATCTACCTCCACTATGTGAACGACTACGATTGATCACTTGAGAGGCTGAAGTACGTGTGAAGCAGGTGATTGTCGTCTAGGCAGGGGTGTCTGAGGCATCGCATCTAGTTTTCCGCACAATATGCATTTTTTAGTCAAGGTAAGTGTAGGTCTGCTCTAAAATGTCAATGAAAAAACTCATAATTATTCAAAATTGCGAGTTTATTGGTTTCAACAAACAAACGAGTTCTAGTGTCTAAACTTAAACTAAAGAGTGACTTTGGATGTTGAAGCGTGCAACTGCATGTCCTCAGCATACTTTTCATAAGATGGTTCGTAATTTACTGAGTGCTAATCGCAAGCATGAAGACATATGTTCGTCAGTTAGTCGATTGAATCGATATTTTGACTTAATTATCTTCATTTCAGACCAATGCTGACTAGCACAAGTAAGTTGGCCCAAACATTGCCGTCCCGTGAAGGGCGATTTGCCTTAGATTTTATCTTCAGATATAAAACACCAGAATTTTTGTATCAGATGCTGTGGCTTTGAGATGTATATCTGATATAGTCTGTACTAACTCATTTTCAACAGAACATGAGTCCATATTAAACTGACTTGCTATTTCAGTAGCTAATTCCCTCCCAATTACTGAAATCATAAAAAACGTATTTCGAATTGGCCCAAAATATTTGATAATTCTGCCTCATAAATATTATAATTCAATTGAGGAATCCTTGCTTTCAAAGACGGCAAATTTTTCAGATCCTTTCTTTTCAGTTGATCTATCATAAGTTGCAATTTACTTTTGAATGCGTTTATTGCGCTAATCATCTCAATTATAGTTTTTCTTTTACCTTGAAGCTCCAAATTAATGGTGTTTAAATGCATTGTGATGTCTGTCAAAAATGCCACATCATCAGCCATTTTCCGTTTTTTTCAGCATCTGGGTGTCATCACCTCTTTCGTCCAGAAAAGCTGTTATTTCGGGCAATAATTCTTGAAAACCTTTCTAGGAATTTTCCGCGACTCAACCACCTGACGTCCGTGTGAAGAACTAAATCAGTGTGTTCAGCTGACTCACTATCTTCCAACTGCAATTTAAAGAGCCGTCGTTGCAAGCTACGTGAACTGATAGAATTCACAATTTTTATTGCAGTGCCCATAATCTCCTCCATGTTTAGAATTTTTGAACACAAAACTTGTTGATGTATAATGCAATGGAAGGAGAAAAATGAAGGGAAATCATCATTAGCTCGACACAATGCCACAAAACCGTTTTTGTTTCCAGTCAATGCTGGTGCTCCATCGGTTGTAATGCACACTAGTTTTATATATTGGTAGCTTGTAGTTTGTTACAAAATTGAAGAAAATGTCATATATATCTTCGCCACGGGTCTTTCCTTTCAGAGGAATCATTGTCAAAAACTCTTCCTTAGCCGACATGTCATTGAATACCATTCGAATAAAAATACACAGCTGGGCAGTGTCTGTCATATCGGTGGATTCGTCGAACTGTAAAGAAAAGTATGTACATTCCATGATATCATGTTTTAGTTTATCTGCCATGTCCTGCCTCATGACTTCAACACGCCTTGTGACAGTCGGACGAGATAACTGAAGTTCTCTAATAGCAGACATAATCTCTGTTTTATTTTTAAAATCTTCCAAATAAAGTCTCACCAGCTTCAATAAATGCTTCCTCCCAATCGTTATTAAAATGATAAGTTTTTACTTTTTCTTCGTTATTAAAATGAATAAGTTCTACTCTGTCTTCGCCGCACTTATTTTGGACTATTTATTAATAAACTTTGTATCGATGTATCGCCTTCAACTTACAACTCAGACTGACTCCTATTCCTGCAGGCGCAACATTTATATCGCCGCGAACGAAGTCTCGAATGTTCCCGTCAAACACGCCGTCCGAAGTTTCTAGAAAAATCGGCGGGAATCAAAAACGCGGCTTTTCTTTGACAAGTACCGCGCGTTCCTTTGATAAAGCCGCCTTTTGCCGCTAGCAGGGGGTTATTACGATAAAAGAAAGTGATGAGGGGGTTATTCTGGCCTAATTGTGGATCGAATAAATTTTAGTAGTTTATTCATTACATTTTGTTTTAGTTACCTAAAACAAAATCTGTGAATAGTTCTATATCGGAATTTTTTTCTCGAGATCGACTCAAAAAGCATTCGAGATCGACTTGTCGATCGCGATCGACCGTTTGAGGCACCCCTGCCTTAAGGCCTTTCATAAGATGTTTAAAGACACAGAAGTTGCAGGGCGCTAAATTAGGGATCAACAGCTTTCGGTTATGGCTTGAACAAAACCTTATAAACATATTACTTGGGATGAAAAGTCCCGAGACTTTCCGAGAGATGGCAACAGAAACAAAAAAAAAACCATATGATTTTCAGTTATTGTTAACTCTCAAAAGATTCGTGTAAAATTTTCACGACATTCTGTCTATTAGTTTGCGAGCTACAGCTGTTTGAGTGGCGCTACTTTTGATTTTTGCAAAACGATGGAACGAAAATAATTCCATGTGTTAATTAAACCATTGCTTTTTGATGGAAACAATACACCCAGAACCCAAGAATGATTTAAGAAGTGTTATGGCACATTTGCTTCGTCGAAAGCAACTATATGTCGGTGGTTTAGTGAAGTTAAATGCGGTCGTACAAGCACCGAGAATGGACCACGCTCCGGACGTTCAAAAAGAGGCAGTAACTCCAAAAAACACAAAAAAATTCACCATATGGTTCTGAATGACAGCAAAGTGAAAGTGAGAGAGATCGTTGACATAGCGAAGATATCAACAGAACGCGTGAGGCATATTTTGCATGAATACTTGCAAATAAAAAAGCTATGTGCCCGATGGGTGTTGCGCACTCTCACGATTGACCAAAAACAGCAACGTGTTGAAGATTTAAAACGCTGCTTGACACTGTTTCAGCGTAATCCAAAGGAGTTCTTGCGTCGATTCGTCACAATGGACGAAACATAGACCCACCACAACATGTCTGAGTCTGACAATTAGTCCGCAGAATGGCTGGAACTGCATGAGAGCCGAACAAAGCGTTCAAAAAGATAAACATCAGCTAGAATGGTTTGGGAAAGTATTCTTTTAGGATGCGCATTAGAATAATACTGATCGACTATTTTGAGAAGGGGCGAACAATCACCGGAGGTTTTTACGTTGGTTTATTGGACCGTGTGAATGGTGAAATCAAGAAAAAAAGGCTGCATTTAGCGAAGAAAAAAGTGTTATTTCACCAAGATAATGTACCAGCTCACAAGTTTATAAAATCGATGGTGAAATATGACTAATTGGGCTATGAATTGCTTCCTCATCCATCGTATTCACCAGATCTGGACCTCAGCAATTATTACCTCTTCCCAACTTGAAAGGTGGCTTCAGGGAAGGGGATTTGGTTCAAATGAAGAAGAAGCTTATTTTAGAGAGCTCCACAAATCGTGCTATATGAAAGGTATCCAAATCGCTGGAATAAGTGTATCGCTCTTGAAGGATTTTAAGGTTGAAGAATAACATCTATTTTTGGCAAAAACACTGTTTTAGTACAACAGGAATTACTAGGTTTACCATACCGATCACAGCTTAAGACCATTGCTGGCTTGTTTGATAGTGTATAAGACAAGTAATCAACTAACAATGTTCGTTAAAGGTGCTATAGGAAAAACGAGATTTTGTTCGAACAAAAAGATTTGAATTGCTGTTTGCCAAGAGGATTATTCATCATGATAATGCGCCAAGTCACCTTGCTTATTCACCTGGCCTAGTACCCTGTGAGTTATGGCTACTTCCAAAATTAAAGGCTGCGGTGAAAGGACGATTATTTTCTAATATAACTGATATTTAACCACATGTGACAGAGCTCATCAAGAGAATACCGAAAAATGGGTTTCCGATTTCATACCAGAAATGGGAACGCCATTTATGTCAGTGTGTCAGTGTACAAGGAGAGTACTTTGAGGCGACAATAGCCATTAATGTATAGTTCCACATGTTGTAGCCCCATTTTTCTAGAGGGTCATCCTTTTGCGAAAAAGAGAGGTTTCAGTACAGAACTGCAGAACAGGGTTCTCGGCTTGGCTCGATAAAAACAGGTCAACAGAAAAATTGGACACTGCTTTCGCCAGCCACTAAAAACTAGTCCTTTTTTTAACACCGGCAACCTCATTCGAGTCAGTCTAACCGGATTTGAGAGACGCAGTTGCGCGCTGCTTGGAATACGTAAATATAACGAGGCATACGAGTATCTAATATTTTCTTTTTGGTGTTCCATACGGAACACTTATAAGATCACTTCGGTGTCTGTCCGTCTGTCACACCCGATTTTCTCCGAAACTATTTGTCATAGAAAGTTGAAATTTGGTAATAATATAGGAATTGATGGCCTCATTCAGAGCCATGTAGTTTTGAAAGTTAAATTTTGACTTAATGGGGGTTAGTTTTGGGAGGTGAAATCGGAAGTGAAAAAAAAAATTTTTTTACTAGGTAATCGATTGTGGTGTCAAATGAAAGCTTGTGAAAACACGAGTAATATATATATATATATATATATATATATATATATATATATATATATATATATATATATATATAATGTAATACTTGCGCGCACTTTTCTTTGTATTATTTTTAAAAAATCGCGGTCCCCCCCCCCCGCCTTATCTCGAAAAGTACTGGAATATTCTCCACGGGGTGTAGATTGAACGAAAATTATTTCGAGTGCATTACCTGTAATAATTTATCTGGTATATAAAAAAAAACAGAAAATTTCAAGGTCATCAATTTTCAGTAAAGATTGGAAATAAACTTTGTTGAAAACTCATTTGGGGGTGTGTTTTGTGAAGTCACTGATCATTTTATACTTCCGTTACAACATTTTTTTATTTTAAAAGCAATCAACGTACGGAACACTAATTGCGCAAGTTCAACTTGCACTTGACCGGTTATTTTAAATATCATTACGTTATTTGTAAAGATGTATTATAGTGCAAAACCGAAAATTTTTTGACCAGTTCTTACTTTCCCCATTAGTATTACAATCCAATAGCGCGGCTGGTTTTTGTACAGTAGAAAAAATTCATTCTTAGTTATTTATTCAGTGAAACAATCCGTACATTTTTTATTCTTCTATTTAAGTATGTCTTAAGCTTTCCAAGAATACAATTAGTTATTAGATTATGTACAAAACAAATAGGTTTTTTTTATTTTTTTCATTCGTTGTATAATAGGTCTAATATAAACTGACCAACTGTAAAAACCCAAAAATCCGAATTGATTTTCTGTTGACATCATCAATTTTAATTTCAAATTTATTCTCTATACTCTATTTATTTGAAACTGGTAGTAATAAAAATGCCAGTGGACTGACGGGTGGCGGTCTTATAACATATACTATCTATTCCTAGGTATTTTTCGGATAAAAAAGCTCTTTTGTAACGAAGTTTTATAGCCGATCAAATCATTTTCCTGTTGCCCCAACTATAGATACATATTTAGAGCAGAATGCCCAAGTGTCAAGCCAGATAGTGACAAGTCAGTTAGTGTGTTAACAAAATATCTTCTCCAGCGAAACCCATAATGAAAAGCGTATAGTTAAAATGTATTTGATTACGTAAAAATGATTAAAATGGTGATTTAAGTGTAGACGATTGTGTGACAAAATGTTTTTTAATGATCGGAGTTGGTAAAGCCACAGTTTACAGGATTTTAAGAGAAGGAAAGGAGGGGATATAGACTCTCCAAAAAAGAGACCAGGCAGAAAAGAACTTTAGTTGGCAGATAACACAAAACAAGCAGTAAGGTGTTCATTACTTTTCATGGAAAAAAAGAATTCCAACTTTGGATATGATCCTTTAGGCTGCGACAAGCCACTCAGAAATACCGAAAATCAGTATAGTAAAACTATGTAGTGTTTTAAAAGGTATGCATTTTTATTGGAAAAGTGTGAAACAAGTTTTTATTGATAGAAAGTGGAGAAATTGCACACTAGAGAAGAGACTATTTAAGGAAAGTTCGAAAAGCTCGTTAAAAAGCAAAAAGTATATATTACTTAAATGAGACATGAATAAATTTTGGTAAGATGGGAATATCAAAAACGCTCGCCAAGCATTTTTTATACATGTAAATTCAAATAAGGCGGACAATGATAATGTTTCACGCATGTCGGAGATAGAAGATTGGTAATATTTTTTTATTGTTGTTTGACTTCCTCATTTGTATATTTTTTAATTAATAATGTTTCATCAAAAAATTTTATTTTTTTCTAATAAGTGTTTAAACATTATAAAAAACTGTTTCATTCATACTATTCGCAAATAATACGTATACGGCCAGGCGCACCACCACTGGCCAGAACTATTTCAGACTATTTAGCCTCACACAATAAAAAAAGGACGTTTTCCTATTGTATTCAAACATAAGAGATTGCGATTTTTAGACCGATGCCACGTATTCCAATGAATTTGTTGAACTGCTGCATTACAGGTAAAATGTAGGTAAAACTCTCGGGCCCTTATTACTGCTTGATGCTAATTTGCATAATTCTAGATAATTTATTGCTATCACTTTCAAATAAATAGAGTATAATCGATTTAATTCTGTTTATGCTAAAAAAAACTAAGTGCGTTAAAAAGACATGTTCATTTTTGTGACTTTACTTGTTAAGGGCAGTTTTATATTCGTGATGAAAAATCACCCTGTAAGGTTGTTTGCATTTCTTTAAGTTCGTGAAATGGGCGTAAGTCGATAAATTTAGTAGGTTCCACGATGTTATAGAAATTATTTTGGTTTACAGAAAGGATAAATTACACTGTGCAACATTTCCGAGGTCATCGAATGTAAACTAAATTCTAACTTCAGTTTCTGGAAGTGCCCACCCAAACTAGCAAAACCCTATTTGGGTTTTGATAGTTTATTTCGAATTTTTTTTTTTTTGCCATCATTAATTTTTTTTGCTCGAGCTTTGGTTTTGCACGGCTATATCTCGTAAATTATTGGGAATTTCTCAATGAAATTTTCAGACGAAATGTTCTTCACACTAAAATACACAATTTTTGTGAACATGTCGAGGCCAGATTTTCACTCTTTCGGGGTGTTTTTAGTGCAGAAAGCCCGAAAAAATGCCATTTTTTCACATTTTCGACCATAACTCACCAACCGTGCCTATTTTAGCCTAACTATCTTCGACAAAAATCTTCTCTGCATAAACACGAGTAACTTTGCTGAACATTGCAATAACCTACTATCGATCCTTATAGTTCTTTTGGTCGTTGTAAGGAATTTCACACCAAAATTTCAGGTTTTACGTTCAAGAAACTGGTTTTTAGCTCACTTTTGAATGTCTACTAACCATTAGCATCTATTTTTGGAAAACAAATTTAAAAAAAAAAAATTTGTTCATAAACTGCTATGGTACACACACACACACGCTGTGATAAATACACACACATTTGAACGGGGAATCGCTTGTGTGTAGTATGGAATTGACGCGCACTGTGCTAGTATTGGTACAGTACCATATATCTAACACGTGCGCATGTTAAGTATATGGCACTGTACCAATACTAGCACAGTGCGCGCCTATTCCACACTAGTGTTGGTATGAATTGTTGCACAGTAGGAACTTAGTACTTAAACGTTGTCAATTTTTCGTGTGTGTATATGTGTGTTTAAAATTGATTATACGTTTTTTTGCCTTTTTTTTTTAAATTTTCAATAGCTCTATAAAATGGATAAAAATTTGCGAAATAAATTTTACCACAAAAAAGATATATTTGCTGATGAAAGCTGAAATTTTGTGTGAAATGTACTATTTGGTGGCGAAATTCCTTACAACGGCCAAAAGAACTATAAGGATCGATTGTAGGTTATTGCAATGTTCATCAAAGTTACTCGTGTTGATGCAGAGAACATTTTGTTGAAGACAGTTATGCTAAAATATGCATGGTTTGTGAGTTATGGTCGAAAATGTGAAAAAATGGCATTTTTTTCAGGCTTCTTGCACTAAAAACACCCCGAAAAAGTGAAAATCTGGCCTCCACATGTTCACAAAAATTGTGCATTTTGGTGTGAAGAACATTTCGTCTTAAGATTGCATTGAGAAATTCCCAATAATTTACGAGATATAGCCGTGCAAAACCAAAGCTCGAGCAAAAAAAATTGATGATGGCAAAAAAAAAAATTCGAACTAAACTATCAAAACCCAAATAGGGTTTTGCTAGTTTGGGTGGGACCTTCCAGAAACTGAAGTCAGAATTTAGTTTACATTTTATATGTTGCACAGTGTTATAAACATCATTTATAGCTAAACATATAAAGGCGTTAAAGAGGTAGAGGAAGGGTTGGAGGGGTTGCTTCGTACGAGGCTGGTTTGAAAAGTCCGTGCAAAGTCCGAGAGATGGCACCACCGGCGCGTATCGAGGTCATGTTTAGTTAGTAGCATCTCTTGAATGAACGCACACCAAGTTTCAGCCATATTGGTATATTTCTTTGTGTTTGGGATTCGTGTGAATCAAGGAAGTCGAGTGATTTTCAAGAAATGGACGAAAAGAATTTCGTGTGGTGATTAAACATTACTTTATGAAAGGCAAAACGCCGCAGGAGACTAAAGAGAAGCTTGATAAACATTATGGTGACTCTGCACCTTCGATTAAAACAGTTTATAAGTGGTTTCAAAATTTTCGGACTGGCCATATGGGCACAAGTGACGCTGAACGTTCTGGACGGCCTGTGGCGGTTACGACTCCAGAAATCATTGATCAAATCCATGATATGGTGATGGATGACAGAAGAGTTAAGGTGCGTGAGATTGCTAGTGCTGTGGGCATCTCGACTGAACGGGTACATAATATTTTGCATAAACATTTGGACATGAGAAAGGTATTTGCAAGATGGGTGCCGCGATTGCTCACGCTTGACCAAAAACGGAATCGTGTGAAGTGTTGCAAGTATGGTTTGCAGCTATTCCAGAAGAATCCGGAGGACTTTAAGCGTCGTTTCGTCACTGTGGATGAAACATTGATACATTACTATACTCCTGAGACCAAACAACAATCTAAACAATGGGTTACCAAGGGGGAATCTGCACCAAAAAAGGCGAAGACCGTTCCTTCGGCCGGAAAGGTTATGGCGACTGTCTTTTGGGATTCGCAAGGGATAATCCTCATCGACTATCTGGAAAAGGGTAAAACTATTACAGGTGAATATTATTCATCGTTATTGGACCGTTTGAAAACCGAGCTGCAAGAAAAACGCCCGCGACTGGCCCACAAGAAAGTCCTTTTCCATCACGACAACGCACCAGCACACACCTCAGCAGTTGTGGTCGCAAAATTAATGGAAATAGGATTCCAACTCGTTTCACATCCCCCCTATTCTCCAGACTTGGTTCCCTCGGACTACTATTTGTTCCCCAAAATGGCTGGCGGGACAAAGATTTTATTCAAACGAGGAGGTGATTGCAGACACTAATGGATATTTTGCAGACTTGGACAAATCCTATTATTCGGAAGGGATCAACAAACTAGAACATCGTTGGACGAAGTGTATAAGCCTAAAAGGAGACTATGTCGAAAAATAAAGAAGGTTTACCCCAAACACATAAGTAGTTTTTATTTTTGCACGGACTTTTCAAACCAGCCTCGTATATACGGCTACATGTTGAAGTTAATGTCAGGTTTCGTTTGTAAATATTTCTGAATGGGTTTCGTTCGCAAATCTGTCATTTAAAAGATCGAGTTTAGTGCAAGAAAGTAAAATTCAGTATGTATTTTAGAACTACGTATTTGAGAAGGTACCAGTACCGGTTAATGTCACAATTAACAAGTTAACTGTGTAGGGACGTTTACACATAATTTAATTACGCATAAAACGGTTACAAGTAAAAAAACAATAAAAAAACTGCAAGGTTCGACTCTGGCCGGTTAAGTGACCATGGTACGGATGATCATCATCATCGACTAACGATTTACCTTGCCCCAGGTGATTGTGCTTATGTCATTCATAAATAACAATCTTTCTGATGTCTGACGGTATTTCTATGCGAGTTTAAACATGTATTGTTATTATAATTACTTTTCTTATTATTCATATTACTGTAAATACAGATAATCGTTTTGTTTTTCTAAGGTGATGATATGCCATGGTACTGGTAGATAGGGGAAAGTCCCATATTATTTGACAAAAACTAAAATATTTTAGAAAAAATAAATTGTTCGAATTCATGATACAAATCTGATTGAAGATGATCTATGTAGTTATGCAAATTACGTTAAAAATACTTATTATGTACAGCAATAATTTAGCCGTTAGTTGATGGAGATCCACAATAACTAGGAACGAAAACTTAAACAACTGTTTAAGATCACCACATATTTCTGTGATAAAAAAATGGTAAGACTTTTAAATTTAAATCGCTCGGGGGCATTTCCAAATCGGATTAATTTTTTTTTTCGTTAGGTTGGTAGGACCTTAACTGTCATCTGTGTCAAATTTTAGAACCATAGCGTCAGTAATTAATAATATTCGCTGGCATTCGTTCAACAAAAAAAGTGCCTTTTTTAATTTTTAACATGAGGGAAAAAATTCAGCAAAGAAGTTGCATTAAATTTTGTTTTAAAAATGGTTTTTACGGGAGATGAAACATGGATTTACGTATACGATCCGGAAACTGCCGACCAATCAAGCGAATATCGTGCCAGAGGTGAGCCCAGACCGAAGAAACCATGCCAAAGCAAGTGGAAAATCAAGGTGATGTTAACAGTTTTCTTCGATTATCGTGGTGTTGTTCATTATGAATTCCTTCCCCTGGGCCAAACTGTCAACAAGGAATATTATTTGAGTGTTATGCGTCGTTTGCGTGAAGCTATTCGTCTCAAGAGGCCGGAATTATAGACGGATAACTCTTGGTTTTTTCATCACGAAAATGCGCGTTCTCATACAGCATTGGTTCTTTGCGACTTTTTCATCAAAAATTTAACTCATATCATTCCGCAATCGCTCTATTCGCCTGATTTCGCTCCGTCGGACTTCTGTCTATTCCCTAAATTCAAAAAAAACCGCTTCGAGGACATCGTTTTGAGTCGATTGAGGAGAATAAAACCGAATCGAAGAAGGTTTTAAAGGCCATTCCAGAAATCGAATTCAACAACTGTTTCGAAAACTGGAAAAAAAGTTGGCATAAATGCATTGTATCCAAGGGGGATTACTTTGAAGGAGACGAAATAAATTTGGCGTTTTATTCCAAAAGTCTTACTATTTTTTGTTCACAGTAGTATGTTTATTGTATTAGAACTGACAATTGTTTCGATACATTGTGTCTTCTTCTGGAGTAAGATTTGGAACTAACTCCAAATTTGTTACAAAATATATAAGTTACCTGGTTATAAGGGCTAAATTAATTAATAATATTCACCTTAATAATACGTAGGCTGAAAAGTTGTTGGTCTCACATATAGATGTCGCCATTTTAAAAAAATCCATATGATTTTTAGGAAGTACCAACCTTCAAACGATACGTGTCAAAATTTCACGACTTTTCGACGATTAGTTTACAAGTTATAGTGGTTTTAGTGACTCTACTATTGATATTTTCAAAACAATGGAAAAAGTCGAATTTCTGTGTTGATTAAACACTATTTTTGATGGGAAAAAAATGCTGTTCTAGCAAAGTAATGGCTTGATAAGTGTTACGGGAACTCCGTCCCTGGAAAATCACTCATCATTTACTGGTACGCCGAATTTAAACGCGGTCGTACAGATATAAATGATGCAGACGCCCAAATGCGATGGTTATACCGCAAAACATAAAAAAAAAATCACAAAATTGTTTTGGATGGCCGTAAAGTGAAATTGCGTGAGATAGCTGACACCCTAAAGATATCATGCCAGTTCAGATTTTTAAACACATCTTCCCCCGGTAAGGAAAACAGTTTGGGTGAAATTATGTCCCCTTGACGTACTCCCCTTTTGATACGGATATTATCGGTCCTTGTGTTCTCGTCAATGATTATTTGCAGCGATGCATGATCATATATATTTAATTAGATTTGAGTATCTAGAGTCCATCCTTGCATTATTCATAGCTTTCAGAATTGCCCACATTTTGATCAAATCAAAAGCCTTACGGTAGTCAACGAAGGCCACGAATAGAGATATGTTGAATTCTCTACACTTCTCGATGAGAGTACGAAGTGTCTGAAGATAGTCACCGGTACTATAACCCTTCCTGAATTCCGCTTGTTCGAAGGGCTGATACTGATTTAATCTGCTTGATAGTCTGTTTGTTATTATTTTAGTCAGTAGCTTATATAAGTGGGAGAGCAAACTGATGGGTCGATAGTTTTCTATGTTAGCTCGATCCCCTTTTTTGTACAATAAGATAACGTCTGATTTTTGCCGACATTTACAAGTAAAATTCGTACATCAACATCAGAAGAAAGACAGACCTTAGGGATTGAAAATTTTCTGAAATGAATGAAATAAGTTTGTAAACTTTGTTTTGTGATAGTGATAAAGATTCACAAGCATGAAACACATGGCTAGTGCTATATTTTGTTGGACAGCAACCCCATAAATTTAGTTAATTATGCTTGTAAACTTATATAACCAATTTACCTAATGTATTGGTGATATTTAAATTCATCTGAATATAGAGCGGAGTCATTCCCCGCATTAAACAACACACAATATGTTCGAATAATTAGATTGCATATTACTATGAGTAGGAGTTATTGCTCGCCTAACTGTACTCCATTATACCTCATATAAAAGTGTAATGCTTGTAAATGTATGCAGGAACATTTTGTGGTGACATTGTTTTAAACAACCTGCTTTCAAGCTTTTTAAATTAGTTAGAATTTTATTAGGAATATTTACAGGTAATATCTATGAATGAAAAAACGCGAAAAATACCGATTATTGGTCAATTCTTTAATCTGTTTGTATCCACATGTTTTCATTTTATTCACTTTTTGTACGCAAATTTACATAAAAGAGCATATACGCAAATATGAAAGGCGGATTTTTTTTCTAAAATAACATGTTAAATTCGGAAGAATGATAAAAAGTGCTTTATTCAAAGTATGCTCCATCGCTGGTTATACATTTTTTCCATCATCCGGGTAATTTGTGAATACCACGCCAGTAAAAATCTTCTCCTTTTGCTGCGAACCATTCATCGAGCCATTTTTTCACATCTTCGAACCAAAGCGCTGCTTAGTAAGTGCGTGACCCATCGATGCAAACAAGTGGTAATCGAAAGGAGCCAAGTCTGGTGAGTAAGCCGCATGGGGTAGAACTTCCCAGCTGAGTGCTTCCAATGTGTCGCGAACTCGTTTTGCCGTATGTGATGGAGCATTGTCATAAAGAAAAATGACTTTGTGTTGCCTCTTTCGGTATTCTGGCCTTTTTTTCAAGCAGTGAACGGTTCAAATCGGTCAATTGTTGTTGGTAACGTTTAGTATTAACCGTTTCCCCAGGTTTTAACAGCTCATAATAGACCACGCCCCTCTGGTCCCACCAAACACAGAGCATCGTCTTTCTGCCAAAGCGATTCGGTCTTGCGGTCGATGTGGATGGTGCGCCTGGATCTACCCATGATTTTTTGCGCTTGGGATACTCAAAATAAATCCACTTTTCATCCCCTGTAACTATACGATGCAAAAACAACTTTCTTTTGTACCGAGCGAGCAAAATGTCACCCGTGTTTTTGCGCTTTTCCATTTGCCTGTCGTTCAACTTATGTGGTACCCATCTACCGGCTTCTGAATCTTTCCCATCTCTTGTAGCCGATTGGAAACAGCTTGTTGACTAACGCCCAATTGCTCGGTGAGTTGTTTTTGTGTTTGCGAATCATCTTCGTCCAACAATGCTAGCAATTCCACATCTTCGTGTTTTTTTTGGCGGTTTTCCACGTTCCTTGTCTGCAACATCGAAGTCACCACTTTTGAAACGCTGAAACCATCGTTCACACGTATCTTGCGATGGAGCATGTTTACCATAAGCTTCTCGAAGTAATCGGTATGATTCAACAGCAGTTTTCTTCAAATGAAAACAAAAATTAATGCTGTCTGCGAATGCTCTTTGTTCGGTATAAATTTGGACATATTGAAGACAACACAACACTATGCACACACTTTTCCAATTTATCACTCGTGCGTGTCTGACACTTGTTGATGACAAAACAAAATGGCGCAGTGTCAAATCTTTATAGCACAAACTGCATTGGTGCACCATCTGAACATACGAGGCTGGTTTGAAAAGTCCGTGCAAAGTCCGAGAGATAACACCACCGGCGCGTATCGAGGTCATGTTTAGTTAGTAGCATCTCTTGAATGAACGCACAGCAAGTTTCAGCCATATTGGTCTATTTCTTTGTGTTTGGCATTCGTGTGAATCAAGGAAGGCGAGTGATTTTCAAGAAATGGACGAAAAAGAATTTCGTGTGGTGATTAAACATTACTTTATGAAAGGCAAAACGCCTCAGGAGACTAAAGAGAAGCTTGATAAACATTATGGTGACTCTGTACCTTCGATTAGAACAGTTTATAAGTGGTTTCAAAATTTTCGGACTGGCCATATGGGCACAAGTGACGCTGAACGTTCTGGACGGCCTGTGGAGGTTACGACTCCAGAAATCATTGATCAAATCCATGATATGGTGATGGATGACAGAAGAGTTCAGGTGCGTGAGATTGCTAGTGCTGTGGGCATCTCGACTGAACGGGTACATAATATTTTGCATAAACATTTGGACATGAGAAAGCTATCCGCAAGATGGGTGCCGCGATTGCTCACGCTTGACCAAAAACGGAATCGTGTGAAGTGTTGCAAGGATGGCTTGCAGCTGTTCCAGAAGAATCCGGAGGACTTTAAGCGTCGTTTCGTCACTGTGGATGAAACATGGATACATTACTATACTCCTGAGACCAAACAACAATCTAAACAATGGGTTACCAAGGGGGAATCTGCACCAAAAAAAGCGAAGACCGTTCCTTCGGCCGGAAAGGTTATGGCGACTGTCTTTTGGGATTCGCAAGAGATAATCCTCATCGACTATCTGGAAAAGGGTAAAACTATTACAGGTGAATATTATTCATCGTTATTGGACCGTTTGAAAACCGAGCTGCAAGAAAAACGCCCGCGATTGGCCCACAAGAAAGTCTTTTTCCATCACGACAACGCACCAGCACACACCTCAGCAGTTGTGGTCGCAAAATGAATGGAAATAGGATTCCAACTCGTTTCACATCCCCCCTATTCTCCAGACTTGACTCCCTCGGACTACTATTTGTTCCCCAATTTGAAGAAACGAAAAAGATTTTATTCAAACGAGGAGGTGATTGCAGACACTAATGGATATTTTGCAGACTTGGACAAATCCTATTATTCGGAAGGGATCAATAAACTAGAACATCGTTGGACGAAGTGTATAAGCCTAAAAGGAGACTATGTCGAAAAATAAAAAAGGTTTACCCCAAACACATAAGTAGTTTTTATTTTTGCACGGACTTTTCAAACCAGCCTCGTACTTGTACACCTGGTATATAAACACCGCTATAATTTGAAATTTTGGTGGTCATTTTTTAATGCTATCGAGCAGGGAGAATGTTATTCTTCCCAGATTTTAACAATAATAAAACATATAAATACAATTCGGGAACAAAGATAAAGGAAAATACACCTATAAAATGTAACGTACGAGGACTATTTTTTAAGTTTTTACAAAAACAATGAAAAAAAAAAATTATTGGTACAAATCGTTTTATTATGTCTCAAAATATTCGCCTCTAAGATTTATACACTTTTGCATGCGTTCGAACCAATTCTCAAAACATTTTTTCTACCCTAAAGTTGGTACCTCAAAAACACGGTTTTGGAAGGACTCAACAGCTTCTTGAGGTGATGAAAATCGCTGTCCACACATTTTTTTGACATTCGGGAACAAAAAGAAGTCGTTGGGCGATAAATCAAGTGAATATGGGCTTTGTGAAAGCTGGCATTGTCATGATGAAGAATAATGTGACGTTTCGGGTTGTTTTTTTCCTGATTTCATCGATGACTTCGTAAACAAATTGTTGTATACCATTCAGCATTAACTGTCCTTGGATCCTCTAAAGCCATGGTTGCACCATGTCCAGTATAATCAAAGAAACAAGCGATCATTTTCTTGGAAGTGTTTCGCGAATGAACCACTTTTGTTGGATTCGGTTCATCTTGGAACACCCAAACAGTTGATTGTTGCTTAGTTTCCGGCTCGTACGAATATATCCAAGTTTCGTCTCCTATTACGATGTTGTATACGGATTTTGCATGTCCTCCGTCGAATTTTTTGAGCATTTCCCGATACCATCTATCGCGGCCAGTGGCTCCGTGGCGTAGTACTTGCCTGCGGTGCAGAAGGTCTCGGGTTCAATCCCGGCAGGTTGGTATACTTTTATTTAAGTATATATGGCCTGGCCACGTACATAGGTAGCAGTTGTTTGTAGAAATGCAATAACGTGGCAGCACTACCGTGTTGTCTAAAAGGTGCCGTGAAATACAAAAATGTATGTTTCAGCACTTGGACAAACGTTGACGGGTATTATGACATCCTCGCCGATATGCTCAGGATATGAAAAAGGGTAAAATCTCTACTCAGGCGAGGAGGCGAATGATAAAAAAAAAACTGACACGGGCGTGTTTTTGAGTTTCGGTCAAATTAGGCGAAATCCATCGGGAACACTTTTTCACAGCTAAATGTTCAGGCAAAATCGACTGTACTGCAGTCCTCGATATGCCTAAAAATGCCTGTATCTCACGATAAGACACTTGCCGATCTTCTTCAGTCATGTTGGAATAACAACCGATTTTGGTCGAACTTCACGAAATTGATCGCTACTGGAAGCACGACCTTGATGAAATTCTGCAAACCAATTCTAAACAGTCTTTTTCTGTTGGTGCTTCATTACCAAAAGTTAAACGAAGCGATTCGAGGCATTGTTGTTGAGTTAGGCCTTTACTAAAATCGTAAAAAGTCGTTCAACGAAAACCTTTATGTGAAATTTCCATTTGTTCACAAAACTGTTTTTTTTTTTTTAAACCTTCACCTCAAACAAACTTCTCGGCCAATTTCTAACCTGCCACTGTTTTAACAATAACAAATGTCAAATTTTACAAGAATGGTAATAACACATCTCAATAGCGTCATCTAGCGGTCGTTTGTAAAAACTTTAAAGATAGCCCTCATATAATTTCAAATTTTAGTGGTCATTTTTTGGTACTACTTAGCAGGAATTCTTCTCAGATTTTAACAATAATAAAACATAAAAATACAATTCGGGAACAAAGATAAAGCAAAATACACCTATAAAATGAAACATACTCCCATTTTAATTGAATTCCAAGCTTTGGGTAGTTTTATCGACAATTCCGACTCCATTTTTACCAGTAAAATTACTCTTAAAAACCCTAGGAGCAGCACAAGCGCTGCTCAGAAATTCTAAAACAACAGCGGCGCATTTACAGAAGTAGCAGTTCACGTTAGTTTTGAATTGCTAAGTAGAAATCACAGTTTTGGACAGGACAAAGGGATAAGCATCTCCTTATAAAAAAGTTCTTGAAGACTATAAGGATGTGATGTTGTTCTTTTACTTGACATTTTCTCTTTATAAATAACTATACAATACTTAGTATATATCACCACTACACCAAATATTTTATTTTTGCACTCGACGCGCGTTTGGCTCAGTTAATCATCACTCCTGATGAAGCTAACAGGGTTAGCGAATATACTGAGCAGGGTCATCGCGCCAAAGATTTCACATTCCCAACATAAATATACAGTAACGAATCATAGAACTCATAAAATACAGTCCCATTTCCTAAATTCCTGAAATCAGAACTTCAATGCTTTTCGAAGATATTATTTTCCACTCCAAATTCGTTAAAGCATTTTCCAACATCTTTTAATGCCAATTTCTCAGAGTTTTGATGAATACTAACGTACACCTACACAATATTTATTATCCAATAAGCATTCTGCACCAATATTCCCGCAGAATATAAGTTTTATTGTAGTGTTTCTTGGGAAATTTGTTGAAATAACTTTTCTAGAAAATAGTTGTGCAATTTTCTATATAAGGTTAAGAGAAAATTTTGTTTCCGAGAAATGAAATGGCTTCGCATTGTTCGCACGAGTATTAAGTGATAATAAATTAATTTAAGCGGTAATTACCTCAATAAAAAGTCATTCGTAAAAAAAATAAAGTGATTTACCCAGTAATTTTCTTACAAACACGCAGTTCTAAAATAACTACTGAATTTGACTTTTGCAATCGTATGGAGATGATGCTGTAGGCTACAGTCAACGGAGGTGAGACACAAAGTTATACACGGTCCAACGTAGTCCAGAACATAAGGTTCCCTTGAAATCATGTTGTTGATAAAATGGTTCCGTTTTAAATGTGAAGAGTCACAACTGCGCTGCATTACAAAGAGGCTTCAAATATGCAGTAGCATCCCCGTGTGGGTCCATCGCAGAAGTGAAGAACCTGCTTGTAGTGTAGAGTCCTAGTGCAAGATGTCAAAGTTGGCCAAAATCGGTAATATATTAAAATTTATGGAGTTCTTGCTCCATAAACTGATTCATTTTAAAAATCGGCAAGAAAAAATGTTCACAATTAAGAGACATGTTTTTATTTATTTCCTAATAAAACAAATTAGATAGCCTCCGTATTAACAAAACGACTTGCGCAATTCGTATTCCGTACCGTGACTGCTTTTAGAATTAAAATTTTTGTTAAGGAGGTATAAAATGATCCGTAATTTCACAAAACACGCCCCAAATGAATTTTCAAAAATCAATATCTATACTCTATTTATTTGAAACTGATAGTAATAAAAATGCCAGTGGACTGACCGGCGGTCTTATAACAGAGGCGTATTCCCAGGTATTTTTCAGGCAAAATGCTCTTTTCTAACGAAGTTTTATTGCCGATCAAATCATTTTATTTACATATTTTCCTGTTGCTCCAACTATAAATACATATTTAGACCAGCATGCTCAAGTGTTAAGCCAGTTAGTGACAAGTCAGTTAGTGTGTTAACAGAATGTCTTCTCCAGCGAAACGCCAAAAGTTTGGGCAGCTAACCCATAATGAAAAGCGTATAGTTAAAAATCTATTTGACTACGTTAAAAACGATCAAAAATGTGATTTAAGTGTGGACGATTGTGTGACAAAATGTTTCTTAATGACCGGAGTTGGTAAAGCCACAGTTTACAGAATTTTAAAAGAAAAGGAGGGGTACAGACTCACCAAAAAGAGAACTTTTTATGGAAAAAAGAATTCCAACTTTGGATATGATCCTGCAGGCTGCTACAAACCACCCAGAAATGCTGATAGTGAGTAGAGTAAAACTATGGGATGTTTTAAAAGGTATGAATTTTTATTGGAAAAAGTGTGAAAGAAAATCTTTATTCATAGAAAGTGGAGAAATTTTACACTGGAGAAGAAACTATTTAAGGAAAGTTAGAAAAGCTCGCTCTAAAGGAAAAAGGTTATATTACTTAGATGAGACGTGGATAAATGAAGGGTACCAGTCAAGAAGTTTTGGCAAAATGGGAATTACAAAAATACTCGCCAAGCATTCAGTGAAGGTTTCTGTACTGTTCTTAAACCCCTATGTGGTAAGGGACGTAGGTTGATTATTGCGCATATTGGAAGCGAAGCATTCAGTGAAGGTCTCTCTACTGATCTTAAACCGCCATCTGGTAAGCGACATAGGTTAATTATTAAGCGTACTGGAAACAAAAGAGGTTTTATAGACGGAGGTCTTTTAACATTCGTATCTAAGAAAACAGGAGATTATCACGAAGATATGAATTCCGATGCATGTATAGACTTAATACCAGACGGTTCTGTTATTGTAATGGATAACGCAAGCTAACATTCTAAAAAATTAGAACGAGTACCAACCTGGGGTTGGCTGAAAAAGGACATCTAAACTTGGATATTTCATTTTCAAAAGAGAACGTTTAAGAGAAAATTATTATAACTTGTAAAGTAGTTCCCAGAAATAAAGACAAGTACACGAATTTTGTCATCGATAAAATGGTACAAAAACGTAATATGACTGTTTATCACCTGCCACTATATCATTACGAGCTCAATCCGACAGAACTTATATGGGTACAGGTTAAAGGTGAAGTCGCCAGGAACAATACGATTCATAAATTAGCAGAGGTACAAAACCTTTTTCAGAATGTCATATCTAATGTTTCCACAGAAAATCGGGGAAAATGCGTCGAGCAATGAGGGTAGAAGATAAAATGTGGACTGTGGACATGGCAGTGGATGCCATTGTTGAACCTTTAATTATAGCTGTAAATTGAAATGAGTCGGGTGAAGTGAGTGACCCCGTCTTAATCCTTTGAGTCTTTAGCTACAGGGGTTAGATAGGTAGAGAGGGAGAGTCCAATCCCCCCTCAAGGATATTAGTAATAAGTAATTTAGTTATAATTTTGTTAATGGGGTAGTCCAGTGTAATGGGTTAGTGTGGGTGATTATGTAGTTGTAGATTAACTTAGTGATTATGATTATTACCTATAATATATATAAAATGCAACGTCTCTCTGTCTGTCTGTCTGTCCGTTAGTGCGCTTATCACTGGAGAACCACTTATCTCATTTACGTACTTTTTTTTTTTAAAACATACATATGTTCTCTGGCCAGGTTACAAGCTATATTTTATTACGATAGGTAGCATAAGGAATGAGCAGTGACGATAATAGTGAATGAAGTCGGAAAAAAGTTTGCCGCTAGCGCGTTCTCTTGCAATACACAGCCTAAACCATTAAATATGGAACAATATTATGTAGCAGAGAATACCTATAATCTATAATATATATAAAATACAATGTCTCTCTGTCTGTCTGTCTGTCCATCAGTGCGTTTATCACGCGAGAACCACTTATCCGATTTACGTGTCTTGTTTTAAATTCATACATATATTCTTTGGCCAGGTTATATAATAATATAAATCCATATCTAAAATATATCTCTGACTGTCTGTCTGTCCGTTAGTGCCTTTATCACTGGAGAACCACTTATCCGATTTACGTGCTTTTTTTTAAAACATACATATGTTCTCTGGCCAGGCTATAGGCTATATTTTATAACGTTAGGTAACATGAGGAATGAGCAGTGACGATAATCGTGAATCAAATCGGAAAAAAGTTTGCCGCTAGCGCGTTCTCTTGCAATACACTACCTAAACCACTAAATATGGAACAATATCATGTAGCAAAGGATATCTATAATATATATATATATATATATATATATATATATATATATATATATATATATATATATATATATATAAAATGCAACGTCTCTTTGTCTGTTTGTCCGTTTGTACACTTATCACTGGAGAACCACTTATCCGATTTACGTTCTTTTTTTTTAAACATGCTAAACCATTAAATATGGAACAATATAATGTAGCAAAGGATATCTATAATAAATATCAAATGCAAAGTTTCCCTGTCTGTCTGTCCGTTAGTGCGCTTATCACTGGAGAACCACTTATCCGATTTACGTGCTTTTTTTTTTAAATTTACATATGTTCTCTGGCCAGGTTATAGGATATATTTTATTACGTTAGGTGACATAAGGAATAAGCAGTGACGATAATAGTGAATCAAGTCGGAGAAACGTTTGCCGCTAGCGCGTTTTCTTGAAATACACTGCCTAAAGCATTAAATATGGAACAATATTATGTAGCAAAGAATATAATATATATAAAATGCAACGTCTCTCTGTCTGTACGTTAGTGCGCTTATTACTCGAGAACCTCTTATCCGATTTACGTGTTTTTATAAATTTATACATATGTTCTATATAATTAGATATAAGCCTAGATAATGGGAGATAAGGTGAGATAATGGGAGATAAGTATAAATAATGGGAGATAAGTATAAATAATGGGAGATAAGGAGAAATAATGGAAGATAAGCAGAGATAAGTCCAGATAATGGGAGTTATAGAGAGATAATGGGAGATAAGGAGAAATACTGGAAGATAAGGAGAAATATTGCGAGATAAGTAGAGATAAGCCTAGATAATGGGAGATAAGGTGAGATAACGGAAAATAAGGGGAAATAATGGAAGATAAGGAGAAATAATGGGAGATGAGCAGAGATAAGCCTAGATAATGGAAATTATGTAGAGATAATGGGAGATAAGGAGAAATAATGGGAGATAAGGGGAAATAATGGCAGATATTTTATTACGTTAGGTAACATAAATAATAAGCAGTGGCGATAGTAGTGAATCAAGTCCACGCGAGCGGAGCCGCGGGCACTGCTAGTAGTAAATAAAAGTATATATGGGATAATCCTATAAGTTAACTCATGGCTAAATGGGACCTTTCTTAAAGCCACAAAACAAACAAAAAAAAATCAAATGAGTCGGACAATGATACTTTCTCATGTCGGAGATAGAAGACTGGCAATAGTTTTTTTTCATTGTTGTTTGACTTACTCATTTGTATATTTTTTTAATAATAATGCATTACAGGTAAAATGTAGGTAAAATTCTAGGGTCCTTACTATTGCTTGGTGTTAATTTACATAAGTCTAGATGATTTATTGCTATCACTCTTAAATAAATAGAGTATAGGATTCGGACACAAAATTGTTTGTGATGGCTAAAAAAAACTTTCTACAACGTGAACTTCTATATCAGTAGAAAAATTGCAAAACACATTATCTATCAAGGTTCTGTTTCTAGTAGAACTAGTATCTTTTATTATTTGTATAAGCTCAATGGTATTCAAAGAGGTGGATTAACTATTATTAATATATTTCAAAAATTTTATGTTCAAATCTTCAACAATAATTATTTTAGGTCTTTGCTGTGCATGTGCGTTTATACTTTTATCGAGACAGTGACAACATTTTTTTACTAAACAGGAAGGGGTTTACATTCAAGTACGAAATATACAGCCTTGGCCAAAAGTATTAGGCATCCTACAATTTACTTCATTTCTTGTGTTTCAGAGTAAAAAATTAAATTCGTATGTTTTGTAAAATCGTATATTGAGGTAAAATTATGAAATAAATTAATATTTGGTGTGCCCGCCCTTAGCTTTAATTACAGCAGCAATTCTTTGGAGCATGCTGCGTACAAGCCTAGCACATTCAGTTGTACTTATGGCATCCCACTCATCCATCAAAGCGCTTTTTAGTGCTACTTTTGATGTTATGCTATGCCCCCGTATCTTGCGCTTTAGAATACCCCAAAAATGCTCGATAGGGTTTAGATCTGGAGACTGCGCCGGCCAATCCAACAAGACAATGTTATTGTCTCTAAACCAGCGTATCGTAGCCGCTGATTTATGACAAGGTGTATTATCTTGCTGGAATTTAAAGTCGTCTAAATTAGTGTCGCCAAAAATGCGCGTTAGCGAAGGCATCAGTACAGTTTCTAGTACATTTATGTACTTTAGGCTGTTCATGCGGCCTTCACAAACGAACATTTCGCCAACACCTTTAGCAGTCATGCAGCCCCATATCATAATGCTGCCTCCTCCGTGTTTTACAGTAGGTACCACGCAATCTGGATGGTATTCCTCGCCGACACGCCGCCTCACGAATGTCACACCTGACGTTCCGAATAGCTGTAAGAATAGAAAAAATACTCAATTAAAAAATTAGTTATTATTTTGACTAAAACGGATTAAATCAGGAGTAATTGTATGTAGTTATTTGTTAAAATAAATCATATAAAAACTTACCTCAAAGTTGGATTCGTCGGACCATACAACATTAGACCAATCCTCTTCGCTAAAATGTTGGTGCTTCAGAGCCCACTCTAAGCGTTTCTTCCTATCGGTCTCTGAAAGCCAAGGCTTCTTTGTAGCTTTGCACCCTCTTAATCCAGCTTCTGTCAGTCTTCTCCTTGCCGTTCGAGAACTAATCGGCATCCCAATCTCTTCCGACAGAGTTGCCGCGAGCTCAGATGATGTTTTTTTTTTTTTTTCGATTTTTAATAGACTCGCGGATGAGTTTTCTGTCCTGTCGCTCATTAGTTTTACGTTTTCTGCCCGTTCTCATTTTGTTGGCATGGGAGCCAGTCTCCACAAACCTTTTAATAGCACATTGCACTGCGCACCGAGAACATTTCACTAACTTGGCTATTTCTACTTGGGACTTGCCTTGTTCATGTAGGGTTTGAATTTTAATTCGTTTTTCGATACCAAGCTCACTTTTCTTAGGCATTTCTCAAATATAAGAATGTCCAGTTCACAAATAAAACATGCACGGAAGCTTCTTGAAACTACAAGTAGTAAAAAGAGACTGATAAAACATTAAAAATATTTTCAAAAAATCTCATTAACGCAATTTTGTGGGCCAGGTATTTTATGGACCTGTAAAAGAGATTGTCTATTGTTTAGGTTAGCTTTTGACAGCGCCGCCTATAGTACTGTTAAAACAATTAGTCTTTTTTTTAAATATTTTATGAATTTCACGTGTTTATTAGGGGTGCCTAATACTTTTGGCCAAGGCTGTATACAAACTACTCAGTATATATCACCACTACACCAAACACTTTATTTTTGCACTCGACGCGCGTTTGTTATATTGGATAAGAAAAATTACTTTGAACGCGTAGATAATCTTATCGAATCTGGCCCTTATGAAAAGGTAATAAGAAATCCATTACCGAGAATGATATCAGAGGTTAAAAATTCTTTAAAAAAATGTAAGAACCTTGTCTCCGATTCGCTAAAATTTAAATTAAATGTGAGTAATCCGACCATACCAAAATTGTATTGCTTACCCAAAATTCACAAACCTGGAAAAGCAATGCGACCCATTGTTTCATCGGTCGGATCACCCACATATTTAATATCCAAATGGTTATCAAAAGAACTTGAGAAGTTACCATTAAATACTTTCGCAGTGAAGAATTCGTTAGAATTCATTAATAAAACAAAAAATCTCGTTCTTAATGAAGGTGAAGTCTTAATTTCTTTGAATGTTAGTTCTTTGTTCCAATTCCACAAACTTTACAATATCTCGAAGAATTACTTAGAATGAATGACTTTGAAGACGAAATTATTCGTGAATACTTAACATTATCTAAACTTTGTATGGAACAAAATTATTTCCAATATAACAATCAATTTTATGTTCAGAAAGAAGGAACAGCTATGGGTAATTGCTTGTCACCCTTCATAGCCAATTTATTCATGAGTAAGTTTGAAATCGACGCCAGTCAAGAATTCGAATATTTCCCAAGGGAATGGTATAGGTATGTGGATGATATTTTCGCGATTTTTGATACAAAGAGAGCAAATATTAATGATTTTGTTTCTAAATTAAAGAGCCGGTATGATTCCATTAAATTCACTTACGAAGTTGAGAACAAAGGACAATTGCCTTTTCTAGATATTTTAATTATTAAAAATAATAACAGATTAGAATTTGATATCTATAGGAAGGATACAGTAACAGATAGATATATTCCTAATGATTCATTTCATTACAAACAACATAAATTAGCCTCATTACATTTTTTAGTTCATCGTTTGGTCACTTTCCCTCTGAACAGAGTAAACTTCAATAAAGAAAGGAATCGTATTAGAAATGTAACTAGAGTTAATGGTTACGACGATGACTTAGTAAATAAGCTAATAAATAGACATAAATTTAGATTTAATATTCAGAATTCCACCTTTTTTACACGCGAAGAAAATAACACCAAATATATCTCCATACCATATAATCCGAAATATAGCAAGGGACTCAATAAGGTATTTAATAAGGTAGGCCTCACCTTAGTCTATAAGTCATCAGACAATCTGAGGAATATCTTAGGAAATCCCAAAGATAAGATTCCTAATTGTGAGAAAAGTGGAATTTATGAAATTAGTTGTAATGATTGTGACAAAAAGTATGTTGGGCAAACTAAAAGGTCAATTAAAACACGATTTAAAGAACATTTAGCACACTTAAGATACAATAGAACAGAAAAGTCTAGCATTGCCGAACATGCTCTTGAAGCTGATCATACTGTAACATTAGATAATCTAAGATTAATAAAAAAATGTATCTGATAGGAGATTGTTGAACGCATACGAAAGTATGGAAATCATAAAATGTAAAAGTAGTTTAAATAAAGACAGAGGGCATATTCCTTATAGTCCCCTCTACTGGGTACTTGACCGGAACTGAGGGCCTTGCCTATGTCATTAGTTCCGCTTGAATAATTCAAGGGTTAGACTAAGTATAAATAGGGTAGATTTGTAGTTTTAGCTTTAGTCAATCATCGCTCCTGATGAAGCTAACATGGTTAGCGAAACGCGCGTCGAGTGCAAAAATAAAGTGTTTGGTGTAGTGGTGATATATACTGAGTAGTATCATTGTGCCAAAGATTCCACATTCCCAACTAAGCTGTATACAAAGTTTGTTTCCGATCTTTGTTTTTATATACCAGATAAATTATCAAAGCTAATGCACTCGTGGTAATTTTCATTAAATCTACGCTTTATGGAGAATATTTCAGAAAACTGAAATTTGTTGATTAGTACTTTTAGAAGTAGTGTGGGGGGATATAAAGAAAAGCTTGCGCGATTATTACATCATATTGTAACATTCATTTTTTCCTAGATTTTAAGACCACATAATGTTACTGATTTTTCACTTTATAAAGTACTTCTTTTCATTTTTGTATCGAGCGGTATATTAATCAGAAATTCCTAGCCGCTCGTTATATAGTGTGCTGTGCGGGTTTGCGACCGAATCTATCGATACGCCGGGATTGGTCAAATGTTTGTATCCGGAGTTTTGGTTCCGGCGTCGCCATATTACAGACAGAGTGCCCACGGCTTATTTAAGGGTCCGGAGGACGCGAATCTAGGCTTAGTACCATCAAGCCGCAGAGAGGCTTAGAACACCGAGCCGCCGCCAGGCTGAGTACCATCGAGCCGCCGCCAGGCTTAGTAACATCAAGCCGCAGCCAGGCTAATTTCCACCGAGCCGCAGTAGAGGCTTACGACAATATCTACGAGAGCCAAGTTAAGCACGAGTTTTTTTATCATAAAGCCGTAGTGGGCGTTGTGCGTTTTCTAAATGGAGTAGCTAAAGTAGGCTCTTCTCAAAAGTGTGAAATCGGTTCTGTGTTGCATTGAAGGCCTAGAAGCCCATAGGAAGACCGTAAGTTACCAGAACATACATCAATAAATATATTCCCCGCAAATAAGTGTATTAACAGCAATTTGAACTGAAAAATCGCGAAGTGAAAATCACGACTCTTCGATTTCGGGTGTAGTCAAAATTTAGAAGTAAAATCTCTGATTTAGGGACTCTAATTTATAAAAACTACTTTTAGGCTAGAATTTTTTTTTGTATTCCTTAAAACTGCAAAGGTTGGAACTTTTATTTTAAATCATGAATAAATTTTCTTTTTTTGTTGATTAAAGCTAGTGTCTCACTGAATACCTATTTTTCTTTTCAGGATAAGAAAAGTTGTACTAGAATAATTCTTTTTAGTAATAACCGTAAAACACTTCAGTATTTTTTCATTTTTTTAACTGAAGTTAGATCCTTTCTACTTTAAAATGAATGGTGCCCAAAAATTTGTACAACTGAAGCTTTTTAAAAATAGAAAATAATTCCAAAAAGACGTATAACAATTATCTCTTACCCATATTTCTCTACCAAGGAAAACTGAGCTAGTGTTTGTTTAATTTCTTTAGTTCTTTTAAAATCATTATTCACTCAATTAATTCTCAGAAATTAAAAAGAGGTTGCAAGAAAATTGCGCCCAAGCGTGGGAAAAACAATTTTCACAGGGTACAAAATGACGCCTCAAAAATCGGGCAAGTGCCAAGGTTACAATATATATATATTTTTTTTCACTTCACATCTCACCCCCAAGACTAATCCTTTAAGTAAAAATTTAAATTTCTCAAGACTGCAATTAGGCCTTCAATTCCTATATTTGAGAGAAATTTCAATTTTATATGTTAAATAGTTTCGGAGAAAATTGGCTGTGAGAGACAGACACCGACGTGATTCCATAAGTGTCAGTTAGTTTTGATACGCAACCCTAAAAAAACAGACCCTAGAGAGATATTTTTAAAAACAGTTTTTTTTTGAAGATTAGTAAAACTGCTCTTTTAACCATCAATAAATCATCTCGGAACAGAATTTCCGTAAACATAAAACTACACTAATAAGTTGAAAAAACGAGTAATTCGTAAATAGAAATAAGCTGATGCCGTCATATTTTCGTAAAAAAATTAAATAATTCAATTAGATAATACGCAACTTGTCATAGTAATAATAAGCCACCTGATAAACGATTTCCCAGTAAATTTAATTACAATACACCTACATTTATGGCGTACATTTGTAATTGAGCACTCACCAGGTGTTCGAGTGTTCTACAGTATTTTACGAAATACACGTATGCTTTATTAATCTGTTTGATCTCCATTGGTGAGGGCAATTCCAGCGAAACTCGATTTATTATATTCATTTTATTACAAAGCGTACGAGTGATTATTAAAAAGATTGAAATTGCACTCCATTTTAATATTTATATATTTATATATTGTTTATATATTGTATATATATATATATATATATATATATATATATATATATATATATATATATATATATATATATATATACAGTGGCGTGCAAAAGTTTCCGGCCAATGACATTTCGTACTCTAATTTATTAAACTAATGATTTTTAATCATTATGAGATGTGAGATATAGGAAACAAAATAATATAACACATGGGGTGAAAAGTCCCGGGCCTAACACATAGATGGCGCTAGTTTTATTGCAGTCACCTTTTTTTCAGTTAATACTAACCTTCAAAAGACAGCTGTTAAAATTTCATGATATTCTATTCATTAGTTTGTGAGTTATTGTGCTAAGAGTGACGCTACTTTTGTTATTTTCAAAACAATGGAACAATTTCGTGTTTTAATTTTACACTGCTTCTTGATGGGAAAAAATACCGTTCAAGCGAAGCAATGGCTTGAAAAGTGTTATGGGGACTCCGCTCCATCAGAAACAACAATAAAACGTTGGTTTGCTGACTTCAAACGTGGTCGTAGAGACACCGGTGATGCAGAACGCAGTGGACGTCCAAATGAGGCGGTAACACCAGAAAACATCAAAAAAATCCATAAAATCGTTTTGAATGATCGAAAAGTGAAGTTGCGTGAGTTAGCTGACATCGTAAAGATATCAAAAGAACGTGTTGGCTTTATATTGCATGAGCATTTGACTATGAGAAAGCTCTGTTCAAAGTGGGTGCCGCGTTTTGCTCACTGTTGATCAAAAACAAGAACGTGTTGATGATTCTGAGCAGTGTTTGGCCATGTTTAAACGTAACAAACCGGAATTTTTGCGTCGATATGTGACAATGGATGAAACATGGATCCATCACTTCACTCCGGAATCAAAACGATCGTCATCTGAGTGGACAGCAACTGGTGAACCTCGTCCAAAGCGCCCGAAAGCACAACAATCGGCTGGAAAGGTTATGGCCTCGGTATTTTGGGATGTGCGTGGTGTAATATTCATCGACTATCTTGAGAAAGGAAATACCATCAACAGTGAAATTATATAGCGTTATTGGAGCGTTTGAAGGCCGAAATTGCAAAGAAACGACCGCATATGGCAAAGAAAAAAATTTTGTTTCATCAAGACAACGCACCGTGTCACAAGTCAATCAAAACAATGGCAAAACTACATGAATTGAACTTCGAATTGCTCCCACATCCACCGTATTCGCCAGATTTGGCTCCCAGCGACTACTGGCTGTTCGCAGACCTGAAAAAAAAATGCTCGCCGGTAAGAAATTTCGCACGAATGAAGAGGTTATCGCTGAAACTGAGGCCTATTTTGAGGCAAAAGATGAATCGTTCTACAAAAGTGGTATTGAAATGTTAGAGCGGCGCTGGAATGATTGCGTTGCTCTTGATGGAGATTACGTTGATGAATAAAGCTAATTTTGAACCAAAAAAACCGTGTTTTCTTTGTTAGGCCCGGGACTTTTCAGCCCATGTGTTATAGGAAACAAAATAATATAGTAAGAGAATATTATTTATGTTTCTGAATATATTTATTATTATTATTCTTATATTTATATGTGTAAAGGTTTCCGGCCACTTTGTACTACGAGAAAACTTATTAGTCCATATATCCATAATATATTGTAGCCATACCCTTTGCAGCGATAACAGCCGCACAATGATGTGGCATTGACTCAATTAATCGATTAATACAAGCAGATGAAATTTTATCCCATTCGTCCTTCAATGATTTGAATAATGCGGCTTTATTTGAATATGCACGCTTTCGAACTTGACGATCTAGCGTTTCCCATAAGTGTTCTATTGTGTCCGATGATTAAGATGGCCAGCTTAAAACTCTCACATTTGAAGCCGAAAACCACTGTTTTAACAACTTGGATGTATGTTTGGGGTCATTATCCTGCTGAAATATCCAATTCTGCGGCAATGTTTCTTCAGCATATGATAACAAATTGTTTTCTAAAATGTCCTTGCCGATCTATATTTTTGAGTTTGTGGTTGACGCCGGTAAGATTTTTCCAAATATTTTTATTTTATTGTGGTAAATATGTATTAAAATGAGTCTTGGATGTGTTTTTTTTTATGTGCCATTCAAAATATTAGAAAAAAAAAAATTTCACTCCGATCGGAGTAATCGGCATTGCAAGTGAAAATTTTTACTAGATGCCGAACACTCCGATCGGAGTGTCCAATTAAAGTAAGTAAAGAAATAATAAATCGAACTCATGAACTCAAAACATTTATTTCTAAATCATTTTTGTACATTTTTATGGTAATCCTCAAAGCAATTAAGGCAAAAACCTGGTTGTCCTGGGCACATTTTGCATTCATACACTGCTTTCTTATTTTATTTTTCCTGCATTCTTTGCATTCCTTTCTGCTTACCCGTTTTGTTTCTTTAGTTCCTTTTTTTTCACTAACAATTTTTTCTACTTTGCTAATGCTGTGGACATTTATTTGGCCTGGAGGAATTTGCGGCAAATTAATTGGTCGTCTGGCTAGTAAATTTCTTATGACATCCAATCGGAAGTCATATAATCGTAACTGGTCAGACCGCGAATATTTATTGTACAAAAAATAGGCGTTTATCATGCTCATTTGCAGCAGATGCATGAATAACTTTTTGTACCACCGAATGGTTTTACGCCTGCAAGGATAATATGCCATCATTTGATCCTGTCTATGTATACCGGACATAAAAGCATTATATCCAATGATTGCGGAAGGTTTTTCAGATTCTTGATTTTTTTTGTTTTTAAAAATGCCCATTTCGCTTCCAAATTCTGTTGAAATGTATTGAACATTGCGTTTATCGCGCCATTTTCCGACATGCACTCCATTGCAAAACATAGATTTATTCTCACCACGTTTTAAGTTTGCACTCATTACCTCTTTCGGATTATCTTTCCTCTCAGCTCTCAGCGTACCAGTGCAGTATGTATTTTGTTGAAGTAATTTCCTAGCTAAATTAACACTATTGTAAAAATTGTCTAGATAAACAGCATGTCCCACACCCAATTTTTCCTCCAATAAATGTAAAACAATCTTTTCAGTATGTCCGCTTCCACCATAAACATCTGTCGCACCTTCGTAGACACGAAATTTCAAAATAAGTCCATTAGGCTCTGTCAGCATGTATAACTTCATACCATACTTATGACGCTTATTCTTGATATACTGTTTAAACTGGAGACGACCCCGATAAAGTACCATAGCTTCATCTAAAGACAACTCTCTTCCAGGATAGTAAATTTCTCCCATCTTGTTGTTAAAAAAATCTGCCGCAAATCTAATCTTTCCTAGCCGATCTACCGAATCCATATCTGGAGATGTAAAATGCAAACACCTCAAGATAAGCAAAAATCTATTCCGTGACATATATTTTCTAAAAACAGGTAGATTAAATAGCGGATCAGTTTTCCAATAATCGTTAAGACGGCTCAAGGATATTGTGCCAGTGTGAAGTAACAGGGCCAAAAAAATTTTTAGTTCGTCAAGAGTAAGATCTTTAAAATTAGTAATACGGAGCTTGAATTTACATCACTATCGTCTGTGTCTGGTACGTAATGTTCGTCACTACTACCTCCGCTTTCTTCCAATAGCTGCAATAATTCAGTGTCAGTTAGCTTCTTTTTCTTATCATATACCTTTTTTTCATCACTACAATGTCTTTTTTTAATACCAGAAGGCCCAGGTTGATTGTCCATATTGTACGGCAGATTACAACCAAACCAAAAGCAAATCCACAGAACCACTTAAGCACCTGTTAGAACTTGCGTTTTTAAGCAACGCCACCACTAGAAACACGTTTCATATACAACGCCGATGGAATACTAAAACGTTTCGTAAGAACGCATGTCGAACTCCGATCGGAGTAGACGGCGTTGGTGAAGAGACCCGACGCACTCCGATCGGAGTGGTCGGCAGTCAACCTGTTAATGGTTTTTTAATACCTATACGGCCAAAAAGTGTAGTCTTCGTGTCACAGTACTACGACTAACATTAGCTAGGTTTTCATCCTTTAGCTCGCGTGCAATTTCGGCAGCAGTTTTCTTGACATCCGCAGTTAATTTGCGTTTATGATACGATCTACTTTTTTAGACGTTTTTCTTGGTCTTCCACCACGCAGACGATCTTTTAAACCATATCCACAACGGTATTTTACAATAATATCGTTCACGGTTGATTTATCTATCGATAATAATGAAGCAATCTCACGAGAAGACTCTCATTCTTTTGAAAACTTTATTACTCTCTCACGAATTTGGATTTGCATATGCCGAGCCTTGTTTATGCTCCCACGACCTTCTATGAACTAAATATGAACATTCAATACGCTATTATTCGTAAATATGTCTTTGAACGTCCTACTGCGTCAATGTATATTATGTGGCCGGAAAGTTTTGCACATATAAATATAAAATAATAATAATAAATATATTCACAAACATAAATAATATTCTTTTACTATATTATTTTGTTTCCTATATCTCACACTCACATCTCATAATGATTAAAAATCATTAGTCTTTTTTTTTTAATAAATTAGAGTACGAAATGTTACTGGCCGGAAAATTTTGCACGCCACTGTATAGCGTGACTAGTCAACATTTAAAGAATAGAATAAACAGTCACAAATACAAAAATAAAACTCCTCTGATGCTCCAACCGCGAAAAAGAACAACACTATTCATTTTGAAAATATGCGAATTCTAAAAACCGAAAACAATACAAGAAACGACAAATTTTGGAAAGGGTAGAAATTCGAAATAACGAAAACACGATTAATCCAAAAACGGATACTAAACAACTCAGTAAAATATATTACAACCTCCTACCATGGAAACTTATACCTTGTTAAATCAAAATAATAAGACAAAACAACACCTTGTAGATTTCACATTTCCAAACTTCCCAAGTCTAAGAATAAACCCCTCAAATAAATAAAAAAACCATTCCGTACGGTGATTGCTTTTAAAATAAAATAAAATCCTTACCTAGGCTAAATTAATTAGGTCCCAGACATGCATATATCTTAACGTCCGATATGTATTTTCAGGTTTTTTCTTAGTCAATAATGTATAATAGTTATAGCATCTAATAGAAAATAAATCAATATAGCTCAATCTAGCATCTGGTAATAAAACTGCAAAATATTTACAACCTAAATATTAGTTTAATTATAAACAAATAAAATAAAGTTATTTTGTCTCCGTACCTATCCGTTGTTAACCAGTGTGTATACTGAAAAGTATATTAAAAAACTCTTCACCATATTGTCAGGCAATATAGTTTTTTATACCAGATAAATTATTAAACTTGATGCACTGGCGATAGTTTTCTCTCAATCTACACTTTATGAAGACTATTTTAGAATTTTTGTCAAAATTTTTTGATCAGTACTTTTCGAGATAGAGAGCGATTTTTGGCGACTTTTAAAAAATATAATCCAAAGAAAAGCGTGCGGAAGTATTACATCATATATATTTTTGAGCTCATGTTTTTATAAACTTTAATTTGACATCCCACTCGATGACCTGGACACTTCCGATTTCACCTCCCAAAACTAACCCCTTAAATAAAAATTTAACTTTCAAAACGACACAGCTCTAATTGGGCCTTCAATTCCTATATTTGTGCCAAATTTGAACCTTATATGTCAAATACTTTCGAAGAAAATCGGGTGTGGCAGACAGATAGACAGACACCGAAGTGATCTCATAAGTGTTCCGTATGGAACACTAAAAAAAAATCAAAACCAATAAAACATTCGCCTATTCTTTCCTAAAAATCCAAAACGCCGGCAGTTTTGCTCGATGCCCGAATCGTTTCAGACGTCCATCATTAAAATAGAACCTTCCGTTTTCAGTTGGTGTTTCTCTAAAAATTTGTAAGAAAATGAATTTATAATTTATTACTATAATAACTAATTAAGATATAATTTTACTGGATTTCCCCTGTGCCCATTGACAAAGTGATACCAACGTTTCGCCGATCATCCTACCGGCTTTTTCAGAGCTTGTTCCAAGAACTGACTTCTTCGAAATCTACAACGAAACTGACAGAGCGGAGATAAACATTGGAATGCCTAAATGACAGAGAGAGAGAGAGATAGTTTAAACGTGAGTTGAAAAGAGGGAATACACTTATCGATTAAGTATCAAAGTCCAAATCATTTCTTGAAACCTTCTGCAAGAATAATTACTTTTTCATGAAGTATTTCAAATTGGTAATGTAAAAAATGTCGAAGTGTGTCATTAATGTTGCCCCAGGCTAGTTCTTGTTACAGTTTGATAATTAAACAAGGTTTCGCTGTCGTAGTTAAAGTTATTACTTACCAAAAACTTTTAGACTGATGGTATGACTGTGAACGACAGTGTCGTTTCTAAGTACACAAGTGTAGTTGCCTTTGTCGTCGTCCCTTATATTTTGAGTGTAGATAGTTTGGTTGGCACTTTCGGGGAATATTATTAACGTGGAAAGATCCAGTCCCCAGGGATATGCTTGTCCATCTTTATACCTGAAAAAAATTATGAACATGAAAAAGAAATCTAAATCAAGAAGCGGGATAAAAATAATTTCATCAAGCAGACCCTAACCCGAGTTTCTATTAATGTTGCTAGGGCGTTTGTAAATTTTGATTGCTGCTTTAAAAACCCGATTCCCGGATAAAATTATAAAAAAGCACCACCAGTACGAGGCTGGTTTGAAAAGTCCGTGCAAAAATAAAAACTACTTATGTATTTGGGGTAAACCTTTTTTATTTTTCGACATAGTCTCCTTTTAGGCTTATACACTTCGTCCAACGATGTTCTAGTTTGGTGATCCCTTCCGAATAATAGGATTTGTCCAAGTCTGCAAAATATCAAATTGGGGAACAAATAATAGTCCGAGGGAGCCAAGTCTGGAGAATAGGGGGGATGTGAAACGAGTTGGAATCCTATTTCCATTAATTTTGTGACCACAACTGCTGAGGTGTGTGCTGGTGCGTTGTCGTGATGGAAAAGGACTTTCTTGTGGGTCAATCGCGGGCGTTTTTCTTGCAGCTCGGTTTTCAAACGGTCCAATAACGATGAATAATATTCACCTGTAATAGTTTTACCCTTTTCCAGATAGTCGATGAGGATTATCCCTTGCGAATCCCAAAAGACAGTTGCCATAACCTTTCCGGCCGAAGGAACGGTCTTCGCCTTTTTTGGTGCAGATTCCCCCTTGGTAACCCATTGTTTAGATTGTTGTTTGGTCTCAGGAGTATAGTAATGTATCCATGTTTCATCCATAGTGACGAAACGACGCTTAAAGTCCTCCGGATTCTTCTGGAACAGTTGCAAACCATCCTTGCAACACTTCACACGATTCCGTTTTTGGTCAAGCGTGAGCAATCGCGGCACCCATCTTGCGGATAGCTTTCTCATGTCCAAATGTTTATGCAAAATATTATGTAACCCGTTCAGTCGAGATGCCCACAGTACTAGCAATCTCACGCACCTTAACTCTTCTGTCATCCATCACCATATCATGGATTTGATCAATGATTTCTGGAGTCGTAACCTCCACAGGCCGTCCAGAACGTTCAGCGTCACTTGTGCCCATATGGCCAGTCCGAAAATTTTGAAACCACTTATAAACTGTTCTAATCGAAGTTGCCGAGTCACCATAATGTTTATCAAGCTTCTCTTTAGTCTCCTGAGGCATTTTGCCTTTCATAAAGTAATGTTTAATCACCACACACGAAATTCTTTTTCGTCCATTTCTTGAAAATCACTCGACTTCCTTGATTCACACGAATGCCAAACACAAAGAAATAGACCAATATGGCTGAAACTTGGTGTGCGTTCATTCAAGAGATGCTACTAACTAAACATGACCTCGATACGCGCCGGTGGTTCCATCTCTCGAACTTTGCACGGACTTTTCAAACCAGCCTCGTAGATAGTGTAGTTGTACCTTACATAACCCAGTCGTCCGAGGCAAATTTTAACGAAAAGTTCCCAGTAAATCTAACGATCTACGACAAAAAAAATTTGCTGCTCTAAAGTGTACACTAAGCCTACAAAATCGAAAATAAAACGAAAAATTCGGTTTTTTCGCAAAGAGGTCGAAAAATAAAAAAGATATTGAAAAACTAACAAAAAAATAGTATATAGATTTTTTTAGTTTTACCGTAATTTAAAAAAAATGTTTAAAATAAAATGGCTGGTTTAACCCCTTCAGTTGTAGTGGAAATCATGCTTTAACCTCATTTAGGATTAAATTAACGTTTCTGTATACTGCTAAATATGCTGAAATTGGCTATTAAGGGGTATCTCGGGGTGCTAATTTTCCATCCAATATGGCGGCCAGAGAGTACGTATTTCATTTAATTTTCCCATTTTCGTTTTAAATTGTCTACTAAGAGGTTTTTGCGGTGCTAATTAAGATTCTGAGGTCAGATTTAAAAAATTCAAATGGGTTATCTAAAATGGCAGTCAGAGTATATAAAAAAAATAAATGAAAATATATTTATTTATATAAAAAATGATTATATTTAATAATAAGGGGTCAGAAGCAAAGGGATGTAAATGAAAAATTGTCTAAATTAAGTTATGTGTTTTAAGAGGTTTCTTTACCCAACATCTGACTCCTGACAGACGGGCAGAGCCATTCTCTGTACTAGACTAAGGTGTTCTAACAATGTTTGTTGTTAAAAGGTTCAGGTATTATTTAAATTTTTAAAGTTACAGTAACTTTGAAGATTATTTTCTTCAAACTTAAGTAATGTCACTTGCACCCTTTTGCTTCTAACCCCCTCAATTGTATAAATACAAAACAGCAATCAACACTTAATTTACAGTTTAAGTTAATTATTTTTGATTTAAAAGTTTATTTAACAATATACAGTGTACGAACTACGTGAGCGTCACACAGATGACAGAAAAAAAATCGGGCTGGTAGCCCCGCGCGCGTTTCTTCTTCAATCACCGTTAACAAAAGTCCTTAGAGTAATTTAGAATTTTTATGTTTTCAATAACTGTTTCGTATGTAGCTGAACTGTACTTTTTGGACCCCAAGAAATCGAACAGCAGGCGGCCTCTCGGTCCGGTAGATCCTGTGTTGATCACATTTCCACCCTGGTACAGGTAAATGAAACAAGAGTGGCGACAAACAGAGAAGTTCATCTATTGTTTGTGGATCTCACCAGGGCATACGATAGTGTACTTGTTAAGAAACTTTGGCAGGTCCTAGAACGGCCCCTGTAAATGACACCATAATAATAGCTGTCAAACAACTATACGAACAATCATCATCAAGAGTTAAAATAAGAAACACCGTGTCCCATAGTTCTGAAGTCACCAAAGGTTTTAGACAGGGATGCTGTCTCACCCACACATTATTTAAAATATATCTCAATGAAGTGTTAAAAAAGTAGAGGACAGTGTAACGGAATGGGCATACAACTGAACGAGGATACAACGCTCTATTCCCTTCATTTCGCGGATGATCAGGTAGTGATCACTCAGGATAAGGAGGATTTGGAACTTATGTCTAAAAGACTGTTTAGGCATTATGAAGAAAGGGGCCTATCAGTCAACAGAACAAAAACCCAGTATCTATGTGTTGGAAGAGAGATAACAAAGGATCTTCAAGTAGACCAAGAGAATTTAAATAATTCGTGTACGGAGTACACCTACTTATGAAAGACAATAGAACGCAAACGTCGCACAGAAAAAGAGATGGAACAGCGCATTATGAAAAGAAAACAGATAATTGGTTGATGAAATATAAATACTTTGTACTTAAAGTTTAGACTTTTAACTTTCGTTTCCCACTTTTAAATATGTTTTTTTTTTTAAGTTTAAGTTGTATGATTAATAATAACCAAAAAATACGTATTTTTTTTTTTTTTATGGGTCTAGCACACGTGCTGCAGGGAGGTCCCTAAAGCGCTACAGGAGCGACACGTGTGCGGAAAAAACGATTCACGTTGTTCTTGAATCGCTGTAAATTGTACTCGCTGAGAAACACAGTCCTGGGCAAATTATTCCAAAGGGATGATGTTCTCCATATAAAACACTGCTTGGAAAGCGTTGTATGAGGAGTAACAAGCTGAACCTCACACGGATGTGAAGCATCAGCGCGACGTGTATTTCTAACATGCACCGCTCTGGGAGGAATTAAACAGGCCACATCCTCCGAACACTTTCCATGAAAATACTTGTAGAATAGGCTCAAGTCGCCAACCGTTCTTCGATGTTCCAGCGAATCAAGGCCGCAGGTCAGTTCCGGGTCTCCAATCAGACGAACAGCTCTTCTCTCTGAATAGAATCCAACAAATGCAGTGTATGTTTGAGAGCGGAGCCCCAAACATGGGAGCAATATTTCATAGTTGGTCGAATTTGAGCTTTGTAAAGAATTAACAGTGGAGTGTAAAGCTTTCTGGTTCGAAATAATATTCCCAACTTTTGAGAAGCTCTCTTTGCTATGCCTGCGACATGTTGATGCCAGGACATATTTGCTCCCAAATTAACGCCCAACAAATTGAGGGACGATGTTATAGGAATGGAATGCCCCTCCATAACTATGTCGGGTTTAGCAACCTTAACTTTTTTAAAAAACTGCCGCCTGGGTTTCTGTAGCGTTAAATTCTACTTGGTTACTGTCACCCCAAGATTGAATTTCTTCTAGGTCCGCTGTCTGCGGACACTCGCCTGAGCAGCCGATGTCCGAGCGTTTAAAGTGAATGAATAGCTAAGCGTACTGTCATCTGCAAAGCTGTAGGTTGGATTTCCGGTCTTTTCCAGCAGATCGTTAATGTAAATGAGAAAGAGAGTAGGAGATAGTATGGAGCCCTCGGGCACACCGGCGTTGATAGTGAAGGTGTTAGAAAGAAATCCGTCGACCGCCACTCGTAAAGAACGCTCACTGAGGAAACATGAGAGCCACAAACAGAACTTTTCAGACATACCACAAGAACGTCGCTTAGCCGGGAACACTTTTTTTAAGAGCAAAATTTAAAAAAAGAAAAAGTTTTTTTTTAAGTTTTTAATATTTTTCTAATATCAAGAATACTTTTCACTATAACTAAAAAAAATGTCCTACTTTTTTAGACATTTCGTATAGCGTTGAACGTAAAACTGCCGGCGGTGCAGTACAGAAGGCAAATTTTCATATTTTTAAAACTAAATTTTGAAATAACACAGACAATGTGAGTATTTTTAATTATTCTTATATTGAAACTTAAGGTATAATAATGATATATCCACAAGGATTGTTTTTCAATACTTTATTTTATTAAATATTTGTAATTTACTCTATGCTCGTTAAAATCATGCAAACACCAATTTCGTTTCATGTTCATGTTTTAAAAATTATAAAGCAATAAAAATAAAAACTATTAGTATTGTTTGAGCGGTGCGCGTAGACTTTCTTAACCTGGCGCGCTACACTTTTTGAATCAAGTATCCGAATTTTGAATAAATTATCACGTTAATAAAAAAAAATTGTAAAAAATCTGTATACTTTTTTTGTAAAATTTCCCACTCTTTCACGTGGTGCTATTAGTTTTTCGATATCCTTTTTATATTTCGAGATATAACCGACTTTATTTTGGATTTTGTGGGTTCAGAGTACATCAAACTTTGGGGGAAACTTTTTTTTATCGTACTCCACGCCCAAAAAACTACCTGTGTGCTAAAATGCAGCCTGTCAACATTTAACGAGAGCTCAAAACCCCTGGCGACTGGACTAACATGAGTGACAATGCTTGCAATCACTAAATAAAAAAAAAAATGTTTACAAACAGAAAGTTTCTATAAAATTCCCTGTTCGTGTAATATAAGGTATGTAGGAGAATCTGGTAGATCAATAACAACAAGAAATAAGGAACATGAAAGATGTATTAGAAAGAAACAAATTATGCAATCAGCTGTGGCTGAACATCAACCTTTTACGGGTTATATCATCAATTTCAGAGAAGCCAAATTTCTTTAGGGCATCAACGGAAATTGAAGAAGGTTCGGTATACGTACTTCATTGGTACTTTTTCGAGTTCATTCATTGTTCTAATCTCAAAGCGTAAAAATCCCTGAAGACCTCTAGTGCAATCGTGAGCAAATCATTGGAAAAGTACTTCAAACTGATAAGGTCGAATTCTAAGAATAATGACTTTTCATATAGGATGTTTTGTTAAAGTGCGATAGGGCAAGGTACTTCAACAAATGTAACAAATAATCAGGTAAATCAGATAAATAAATTCTCCAACTGAACAAAACATTTTCTACACATACATATGCTTAAAATAACGCAATGTTCGCATTATTTTAATGAAACCCCCCTGTTTACAATTCTAGCGATTTAACAAAAAATCGGTCTACGACGTATTTTAGTAAAAGTGTCAGTCGACTTTCGTCGAAATCACGTAAAATCCAAAAGGAGTTAGTTATTTGCGCGTCAGTTCGAGGCAGTCTTTCTTTGTTCCCATCCAAGAGGCCTAAAAAGACACATTCCGCGGCCGCTAAATATATTAAAAAGTCGGTATCGTTTGTGAAGAAGTGGGTAAATTATAAAGTATATAACGAGACGAAAAATGTCGACGACTTGCCAAAACGTGGCTCGGTAGGCAAAGTCACTCCGAAAGTCGAAGAACGAACCGTGCATTTGTTTTTACGGGATCCAAATTGACGATACGTCAAGGAGCGGCAAAATTAAGAAAATCGGCTTTGAATATGTCCCGTAACATCATTCGACAACCTCTTCGTGCTCATGATGTCAAATTCTAAAGCACGTTGAAGAAATCTTTGCTTGGCGAAAATCACGTCGAGAAGCGGCTCGCTTGGGCCCACGTTAAGATACTAGAGTGGCCCTCACAATCACCGGACGCTAACTCTACTGAAAACGTTTATTCCTTGTAAAGAGAAAGCTCAGAGGAAAAACTTTGAGGTTTTTGACTCAGTTATCTCGCGAGATTCGAAAAATCTGAAGATCATTGCAGAAAATATCGTCGACAGAACGCCTCGAAAATGCAGGAGACGATTGGACAACTTACTAAGGTAATTGAGCCGTTGTTAGCACACCAAAGAACCATTTTAAGAATACGAGCAGTTATGTTCTTCCTTGACGGAGTGTAGCTATAAACGATAAAACTGAATTGTAATAACGAAAATAACATGGTATATTGACATAATTACTCAAATTTTATAACCGGACTTTTGGTTTCCCATATAATATGTATTATAATGCAGAAATTAAATTTTTATAGCCATATCTTTTCATTATTATATACTAAAACTTTTTCTGAATGTAACAATAAATTTAGTCTAATTACGTTGTCCAACATTCTTTATAATTTACTTTGTAATAAATGCAAAAAAACAAGTAATAAATCATTTTAAATGACATAAAGTTTATTTCTATTTCACAATTGATAGTATGAAATATTTCAGTTTTTTTTTTTAATTTTTAAAAAATCTTGGCTGCAATTCTGTAAGCACACTTTTTCACTTCCCTTTTCCTCATCTCGTTTAAAAGAGTGACAAAGTTATGACGTTGAACAGAAGCAACAAAGACAAAAGATCTGTATTTTGACATATACATGTCATAATAAATATATATATATATATATATATATATATATATATATATATATATATATATATATATATATATATATATATATATATATATATCGGGTCTCCCATTAAGGACTTAACAACTTTTTTTGAAATAAAACGCAACCCATTTGAGACATTTCGAAAATTTTACTATCGGCTTGAAGTACAATCAAAACATTTATGTATGGAACTAGACTTCACTCATATGTCCACCACGGGCACGTTTGCAGCGGTCGACTCGTTGAACCCAATTTTCGATGACTCGGCCACACATTTCGACGGAAACGGCCGCTATCTCTCTTTCAATATTGGCTCTGAGCTCCTCTAACGACGCAGGCTTGTTAGCATAGACCAATGATTTAACGTACCCCCATAAAAAAAAGTTTAGAGGGGTTAAATCACACGATCTAGGCGGCCATTCGACGGGACCATTTCTCGATATAACACGTTCACCGAATTTAGATTGCGGTAAGTCGATTGTTACACCCGCTGTGTGGCTTGTGGCGCCGTCTTGTTGAAACCACATATCATTAATGTCTAGCCCATGCAATTGATCAAAGAAATAACGTTGCAACATGCCTCTGTAGCGATCTCCATTGACTGTAACGTGACGGTTATTTTCATCAACGAAAAAGAACGGCCCAATGACACCACCGGCATGAAAACCGCACCAAACAGATATTTTTGGTTTATAAAGTGATGTTTCTTCAAGCACATGAGGGTTTTCACCTGACCAATAACGCATATTCTGTTTGTCGACGAAGCCGTTTATGCAAAAATGCGCTTCATCACTAAAGATGATTTTGCGATGAAATTGGTCATCTTCTTCCAACATTTCTAGAGCCCAATTCGAGAACCTACGTCGCTTCATATGATCGAGTGGCTTTAGTTCTTGAGTTAACTTTAACTTATAAGGGTGCAGGCCAAGATCCTTTCGCAAAATTCGCCATAGTGTGGTCTGAGCGATGCCCAATTCTTGAGAACGCCGTGAAATCGACTGTTTTGGTTCGTTTGAGATGGACGCTTGAACGGCAGCAATATTCTGGCCACTTCGACCAACCCGTTGTCTCACTGGCACGGGAACATCCAGCAGCGAATATGTCAACTCAAATTTTTTCACTAGACTATGAATTGCTTGTCTACTGGGACGAGAATCACGATCAAAAATTGGCGTTAACGCTCTTAAAGTTGCAGTCACCAACTCCAAATTTTGTTAGTAAATTTTAATTATTTGTCAACGTTGTTCGTTCGTGTACTTCACATGATGAAAATGTTGACTTTACTGAATGTTTTGACGTTGACAGTTCGGTGATTGGCTTAAGGGTGCGTTCACAGTGAAATTTCAAAGTTGTCAAGTCCCAAATGGAAGACCCTTTATATATCTACAGTGGCGAACAAAAGTATGGAAACATTTTCTTAATCAAAAATATAAAATACTGTCCTTTAGGAATAAAAAAACTAGTCTTGTTTTGTTGACAATTTCTTTACAGAATTTTATTACTGACTATAAAAACTTTGTTTACCTTTTCTGGTAGACAAGGTTTTTAAGAGACGATTTTTATCCTTATCGAAAGCATTGAATTAATTTTACCATTCTGCGTTAAGAGTACGTTATTGTTGATACGAAGTAATTTAGTAGCATTGTTTAAGAGTGCAGTTTTTGCGAAAATGCCAAAGTTCAAATATTACAGTTCACATCTTTAAAAATAAAATTATTTCTCTGTATCAGAGTGAAAAGAAGCAAACTGAAATAACAAAACCTTTAAACATACATAGGGGCACTGCCAGCAAAATTGTTAAAAAGTTCTCGAAAAGGGACACTGTTGACCCGGCATTTAAAAGTAGTAGAGTTCGAAATACAAGTAAGAGTAAAAAAAATTATAATTCGAAAATCGAAAAATGATCCCAAGAATACCGCTGTTGATATTAATAAAGAACTAAGGCAGGAATATCAGGGTGTATTGGTGTCAGACATGACTATTAGGCGTCGTCTGTTATCTGAAAATCTTCATGGTAGGCGTGCTGTTAAAAAGCCACTCCTTAGAAAGCGTCACAGAAAAGCGAGATTGAAATTTGCTAAGGAACAAAAAGACTGGACTAAAAATCAGTGGTCTCTAGTAATCTTTAGTTACGCAAGTAGATTCAATCTCTTTGGAAGTTACTGATTTTGTAAAAAGACCAGTTGGTCTAAGATATGACCAAAAGTACCTTGTACCTACTGTCAAACATCGCGGTGAAATATCATGGTATAGGGTTGTTTTCGACGGTCTGGTACGGGGCCATTGTCAAAAATAAATGGCAGAATGGATGCTCAAATGTATCTTGAGATATTGGAAAATAATTTGATTCCTTATGAAGAAAATTTGCCACTGTCATGAATTTTTCAACAAGATAATGACCCAAAACGCACATCTCGCTTGGCCAAGAATTGGTTTTCTGGGTCTTCTAGGA
>CM032447.1:25722041-25882041 GCA_019049505.1 Pachyrhynchus sulphureomaculatus
AGATCCATTATGTAGTCTAAAAGGTCTTAGTGTCGCGCGATCTGTTACTAGATGCGATGATGCAGAAAGTTGATGTCGAAACGTGCTATAATGTCGCTACTGAAAGTGTGGAGAATCTGAGTAGTGTTGAAAATTTTTTACATTTGATTCGCTCTCTGTAATATGCTGGCTAGGTATTCTTCCAGTTGGTCGAGGGGCGAGTTGACATGTATGTACAGGGTGAGTCAACGATAGAGTAAAGTTCATTATCTCATTTGTTTCGGGAATAACGAAAAACCGTTAAATACAATAGTTTTAGGGAATGTTAAGGTGCACAGTTTAAAATTATTTTTGAGTATACAGGGTGCTTCAAAAAAGTGTGGCCGATATAACATATGTTTTTTAAATGAAATATCCTATTTTCTAATCTATTTTTAAATTCTGCGTAAAATTTTATACCTTTTTTATTAATAATGTTATATACCTAAACCTAGAAAGACTTTCTAATACTAATTTTCAGTTTTATAAAAAATTGCCAGTAGCGCCATTGTTTCTGAAGGTGGAATACTCATAATTGGTATGAGCGTTTTATAGAGACGAAAAAAAAGATATATGCAAAGAAATTTGAGTTACATGCTACAGGGTGTTCAAAATAAATTTATGCATTTCGACTATTTTAAATCGAAAAATCTCAAATTTTTTAAATGGCACACCCTATATATTATTATTTTTTCTGATAGATTTTATAAAACCTTCCAACTTTTATTAAGTATGTCATATACCTATTTCGAATGGTTGCCGATTTATTTTGAATTTTTCAATTTTTACTCTTGTTTTTAATACACTTACGCTATTGTGAAGACATAAACAAACAGTTAATAGTAATTTTAATATAGTTTAACTTATCTAATGATTAATTATTATGATGTAAGAAATGTTCGAAAATATGCCCGTCTACTTGAATACACCCTGTACAGTCTGTCAAGCAAGAACGTAACGGCTCGTATTCTTGAAAAATTGTGTTTCGAAAACTTTTTTTTGCCATCAATGTATTCTTTGATTGCTAACAACGGCACAATTACCTTAGTACGTTGTATAATTGCCTCCTGCAATAATAATTGCGTGACATCTTTGAGGCATGCTGCCGACGAGATTTTCTGCATACTCGCGTGGCAATGATCCCCAAATTTTTACGAATCTCGCGACACAACTGAGTCAAAGTCCTCAGTGTCTTTCCTTTGAGCTTTATCTTTACAAGGTACCAAACGTTTTCAATAGGGTTGGGGTCCGGCGATTGTGAGGGCCACTCTAGTATCTTATTGAGCGCCCAAGCGAGCCGCTTCGGGAAGTGATTTTCGCCCAGCAAAGGTTTCTTTAACGTGCTTCGGAATTTGACATCATGAGCACTGATTTTTATGTCCATAAAAAAAAAAGAGCTAAGCCTAGCTATAGAAATACAGTCCCTGGCCACTGTATTTTTTTTAGTAATTTTATGTTTCTTAAGAGTTTTTTATGCAATAATGGTATATTTAAACTACAATATTATTGATTTTTATTTAAAAGAATTGTTGTAGACTACATATTTGTATTTATTTTTAACATATGGCAACACTGTGTTGACAAAGTGATACATGAACGTAAACAAGTACAAATCTGTATCAGTCGCGATCGGAATCGAGTCAGGTACGGACGTGTTTCTGTGGCTTTATGGACTGTGATTGTTTTTTAACAGTTTTATACTACTCAGTTATTAGTTTTATTTTGTATGCAGTGTTTTAAAAAAGTAATTGGACTATTTTCATTATGGGTAGAAAAGGCGATCTTTCACCACGTAAAAAAGCTGAAGTGAAGGCCCTTGTGATTGCGAAAACATTTACAAACCGAGAAATATCACGAAGATTGGAGGTTTCTGAAGCTAGTGTACGACGCATAAAAAAGAAAATTGAGTCAGGGAAGGAATTAAGCCCGAAAAGAAAGAAAAGATGCGGTAGAAAACCAATTTTCACTCCACGGTCAGAGAGATGTTTGAAGAAAATTTGTGTAGAAAACAGATTTGCTACCACAAAGGTAATAAAATCACAACTCCAGGATGCTAGCGTAAATGCTTCTGAGCGCACTGTTCGAAGAAAATTGAAAGAATTAGATTTTAAGGCCTGTCGTCCCGCCAGGAAGCCCAAGTTAACAGCTGCAATGAAAGCAAAGCGCCTGAAGTGGGCCAAACAATGGCAAAACAAAGATGTGGACTTCTGGAGATCGGTAAGATACAGCAATTTAATCAATAATTGATACATTATTATCATTTTCAGTTAAATAAAGCAGATAAACATGGAAGTTTATATATTTTTCCTATTTTTGACAGGTCCTGCTTCAGTGACGAAAGCACATTCGAAATTTAGCAGAATAAAGCTCAGTATGTGCGTCGTCGTCATGGAGAAATGTTTCATCCTGATTGTGTCGTCCCGACGGTTAAACATCCCACCAAAGTGATGATTTGGTCAGTCATCAGCGGCAAGGGCACTGGACGTCTGTACGTCGTCAAAGGAATAATGAGGTAAGATCAGTACAAAGAAGTATTACAAAATCGGTTGATTCCGCAGCTCAGAGAATGGTTTCCCAATGGGGAACCATTCACTTTCATGCAAGATGGAGCTCCCTGCCACACTGCTCGGTCTGTTAAAGCTTTTTTGGCAGTAAAAAATATCCCTCTGTTGGATTGGCAGGGTAATAGCCCTGATATGAACCCCATTGAAAATGTGTGGGAGCTGATGAAAAGAGAAGTGGCTAAAGATGTGATTACCAACAAAACCCAGCTCCTAGAAAAGATTATTCATGTGTGGAATCATCATCCTCAAATGCAGGAGACAGTACAATCTTGCACTGATAGCATGCCGCGCTTTGATAGCGGCTAAAGGTGGCTCAACTAAATATTGACTTTTACTAACATTAATTTCACGTTTCTTTAAAACTTAATAAACTTATGCTTTTCTAAAATTAATGCTGTTTTATTTATGTCAAATAAATAGGTAATTGATTGGATAATATAAAAATAAAAAACAAATCAATTTAAAATAATAAAACGGTACAATATCACTCGGTAATTAATATTTTACATGAAATCTTGCAGTGCGTCTAATAATTTGGCCAGGGACTGTAAGTACATCTATGTAGTAGTAGTAATAGTAATAAAATGAGTGGGTGGTACATTGAGTTCCAGGTGTCACCTAGACTAGAACTAAAAGTTCTTCTGAGACTTCCCACTGAGTCGAGTCAGGGTCGCAGTCCTAGTCCGGCATTTTCTGCCAAGAGACATAGGCTACTCACCCTGACCTCTTGTAGATCTTTGGGTTCTCAGAATAGTTGACCCCAGTATCCATATCTCTTGACTATCAGTGCAGGACATTCGCACAGAATGTGTGTGTATACTGTCCTCGCTTTCTCCCTCGCACAGCCGACATGTTTTCCGATCAGCCAGTTTGAGGTTATATAGACGGGCATGTGGTGCCACATGTCCGGTAAGGAGTCCTATGCTCAGACGTAACCTTTGTTTTGACATCGACAAGAGTTCCTTTGTTCTGCCTGTCGTAGTTTGTTTCATAAGGAGTTTGACTTGACGACACCCCGCTCCTGTGCTCCAAGAGAGTTGGTGTTCTTTATCCAACCATTCCCTGATTTCGTTTTTACCGAAAGCGAATGGAACTACTACAACCTGTTCAGGTGGGTCCTCCAAGGTGCCTCTTTTGGCGAGTTCGTCCGCGATTTCACTTCCAGAAATGCTTTGGTGGTCTGGTACCCACATTAGGGTAACTTCGTTGTTACCTTCTAATGTGTTTAGCTCTTGTACACATTCCCTGATCAGCAAGCTGTCCGTGGTGGATTTGGCAAGAGCTTGTATAGCTGCTTTACTGTCGCAGCAGATTAAAATTTTCATATTATTTGTCTCATTCGAGATTTGTATTTTTACACATCTCAGGATGGCTAACACCTCAGCTTGAAAAATCGTAGCCATATTGCCCAAGGGTATATTTTCCCTGTGGTTTAATTTATGGTAAAAGATTCCTGCCCAAAAGCGGCCATTAGCTCCCGAACCACCATCTATACCCTGACATTTTTTTCAGACCATTTTTTGATGTCTTAGAATCTCAGGAATCGTGAAAACAACATGAGTTATGGTTGACTAATGATATCTTTGAGGTGTCGTGTGTTATCTTAGAGGAAGTGAGCCATAACATCACTTTATAACAGAAAAGGCAGCTATAACATTTTTTTCTACGCCTCTGCTACGGCTGAGTTATTAATGTTATTATTCAGATGAGAGTTTAAACGACTGATATTAATAGTTTTAGCAGAATTTTACAGTTTATTTGTTAAAATTGTCATTTGACTTTCAGCGTGCGTCATCGAATTTTTAGTACCGCAAAAAATGTGAATGTACTATTTTTTATTGTTCTAAATTTGGTATTTATTGTTACAATTGATTGATTTCACGAGGATTTGGTTAGGTTATACAATTATTCGGCTTTTAAGCAATCAACGATACACCTCATTTCTAAATTAATTTTTAAAAATCTGTGTTATCAAAATCACAATCAGATTTTGAAAGGCGGAGGTCCGAGGACATCACAGAATTTGAGTTAGAATAATATTGAACTCCAATTCCTAAAAATGGTAAATGAGGGTCTCAAAAGGGCAATTAAAGATAATTTCCTAAAGATTCAAATGAGAAGTTACGGTTTATGACGTTAGAGTTATCACGTCATCATTGGTAAATACTTTTTACCCCATGTTAGTATTTTAATGACATTAATTAATACGTAAAACTCCAAAGTTAATTCGTATTTGCGGTTACGGATAAATGATAGTTATAATTATCTACAAAAAACCTGGTCTTAATCACGTATAAAACGTTAGAAAGTTGAATTACGTATAAGACGACACAGTAATTAAATGTGTGTCGTTTATGAAGAATAAATAGGGGGAGAGTGTGCCAATATGGACTAATCGATTAAAGCGTAATTTATCAAAATTATTGGACATATTGGAACAATACCAAATTATTCCTCTATTTAACGTTTGTTTTGTAGCACGTGGCTGTCACAAATTTGAAAAGGTTTTCTTCTTTCTATGCGTTTATACAAGGCGTCCCATAAAAAGCGCCCCCCCCCCCCCCCCCGATAGCAGCCGTTTCTTTCACAATATTTTCTTTTAGTTAGATTAGGGAAAGACGATTGTTACAGGTAACTTGAAAATAATGCAAATTTTGGATTCGTTGACTCCAAAAACCCTAATAATAATGTATAAGACGATATATCCGACCCTCTCACGGTGTCCTGGAGCCGAATCAAATAAAAATATGGCGTTGTTCGAACATTTTGATGGATTTTGCTTCTAGCAGGAGGAACGTTTCAAGCCATGACAGAAAAAATCTGCTCGGCGCTTTTTTTTAAGCAAAAAAAAAACATTTTTTAATATTGTTATTAATCTAAAAAAGATGAAAAAATTCCGCCGAGGCTAGCTTATACAATTTTCGTATTAAAACAAACCCGAAGTGGTTTTTCCCAGTTTATAATAAAAATTATTATGTCTGACGTAAATTTCTATGAATTTTTTTTTTTTAATATTTTTTAACCCATACTAAAAGCGGCATCACATTCAGCTCAAAGTAAAAGTAAGAGAACCACGACTTTAATCGGTATTAATATAATACGTACGTCATTATCGGTTGCAAAAGTATAATATCGTCTATAGTCAAAAATATTCCTTTCACTCATCAACTCCCACGCCGCCTGCAAGCTAAATAAATACTGATTTAGTTTCTTACGCTATACTAGTATAATAATACAGTGAAGTCTGCTTATAACGAACCCGTTTATAGCTAATTTCCGGTTAAAACGATCTATTTTATAATGCACGAAAAAACTTCCATAAGACCAATGCAAATTTTTATCGTTTATAACGAACTTCCGGATAAAGCGAATCTAATATAGATGTTTTGTGTCCGTTTATAACGAACTTGCCACTCCCTGTGATCGATGTCCCGCGACTTGATCTAAGGCAGGGGTGCTCAAACGGTCGATCGCGATCGACTTGTCGATCGCGAGTGCTTTTTGAGTCGATCTCGAGAAAAAAATTCCGATATAGAACTATTCACAGATTTTGTTTTAGGTAACTAAATAAAATGTAATGAATAAACTACTAAAATTTATTCGATCCACAATTAGGCCAGAATAACGCCCTCATCACTTTCTTTTATCGTAATAACCCGCTGCTAGCGGCAAAAGGCGGCTTTATCAAAGGAACGCGCGGTACTTGTCAAAGAAAAGCCGCGTTTTTGATTCCCGCCGATTTTTCTAGAAACTTTCGGCGGCGTGTTTGACAGGAACATTCGAGACTTCGTTAGCGCCGATATAAATGTTGCGCCTGCAGGAATAGGAGTCAGTCTGAGTTGTAACTTGAAGGCGATACATCCATACAAAGTTTATTAATAAATAGTCCAAAATGAGTGCGGCGAAGAAAAAGTAAAACTTATCATTTTAATAACGATTGGGAGGAAGAATTTTTCTTTTGTATGGTAAAAGATAAGTACATTTGTCTCATTTGCCGTGCGTCAGTTGCAATACCTAAGCGTGGGAACTTAGAGAGGCATCATAAAACGGTTCATAAAAATTATGAAAAGGATTTTCCGTCACAGAGTGAATTAACAAAAAGTGATTTGATAACTTGTTTGAAAAAAGAACAAACCAAGACAAGACAAGACCAGCCAAACAATCAAAAGCTGCAACGATCGCGTCATTTAAAATATCTCATATATTGGCGAAACACAAGAAACCATTTGATGATGGATTGGTTGTGAAGGAAGCATTTATTGAAGCGGGTGAGACTTTATTTGGAGATTTTAAAAATAAAACAGAGATTATGGCTGCTATTAGAGAACTTCAGTTTTCTCGTCCGACTGTCACAAGGCGTGTTGAAGTCATGAGTCAGGACATGGCAGATAAACTACTTTACTTTACAGTTTTTCTTTACAGTTCGACGAATCCACCGATATGACAGACACTGCCCAGCTGTGTATTTTTATTCGAATGGTATTCAATGACATGTCAGCTAAGGAAGAGTTTTTGATAATGATTCCTCTGAAAGGAAAGACCCGTGGCGAAGATATATATGACGTTTTCTTCAATTTTGTAACAAACTACAAGCTACCAATATATAAACTAGTGTGCATTACAACCGATGGAGCACCAGCAATGACTGGAAACGAAAATGGTTTTGTGGCATTGTGTCGAGCTAATGATGATTTCCTTTCATTTTTCTCCTTCCATTGCATTATACATCAACAAGTTTTGTGTTTAAAAGTTCTAAACATAGAGGAGATTATGGGCATTGCAATAAAAATTGTGAATTCTATCCGTGCACGTAGCTTGCAACGACGGCTCTTTAAATTGCAGTTGGAAGATAGTGAGTCATCTGAACACACTGATTTAGTTCTTCACACGGACGTCAGGTGGTTGAGTCGCGGAAAATTCCTAGAAAGGTTTCAAGAATTATTGCTCGAAAAAACAGCTTTTCTGGACGAAAGAGGTGATGACACTCAGATGCTGAAAAACGGAAATGGCTGACTGATTTGGCATTTTTGACAGACATCACAATGCATTTAAACACCATTAATTTGGAACTTCAAGGAAAAGGAAAAACTATTATTGAGATGATTAGCGCAATAAACGCATTCAAAAGTAAATTGCAACTTATGATAGATCAACTGAAAAGAAAGGATCTGAAAAATTTCCCGTCTTTGAAAGCAAGGATTCCTCAGTTGAATTATGATATTTATGAGGCAGAATTATCAAATATTTTGAGCCAATTCGAAATACGTTTGGCAAATATCTCATCATTTATGAGTTATCCTTTTTCGTGTAAAAACATTGAAGAATTAGCTACTGAAATAGCAAGTCAGTTTAACATGGACTCATGTTCTGTTGAAAATGAGTTAGTGTAGATTATATCAGATATACATCTCAAAGCCACAGCATCTGATACAAAATTCTGGTGTTTTATATCTGAAGATAAATATCCGAATCTAAGGCAAATCGCCCTTCAACTGACGGCAATGTTTGGGTCAACTTACTTGTGCGAGTCTGCATTTTCTGAAATGAAGATAATTAAGTCAAAATATATCGCAATCGACTAACTGACGAACATATGTCATCATGCTTGCGATTAGCACTCGGTAATTACGTACCATCTTATGAAAAGTATGCTGAGGACATGCAGTGCCACACTTCAACATCCAAAGTCACTCTTTAGTTAAGTTTAGACACTAGAACTCGTTTGTTTGGTAAGAACCAATAAACTTGCAATTTTGAATAATTATGAGTTTTTTCATTGACATTTTAGAGCAGACCTACCTTGACTAAAAAAATGCATATTGTGCGGAAAACTAATATCTATGCCACGATACATCCTACCTAGACGACAATCCTGCATCACACTTACTTGCAGCCTCTCAGAGACGATCGATCGTAGAGGTAGATCGCCAGCAGTTCAAGTTTGAGCACCCCTGATCTAGGCAATTCACCGAAACTCGCTGGAAACTCGTATTCTACTTTTTTCCGCCGCGCCGCTAGTTCGAGCGGTATTATTTTCAATTCACTTGTTGTGTTATGCGGTTCTAATGCATATTTGACCAAAGTAGCAAAGTGAATGTTTAAGTTTTTATTTTAAAATGAGTACACAAAAACGTAAAGCGTTTCCTTTAAAAGACAAACACGATATTATAAGGAAAACAGAAAATGGAGTTAAACAAAGCGATGTTTGTAAACAGTTGACTTTAACTAAATCTACGGTTTCTACCATATGGAAGAAGAGACAAGAAATCTTATCAATCTATAATAAAAAAAACTTTAGTTGTGAAAAAGTAAGAAAATCAACACATGACCAAGTCGATAAAGGACTCCTTAAATGGTTTAGTCAAAAACGACATGAACATGTTCCTATTACCGGCTATACTTTAGAGCTAGTGAATTGGGAAGGAAAATAGAGAACACCGAGTTTAACTGTTTTAGAAGTTGGATTAAACGATTTAAAAAGCAATATCATATTAGTAGGGGTAAGATAGTAGGAGAAACTGCAGGAGTGGATATGTTGTTTGATCAGTGGTTGGCCAATATATGGCCGGAAATTCCAGAAAGTTATGAATATGTGGACATTTTTAATGCGGCTGAAACGGGTTTGTTTTACAAGATGACGCCTGATAAGACATTAAAATTTGTCGGAGAGAATTGTGCTGGTGGAAAATTATCAAAAGTAAGGATTACTGTGTTGGTAACTGCAAATAGAGAAAAGAAAATTGTTGAGATAGGAAAGTCCGCCAATCCCAGATGTTTTAAAAACAAACGTTTACTAGTAAATTGCAAATCAAACAGTAAAGCCTGGATGATATCAGAAAATTTTAAAAACGGACTGATCGATTGGGACAGAGAATTAAAATTCACAAACAACTGAGAACTGTCCAGCGCACCCTGAAGTTGATCTACAGCAAATAAAATTGGTTTTTATGCTTCCAAACACAAGTGCAAAGCTCTAGCCTACGGATCAAGGTGTGATACATTCTTTAAAATGTCATTATAGAAAGATTTTACTTGTTAAAAATATTAGAGACAATCGATAAAGGTAACATTTTTTCTGTAACTCTCTTGGACGCTATAAACTTAATTCATATGGCTTGGCAAAGAGTCAGTAGAGAAACCATTGCAAACTGTTTTAAGCATGGCGGATTTTTAAGGAAGGAATGTAGATATGACTCAGATGATGAGCTACCGTTGACTCAGTGGAGAAGATCCTACTGATTGTCCAGAATTTGTTTACGATGATGACATTCAACAAAGTTCAGCGTACATCGAGATTAAAAAGATGTTTAATCACTTTAATTTTGAAGAATATGTATGTGCTGATAATGCAATTTATAGCGATTCAAGAACAACGTGAATCGCTTTTTCCGCACACCTGCCGCTCCTGGAGCGCTTTAGGGACTTCCCTGTAGCACATGTGCTAGACCCATAAAAAAATGAATGAATGCCTAGAGAAATACTAACTGATGATCATGATGTGACATCAGTGACTTCTGGAAAGATTATAAGCGATAATGACGACGAAGACGAGCTTGGAGAAGGAGATAATATTTATGTTCCATCCATTTCAGAAATGACTAAGAAAATGACTCTCGTGAAGTTCCTGAACATATATAGAGTAATTTTTGTGACCTTGACAATTATATAAACACCATTTCTTTTTCAAGTAAAATTGTACAAACGAAAATTACTGATTTTATCGTATAAACTATGTATTTTAATGTTTTCGTTTATACCCGTATATGTACCAACATACATAATAATAACTTTAGTGTGACTTGTTTTATTTTCCTTTGATCGTTTTCTTTTAATTTAATAATTATTATTATTCACTTTTCTAAGCATTAGCGCCTAATCTAAATAAAAAAAGTAGTGAAAAATGATATTAGATTTTGTTTACTGTTTGTAACGAACTTTGGATATAGCGAACCATTTTTAGTGATTTTTTGGAGTTTGTTATAAACGGACTTCACTGTATAACATTTGTTTATTTGATCCTAAGATAGACGCAATTTTCTACAATGTATTGGAGTTCCGCTCACAAACCAATAAAGGACTGGCATACTTCAGTGACCAGGCAGTAGAGTCTGCACATAGGGACTTTAGTAACGTCTGGGAGCGCTACAAGGTGTTAAAAATTCATCATGAATATGCCACACATTTATTAAAAGCTTTGCGTGAGTACATAGCTTGCGCATGTAAACGCAAGACATACATTTTCAGCTGGTTTTATTTTTCGAAAGATACTATTTATTATTTAAAAATTCTTATTAATACGAGGGTCATTCAATAAGTAAAGAGACAAATAGTTCTAGCTCAAGAAGTGTTTATTGGATTGCTACAAAATTTGGCCTACTTTTCGACATACTCTCCCCCGCAATGTTAATATACTTGTCCCACCTTTCTGCTAGCTCCTTAATTTCTGTAGCATAGAATTTTTTCAGTTGACGTCGAAGCCATTCGTGCACTTTTTTCTTCACTTTTTCATTGTCGGTGAACCTTTTTCCACGTAGAGCATCTTTGAGAGGTCCAAACAAATAAAAATCACACGGAGTCACGTCTGGGCTGTATACGAGATGAGGCAAGATCTCCCAACCCAGTTCTGGAGTCTCGATTCTTTATGAGCTTCTGTAAGCTGTCTGGGAACCCACGGGCACAGCTAGTTTCAAAATAAAGCATCAATTACCTTGTAAGCGTAAGAAAATAAATCAGTGATTATTCAGCTTGCTGATGTGAGTTGATGAGTGGAAGGGATATTTTTGACTATCGACGATATTATAATTTTTTAAACCGATAATGACATACGGACTAATACGAACGTTTTCGTGGTTTTCTGATTTTTTTACTTTGAGATGAGATGTCGCTTTGGCTTATTTTGTGTTTGGTAGTTTTTATTGTAGACTGATTTTCATAAAAAAAAAAAGAAAAACTGAAATTTTTTCCCGGTTTTTGTTTTAAAGATTAATGTCTAATTTAAACTTCTATATATATATAAAAAAAATTAAACATTATTTAATCGAAACGCAATCGAATTTAAAAATTGTATTCGCAAATTATCGCGATATTTTTGCGATTTTCTTATAATATTTTTAAATTAGATTGCGTATGAGTTAAACTATATTAAAAAAAAAAATTCATAAAAGTTTACTTTAGACATAATAATTGTTAATATAAGCTGGGAAGAACAATTTCGAGTTTGTTTTAATATGAAAATCATATAAACTAGTCTCCGCGGAATTTATTCATTTTTTAAAAATTAGCATGGCTTGAAATGTTCTTAATACCTGTTAAAATCAAAATCCATCAAAATTTTGGAACCATCCCATATTTTTATTTGATTTGGCTCAAGAACACTGTGCTCTAACTTCATAATTATGCCAAAATTGGCCAATTATCTCAAGCAGCAATCAAAAAAAAATTTCATACTATAAAGTACGTTTTTCATGGTCTAGGGATCCTGAAAAGTAAAAATGTATAAACATATGAGAGAGCGATTTTTTCAAGAATAGAATATAGTACTTGCTTTAGCAGTGAAATTAAAAACGAACAACCTTTTGTGGTAAAACTTAAAGTATCTAGATTTCTCCAACTTTCCCCTACTTTTAAAACAGATCGTATAAAAACGATATGCACATTCGACAATACAAAAAATTAATTTATTTTTAATTAAATATTAATGCATAGCACAGAAACGAATAATGATCTCATCTATTCATATCCGGTTCAAATCTTTTAATAATCAATTTTAAAATTTCACCTCATAAAGTACATTAGAGAATGCTATAGTTCTTCTTTTTACTCTTTCTCCGTAAAAGCCTAGCTGTCCGTTCGGGCTTATCAGAGGACCTGTTACATAAATTTTAAATGTATTCGAATGGCGAAAAGTAAAAAGCCTTGAAGAAACTTTTTAACACTAAGAACCATACTTTTTCATTATCAGCTAGTTATTAGAATCACAAAACACCGTTTTTGAAGAGAGCTTATACATTAACCACTCTGTCGCACGACTAAATGGCGAAACTGGGAGTAGTCGTCCTATTTAAAGTCACTGCTCTAGCCGAAAAGCTTTTAGATGGGCGACGGTGTCATTCAATCAAAAGCAATTGTTTTGCACGGGACGACATAGTAGTATTAGCTGTCATTCTCCACGACTTGTTTATAATTTTATTATAAAGGCAGATCGTATACGTAAAAATTAATGATGTTCGATGTGGAATACAAAAAGGGTTCACAAGTCATGATCTCAGTCTTTTCGGTGCTTCTAAATGGGAGCAGGAGTCTTGGGCTATAACTACGACATCATGTAAAAGATTGGAAGCATTTGAGATCTGGCTCTACATCTGGCTCACATGCTTAGAATATCTTGGACAGATCATATGTACTATCAACAAGAGAGTGCTAGAACGCTTGAGCAAAGACCTGGAAACTGTTAATACAATTAATTGGATATCTCGGCCACATCATGAGAAATGAGGAAAGATATGGTCTACTACAATTTGTTGTAAACTAACTTAATACAAAGCCATAATTTAACAATAACCAATTCTCAATAAAAGATATACTATGTACCCTTACTAATAGCTTATTAAAACAACTACTTTCTATAACTAATTATTTTCTTTGGAAACTTCTTGATGGCGCTGAGGAGTCGAAAAACTCTGTAATCATTAGGATGATAGGTAAACATTTGTTAGCTAAACTTAACGGTAAATTTTAGAGAGTAAATGTATAAAATAATAGGTAGCATGGCTAGAGACGACCTTATTACTATATTATTATTATTCTTAGTTAATTAACAAAAGACATAATTTGTTATTAATAATTATTACGAGCACTGATATTATTATACATTATTAACATTCATATAATTCAATATAACAAATATTATAAAATTTACTTACTAAATAAAAAGAGAGAAGTTTTATCACGTGTTATTTTTGATCGACTGACAAACCAGTAAAGCAATGGTCGGTTACAACAAATTGATATTGCGGAGCAAGGGGGGACGAAAGAAGAGGACCAGGCAGGAGACGTGTTTCGTAGCTGAAAAACCTGCGAACATGGTTATCAACAACAACAAAAGGAATATTCCAGGCAGCTGTGAAGGAAGTCCTAATAGGATGATCGCCAGTATCCGATAACGGATCGACACAAGAAGAAGATAATGGAGACAGTTAATATTACAATTTACACACAATTTACATGGTATGACCTAATGCTGATGCAATTATTAGAAATGATAAAAAATGTTTCTGTTTTGCCAGGTGGACGCCATAAATCATGCAATATAATGTAATTTTTTAATTAAATTTTTAACAACAATAACCGGTCAAGTGCAAGTTGAACTTGCACAATTAGTGTTCCGTACGTGGATTGCTTTTAAAATAAAAAAATTTGTTAGGGTGATATAAAATGATCAGTGACTTCACAAAATACACCCCAAAGGAGTTTTTCAACAAAGTTTGTTTCCAATCTTTACTGAAAATTGATGACCTTGAAATTTTTGTTTTTTTTATATACATATGAAATAAATTATTAAAGGTAATGCACTCGTGATAATGTTCGTTCAATCTACACCCCGTGGAAAGCATTCCAGAATTTTTTCAAAATTTTTTGATCAGTACTTTTCGAGATAAAGTGGGGGCACAGCGATTTTTCGCGACTTTTTAAAAATAATACAAAGAAAAGTGAGTTCAAGTACTACATTATATATATATTTTTTTTTACTCCTGTTTTCACAAGCTTTCATTCGACACCACACTCGATGACCTAGTAAAAACAATTTTTTTCCACTTCAGATTTCACCCCGCAAAACTTAAGTCAAAATTTAACTTTCAAAACTATATGGCTTTGATGAGGACATCAATTCCTATATTATTAACAAATTTCAACTTTCTATGAAAAATAGTTTCGGAGAAAATCGGGTGTGGCAGACAGACAGACAGACAGACAGACGGACGGACGGACGGACAGACAGACAAACAGATAGACAGACAGACACCGAAGTCATCTTATAAGTGTTGCGTACGTTTATTCAGACTTAATTTAGAGCGCTTCGAAAGTGAGTGAAATTTCTGCAAAAGCTCGTTATATTTTACAATTTTGTTTTCGATAAAGGTATAAATGCTGCGCAGGCCTATGAAGAAAATTGTGCTATTTATGGTCAAGATACGTTACCAAAAGCAACAGCAAAAAGATGGTTCAGTCGTTTTCGTTCTAGAAATTTTGGTGTCAAAGAAACTCTTCGCATTGGTCGACCAATGACAGAGCTTTATTAAGGTAGCAGGGCACACATAGCCGGACCCGACCGGACCGAGTAGAGAATTTCTAGCAATCAAGAAAAAAATTATAGTATTAAACAAGTTCGAGAAAAAACGCCCGCCCAGCTAGCTTAAATTTACGCTAGCAGGGTTTAAAAAAATACAGGGTTTGAAAAATGCTGGCCTGTGTTATTTTGATAGTTTAGTCATCTAATCTCTTAAGAAAAAACAAAAAAACGCCAGACCACACATATCCTTGATGACTGGGCAAAAATTAAAAGAGCTTGGCTGGGAAAGACCTTGCAAATGTATAATGTTTTTCAGATTTGTTTATTCTTTGCATGCCAAACTAGAAACTTATTAATACGCCCTCGTATTAAGGCATTTTCATGACATTGGCTCAGACCATTGTTTCACTATTAGCTGTAATTATTCTAAATCTTCAAGGTTACACGTTCGGAGATAATTATAGTCCTTCACCTAAGTACTCAATATACGTCCGCTAATGAAGTACTTTCCTGAAAATAACACCATTAATTTGGCTTACCTACTTACCTAAAAAGACGCTACCGTCTTTTAAAATTATATATTTTAAAACATGCAAGCGCTACTATTGTAGAGTACTAATTGGTCAAGATATAATAATCGTCCTTTAATAAGACACACTTAACCAGTTTATTGGGGATCATTATCTTTTGAAGAAGTAATTATGTTGACGAGTTGATGAAAGAAATAATGGGTAGTCGTATAGAGAATGATATACCCACTTATTATAGAGTGTAAAATCAGTACCGACTTAATTTTGAGAGCTAAATTTAGAGTTTTAAATTTAAGTAAGTAAAGTATACTACTTGGTGAAAAAACTCCGTACGGAACACTTATAAGATGACTTCGGTGTCTGTCTGTCCCTCTGTCACACCCGATTTTCTCCGAAACTATTTGTCATAGAAAGTTGAAATTTGGTAATAATATAGGAATTGATGGCCTCATTAGAGCCATGTAGTTTTGAAAGTTAAATTTTGACTTAAGGGGTTAGTTTTGGGGGGTGAAATCGGAAGGGGAAAAAGAAAAGCTTGTGAAAACGCGAGTACAAAATATATATAATGTAATACTTGCGCGCACTTTTCTTTGTATTATTTTTAAAAAATCGCGAAAAATCGCTGTCCACCAGCCTTATCTCGAAAAGTACTTATCAAAATATTTTGAAAAAATTCTGGAATATTCTCCAAGGGGTGTAGATTGAACGAAAATTATCACGAGTGCATTACCTTTAATAATTTATCTCGTATATAAAATATATATATTTATATATATATATATATATATATATATATATATATATATATATATATATATATATATATATATATATATATATTTATACACCAGGTGTACAAGTATGAAATGCGGATTTCAGACAACAGATGGTGCACCAATGCAGTTTGTGCTATAAAGATTTGACACTGCGCCATTTTATTGTGTCATCAACAAGTGACAGACGTGCACGAGTGATAAATTGGAAAAGTGTGTGCATAGTGTTGTGTTGTTGTGTTCAATATGTCGATATTTATACCAAACAAAGAGCATTCGCGGACAGCATTAATTTTTTATTTTTATTTGAAGAAAAACTGCTGTTGAATCATACCGATTACTTCGAGAAGTTTATGGTGAAGATGCTCAAAAGTGGTGACTTCAATGTTGCAGACAAGGAATGTGGAAAACCGCCAAAAAAAAAACGAAGATGTGCAATTGCAAGCATTGTTGGACGAAGATGATTCGCAAACACAAAAACAACTCGCCGAGCAATTGGGCGTTAGTCAACAAGCTGTTTTCCAATCGGCTACGAGAGATGGGAAAGATTCAGAAGACCGGTAGATGGGTACCACATGAGTTGAACGACAGTCAAATGGAAAAGCTCAAAAACACGTGTGACATTTTGCTGGCTCGGTTCAAAAGGAAGGAAGGAACTCAGACTGACTCCTATTCCTGCAGGCGCAACATTTATATCGGCGCGAACGAAGTCTCGAATGTTCCCGTCAAACACGCCGCCCGAAGTTTCTAGAAAAATAGGCGGGAATCAAAAACGCGGCTTTTCTTTGACAAGTACCGCGCGTTCCTTTGATAAAGCCGCCTTTTGCCGCTAGCAGGGGGTTATTACGATAAAAGAAAGTGATGAGGGGGTTATTCTGGCCTAATTGTGGATCGAATAAATTTTAGTAGTTTATTCATTACATTTTGTTTTAGTTACCTAAAACAAAATCTGTGAATAGTTCTATATCGGAATTTTTTTTTCTCGAGATCGACTCAAAAAGCACTCGCGATCGACTTGTCGATCGCGATCGACCGTTTGAGCACCCCTGCTCTATGGATACAGGGGAACATCATTTCTCAGACTTCGACATATTCGTTAAGACCATCCATAAATCTCTTTTTCAATTACAGTGGGATCTGGAAGACCCCAATAATAAACTGTGGTCCATAAAACCAACTGTCTTCCCGCCTTTGAACTCCTCCAACATGAGAAGAAAGGACAATGTACTACTGAAAAGGTTGGCGGTGGGACACACGTTTTCTTCTCACGGTCATCTTATAAAAAATGAACCACCACCTCTATGTCCTACTTGTGGGTCTCCTGTATCTGTCATACACATATTTGAGTCGGATCACCACAAAAATATAGGAGACAAATACAACATTCCTACAAATCTGAAATTAGCCTTCGAATCTTTTGAAACACATAAAGACAATGTAAAAAATTTTTTGAAGGAAATTGACTTCCAAGGTTAGTACTTCCTAAAAATCACATGGGTTTTTTTGAAAAGGGCGACATCTATGTGTCAAACCAAAAACTTTTCAACGTACGTGTTAATATATACATACTGATAAGTGTCAAAATCGTATAGTCTGTAAACACCGATCTATAGCTCTCTCAATAGTTCATCTGAAATATACGAGGCTGGTTTGAAAAGTCCGTGCAAAAATAAAAACTACTTATGTGTTTGGTGTAAACCTTTTTTATTTTTCGACACAGTCTCCTTTTAGGCTTATACACTTCGTCCAACGATGTTCTAGTTTGTTGATCCCTTCCGAATAATAGGATTTGTGCAAGTCTGCAAAATATCCATTAGTGTCTGCAATCACCTCCTCGTTTGAATAAAATCTTTGTCCCACCAGCCATTTTGTCAAATTGGGGAACAAACAGTAGACCGAGTGAGCCAAGTCTGGAGAATAGGGGGGATGTGAAACGAGTTGGAATCCTATTTCCATTAATTTTGCGACCACAACTGCTGAGGTGTGTGCTGGTGCGTTGTCGTGATGGAAAAGGACTTTCTTGTGGGCCAATCGCGGGCGTTTTTCTTGCAGCTCGGTTTTCAAACGGTCCAATAACGATGAATAATATTCACCTGTAATAATTTTTACCTTTTTCCAGATAGTCGATGAGGATTATCCCTTGCGAATCCCAAAAGACAGTCGCCATAACCTTTCCGGCCGAAGGAACGGTCATCGCCTTTTTTGGTGCAGATTCCCCCTTGGTAACCCATTGTTTAGATTGTTGTTTGGTCTCAGGAGTATAATAATGTATCCATGTTTCATCCACAAAGTCCTCCGGATTCTTCTGGAACAGCTGCAAACCATCCTTGCAACACTTCATACGATTCCGTTTTTGGTCAAGCGTGAGCAATAGCGGCACCCATCTTGCGGATAGCTTTCTCATGTCCAAATGTTTATGCAAAATATTATGTACCCGTTCAGTCGAGATGCCCACAGCACTAGCAATCTCACGCACCTTAACTCTTCTGTAATCCATCACCATATCATGGATTTGATCAATGATTTCTGGGGTCGTAACCTCCACAGGCCGTCCAGAACGTTCAGCGTCACTTCTGCCCATATGGCCAGTCCGAAAATTTTGAAACCCCTTATAAATTGTTCTAATCGAAGGTGCAGAGTCACCATAATGTTTATCAAGCTTCTCTTTAGTTTCCTGAGGCGTTTTGCCTTTCATAAAGTAATGTTTAATCACCACACGAAATTCTTTTTCGTCCATTTCTTGAAAATCACTCGATTTCCTTAATTCACACGAATGCCAAACACAAAGAAATAGACCAATATGGCTGAAACTTGGTGTACGTTCATTCAAGAGATGCTACTAACATGACCTCGATACGCGCCGGTGGTGCCATCTATCGGACTTTTCAAACCAGCCTCGTACTTCGTAAAGATTTCCTTTTTTAAAGCACTCGATGTTCCATATGATTCATTGTTTATGCCGTTTAATGCAAAATATCTAATAAACTCCTCAATATTTCACTATCCTGACAAAGACCTACATTTCAATAACGGCAATAAAATTACTCAATTACGAAACGAAATAGCTTTTTAATTTGAAGCCGGCTGTACGAAATCTATTAACATGTCGCAATAACGTTCAATAAAAACTATTATAAAGTCCTTTAGGTGTTGTTCATTTTGCCGATGATGGTATAATAAAATCAACTTGTGATTTATGGACGATATACTGGGAATAAGCGGCTCTAAAAAATTTCATGAAATTTAGGTAGTACGAGGGCTACCTTTTAAGTTCTTATAAAAACCGGCGTTAGTAAATTTCACACCAAGACTACCTGCGCCCTTAATACAACAGCTAAATTCCACACTAACCTTATAAGGGTGCTTAAATCTTACAGGTAATTTCCACACCAAGCAAATATAATTATGCTTTATTCATCTAAATAAAATTGGACGGATTTCTTTTAAATCAGTTTTTATTGAAAATTTTAGATATTTGCAAAAATATATGTTTTTATTTCATAGTAGAATAATATTGATAAAACATGAAGTTTTTGCTAAATACATAAAATACAATTGGACAAATTTCCTTACATATACTAGATAATGCTACAAACCTATACATATCTATTTATATATATTTACAAAACAGGTTGAGAAAAATAGGAAACACATTTTAAAAAATGGAAACGATTAATATTTCCTAATTGTCTTTGTCCATAAAGATTTGTTAAATGTTTTAATTTTTGATTATTATGATTATTACTTATTTTAGACTCGTGGACACTTTGTACTTTATATATACGTTAATCTGAAATTATTTCAGCCTATCGATAAAAGTATACAGAGTCGGATGTGCAGAATAAAAAGAATTATTTAGATGGGAATGGAAGGACTCACAACAGTTAGTCGTTCGAGTTAAAGATGGACTCGATTCTGCCCATATTTCAACTGGAAAATCGGCTCCTTCCTCTATATACGTTTCTAGTAGGTAATCACAAAATTTATTTAAACGTTCATCCTCAGGTTTTATAGAATATAAATCGTATGCAAAACTGTCACCTAATTCTTCAGGTGCTAAAGGGGACAAGCCGAAACAATACTTTAACCAACGACCAATTTCAGAATTTTTGTCGCAATATTCTTTAGCTAGACCTAGATTCTGTATTTTGCGAAACCAAGATTGGTGTAAATGAAATCTACATCCTAACACTTTAGCATTTGGAAAAACTTCAGATACTGCGTTATGAATAGATTTTTCGAAGTCAATAGTAATTTTCTCTGGATTGAAATACAGTGTATCTGTTGAATAAATCTTACATTTTAATAATGTGAAGAGGTTTTTGTATGTTTCAGCTCTTATCACGCAATAAGCAAAATAATAATGAAATGTAATGACCGTTTGCAAAACCATGCACTGTAAATAACTGTGTAAAATATTTAGTGCAGTATGAAAAGGTGCCGTCCATATATATATATATTGGATATTTTACACAACATATTGACATTTGTAGTGCAAGAAAAAACAATAATGCCACTTTCGAGTTCACTGATATATAGAAAATTCTCACCCTTGCTAGATTTGATTTAAAATGTCTCTAAAACACTATGCACCTCCTCAGCACTTCTTGGATTACGTCCCGGCAAAAATTTTCGTCTATGGTTATAAATGTTTTTTCTAATATATTCGACATCTTTTTCTGTTACTGTTTCAGGCAGCATGTTTTGTAGTTCTTGTCGGATAATTTTAGATGGCCTTTCACTCATATGCTCTCTGGCTTGTCTTTTGCAGGAATTACTAATTATTTGCCGATTCAGCTTCTTGGTGTCGGCTTGCTTCCATATTAGCAACACTTTAAAAAATATAGGCACAACCAAGTAATAATCACAAATTAATAATATGTACTAAACTGATTTGTAGAAGGGTTTAATAATGATTTAATTGAACAGGCCGGTGCGTACCACCACCCATTTATCAACCCTCATCCTCTACCGGAAATTACTCGGTGTGGAATTTTCTTCTGCAATTACAATCCCTTAAATATGTCTAGGTCATAAACGGATTAGTGGTGTGGAAATTACCTGCGCCCATAAAAACAATGAAAGAAAAAAAATTTTGGTACAAATATTTTTGTTTCTCAAAATATTTGCCTTTAAGATTTATACACTCTTGCATGCGTTCGTACTAATTCTCGAAACATTTTTTCCACTCTGAAGTTGGTATAGTATTTTTCAAGATCGAAGAAAGTGATTTGGCAAATTGAAGCAATAAAAACATTAAATGACCGTTAGGATATTCGCACGTACCTGTCCGGAACAGGGTCGTAATTGATATATATCCCTCCCTTTCAATATAACATTTTATTGGCTACTTCGTGTTTGTAAATATAAAGAATATTCTTCATGTTATCTGCAGTATTATACTGAAATACTGTGTATTGTAAAGTTCAACAGTGTCTTAAAATGTTCGAAGTCCTTTCCATCAGAAGCCGCAAATGTTTGCTCGTTGAGGCAAAAGTGATAGTTAAAAGTATTTATTTAAAGTTAGTGGAGCGAGGCGACGAAAAGTACTTTTCACTGATAGAGACATCAGCTTTAACAAGCATCCCTGAAAATATAGTTTGAAAAATTGTAAATGATTCAATAGCGCTTAAGAAAACACGAAAAGACAAAGGTGTGTCGAAATGTATTGATTTCTGTCAAGAAGACTTAATCCGCCGCAAAATTTATGAAATGTACGCAGAACAAAAAGTTCCTACGTTATTGTCACTTTCACGGAGGCTGTCCGAGGATAACTGTGGCATAAAATGTTCCACTACAACTTTATGGCGTATTCTACGTCGCGTCGTTCAGGGTTTTTGTTCAAAAAAAAAATAGACAAAAGGCAAGTTATAATGGAATCACGGCGCTTACAACAACACAGAATGGAATATCTTGAAAAAATAAATACAGCTAGAACGGAAAATCGAACAATAATCTACCTAGATGACACTTGATATGACACGATGAAGACCGGGCAACTGACAATGGACCTGCCAAAAGTGTTGTGCCGGCGAGTAAACCGACACCCACCAAGGCGGGAAAGTCAGGGCAACGCGTGAGTTATAATTTACAGCGATTCAAGAACAACGTGAATCGCTTTTTTTCCGCACTCGTGCCGCTCCTGGAGCGCTTTAGGGACTTCCCTGCAGCACGTGTGCTAGACCAATAAAAAAAAAAAAAAAAAAAAAAAAAAAATGACACCCACGACATACCCAGTAAAGGATGGATTGATAAATCTAAAAATGCCACACTAAACCGCCATCAAATAAAGGTAAAAGAATAACTATTTTACATGCGAGGTCAGAAGAAGGCTGGATACCAGAATGTCTATTTCTAGCAGCCAAGAATATTTCAGATTCCAGCTTAGATTATCATTGTGATACAACCGCAAATTTTTGAAGATTGTCTTCAAAACAAATTAATCCCGAATATACCACCGAATAGCTGTATTGTGATGGATAATGCATCCTATTATAGTAGCCAAATGAATAAGGTACCAAGTTCCACCAGTAGAAAAAGGGAAATACAAGCCTTTTTGTGCGAACGTAACATATAGTATATTTCTATGAAAGTTATACAGTTAAAAAATTGTTAGAAGTTTTAACAAGTTACAATTTTTCAAAGGAATATGTTTGTGATAAAATTCCAAAGGAGCAGGACACGAAATCGGCTTCCACCATATTATTGTATCTTTAATGCGATCGAGTTGATATGGCATAAAATAAAGTCTAGTATACGTGCTCACAATAATACACCTACTTTAAACAGTAGAGTGATTGAGTTGATAAAGACAGAAGTCCAAGGGCTCCATACTGTCTCCTACTCTCTTTCTCATTTACATTAACGACCTGCTGGAAAAGACCGGGAATCCAATCTATAGCTTTGCAGATGACAGTACGCTTGTCTCTTCATTCGCCTTGAACGCTTGGACATCGGCTGCTCAGGCGAATATCCGCAGACAGCAGGAGGTCGTTCAACTTAACAAAGACCTGGAAGAAATTCTATCTTGGGGTGACAGTAACCAAGTGGAATTTAACGCTACAAAAACCCAAGCGGCAGTTTTTTCTAAAAAAGTTAACGTTGCTGAACCCGACATAGTTATGTCGGGGCACTCCATTCCCCTAGCATCGTCGCTCAATTTGTTGGGCGTTAGTTTGGGAGCAAATATGTCTTGGCATGAACATGTTGCAGGCATAGCAAGGAGAGCTTCTCAAAAATTGGGAATATTATTTAGAACCAGAAAGCTTTACACCCCACAGCAACTGTTAATTCTTTACAAAGCCCAAATTCGACCAACTATGTAATACTGCTCCCACGTTTGGGGCTCCGCTCCCAAACATACACTGCATTTGTTGGATTCTGTTCAGAGAAGCGCGGTCCGTCTGATTGGGGACCCGGAATTGACCGGCGGCCTTGATTCGCTGGAACATCGAAGAACGGTTGGCGACTTGAGTCTGTTCTACAAGTATTTTCATGGAAAGTGTTCGAAGGATGTAGCCCGCTTAATTCCTCCCAAAGCGGTGCATGTTAGAAATACACGTCGCGCTGGTGCTTCGCATCCGTATGAGGTTCAGCTTGTTACTCCGCGTACGACGCTTTTCAAGCAATCTTTTATATGGAGAACATCATCCCTTTGGAATAATTTGCCCAGCGCTGTGTTTCCCACCGAGTACAATTTACAGCGATTCAAGAACAACGTGAATCGCTTTTTCCGCACTCGTGCCGCTCCTGGAGCGTTTTAGGGACTTCCCTGCAGCACGTGTGCTAGACCAATAAAAAAAAAAAAAAAAAGTCAAAAATGTAACTGTTGAAAACTGGAGAAATTATATTGAACACGTCAAAAAAAATTAAAAACTCAAAATAGCTGTATGTACATAAATATAAATAGTTTAGAACCTGTAAAAAAAACTTATTATTAATTTGCAAGATAGTAGCGTTAGCGAAATTGAACTAGATATTAATTAATAACTAAAATTGTAACAAATGTACGCGAGGGCACTGTACACTGTTTTAATATATTTGTGTAATTACTATATTGTGTATTATTCAGTACACAAAACATTAAAATTCAACTGTCTTATCACAATAAAATTTTAAACCCAACAATTATACAATCAGGTATAGTGCGGCCCTGCACGATGCCTTGTCATTAGACAGCCATAAATTAATCACTTTCGAATCTTGTTGAATTTTGAATGGGTATAGGGAGCTAAGTCACTTTCTTAGATCGTGAAAAATACTATACTTGCTTTTGGCATGTAATTATGATATTTTATATAATTAACCGAAATATAGTATAGCCAATACCTATGAACTAATCGATAAAATTAAAAATATTAACTTACCGGAAAATTCTAGAATTATCTCATTTGATGTACAAAACTTATTTCCTAGTATTCCACCATATGAGGTCTTAGAATTAGTAGATAAGCTCTTAATCAAGAATAAAGTAAACGAAGTTATTAAACGGGATATTTTAGATTTACTTACGACGTGCTTGGATCAAAACTATTTTGAGTTTAACGACAACTTTTATACATCTAAAGAAGGTCTAATAATGGGTAATCCTTTAAGTCCGTTACTAGCGGAAATTTTCATGGATCATTTAGAACTAAAAATTCACCAAAACGCGGTAAGCAAAAATATTGTTTACTGGTATAGATATGTTGACGATATCATTTCCTGTTCCACGGGAACAGATAGACAACTAACAATCCTCCTTAACTTCCTAAATAATTTGCATCCTAAAATTAAATTTACCCTAGAATTAGAAACCAATAACTCTATAAATTTCTTAGACATATCTACATCAAAAGTGAACAATAAACACGATTTCTCGATTTTTCACAAACCTTCACATACTGACACAGTCATACGCAATAGCCCATCCCACCCGTATCCTCACCAAATGGCAGCTTTTAACTCTTTCATAGATTGTTACATATCCCCATGACTAAAACTAATTTTAACAAAGAATTCAACATAATCAAACAAATAGCAATTAATAATGGATATGACCCCAACTTTATAGATAATATCTTGAATAAAAAATCCTTTAAACAAGCAATATCTCTAATTTATCCCACAATTAATGACAAAAAAGGAAAATTTAGTACACTCACATACACAGGGAAAATAACTAGAACAATTTCCAAACATTTAATAAAAAAGAACAATAAAATAGCATTCAAAACCAGTAATTCCTTAGGGAGTATAATTTTGAATAATAAAACCAAATCTAAGATTCCTTAAAATCAGGAGTTTATTTATTAAATTGTGGATCTTGTACTAGGACAAACTGGTAGATCTTTTGAAACTCGCATTAAAGAACATAAACATAGTTATTTAAAAAACAAGAACAATTCACATTACGCAACCCATATAATAAACGAATCCCATAATTTTGATGATACGTTAAAAATCCTACATGTAGAAAATAAATCTAAAAAATTAAATTTGCTTGAATGCCTTGAAATTAACAAACGGAAAAACTCCAATCAATTACTAAACGAACAGGTAGACTTAAACCATTCACCCTTACTTAATCTTTATTAGTTCTCGGAAATAGTACCACAGATTTGCATTCTTAAAATAATTTTGCCTGTAAATAATATAATAAAATGATTAGTATAATCTTAGGTAATTAAGGATAGTTTTAAGCACTATTTAACCAGGATTACTACAAATATTTTTCTTTCCTATTTACTTCTGAAGAAGCCATTGTATAGTGAAACAATTGTCAAGTGACTTTAAATATATTGGAAATTAAAACATAGTGTTGTTTTTATATAATTTTATTATTAAGAAACTTGAATTATTTATTTATTTATAAATATTTATTTATTTATTTATAAATATTATTTATAAATAAGACGTCTGTATGATCATATTTACTTAATTTATATAAATAATAAGAAATTGAAATGAAATAGTTTAAATACATTGTACATAATTACATTTTTATTTATCATAAGTTTATCGTAAACCTATTGTAATTTATTTAAAATGTAAGCGAAATTTTTTTTTACTCTGATTATCAATGGCAGGCATGCAGCTTAATATTCCTTTTGTTCGTCGTCGTCTTCCTCTTCTGGTTGCCCAAAATGAATTTCCAGACCGTTATCATCATCCTCGTTGTCCGCCATATTTGCCTCTAAAGCCTCAAGGACCTCAGGTACATATTCACTTTCTTCATCAAGATCATTTGGATATGAAGCGTTGAGGCAAGCTTGTCCGTTACACTGGCCATAACATGGTACATCTGCTCAACTTACTATAAATAGAGATGGTCGTGTTAGGAGGCCCTGTTTCGAGAAATAATATAGGTAGGTATGAGTATCCAAGCATTTACACTGTTCGAAAAAGAAATACTTAATCTTTTTCCTACTTAAAATGTAATTCTAATAAATAAAAATGTAATATAATTACAATGTATTTAAACTATTTCATTTCAATATCTTATTATTTATATAAATTAACCAAATATTATCATATGGATGTCTTATTTATGAATTATATTTATAAATATCATTCATAAATAAATAAATAATTCAAGTCACCTATATAAACTGTACTGTGCATTTGATTTCACATTTTACATAGACTTATGCTATATAGAGATGGGCGCTTCCCACTCTTTGCGTTCTATCTCGAGAACGGCTAATTATATAAAATAGCGCCTGAGACTAAATTTATACAGAATTTTATGTTCTACAAGTTTTATAATAGTTTCAAACATTATTCAAAGCCTAGGAAACAAGTTATTTGCAAAAAAAAAAATCGATTTTCGCAACGTTTGACCTCGAATATTTTGACTCGCGGACACGAGATTTTATGAGACTTTTGAGAGACTTTTAGAATGTCAAAATAAAGATTTATGCAAACTTTTAACTTTCTAATTTTCATTCCGAGGATTACCCTTTTTTCACCTTATATGACTGCAACAAATATATACTTTTTTCTGCTGTCTGGGAACAACGAAGTAAGAAACGAGCACGAAACCGGCAATTTTGGCAAAGTCACGTTTTTTTTTTTTGACACAATGTTCTTTTCCTCAGCCATCGTGGTAGATATCGTCATGATATTTTTTAGTGATTAAGGACATGCCCCTTAATATTTTGAGCAGTACAGATTTTTCCGTAAATCAAAAAAATTATCGCAATATTTTAAAAATTTATCACGCTCAACAAAAGTTAACGTTGCTGAACCCGACATAGTTATGTCGAGGCACTCCATTCCCCTAGCATCGTCGCTCAATTTGTTGGGCGTTAGTTTGAGAGCAAATATCTCCTGGCATGAACATATTGCAGGCATAGCAAGGAGAGCTTCTCAAAAGTTGGGAATATTATTTCGAACGAGAAAGCTTTACACTCCACAACAACTGTTAATACTTTACAAAGCTCAAATTCGACCAACTATGAAATACTGCTCCCACGTTTGGAGCTCCGCTCCCAAACATACACTGCATTTGTTGGATTCTGTTCAGAGAAGAGTTGTTCGTCTGATCGGAGACCCGGAACTGACCAGCGACCTTGATTCGCTGGAATATCGAAGAACGGTTGGCGATTTGAGTCTGTTCTACAAGTATTTTCATTTAAAGTGTTCGAAGGATGTAGCCCGCTTAATTCCTCCCAAAGCGGTGCATGTTAGAAATACACGTCGCGCTGGTGCTTCACTTCCGTATGAGTTTCAGCTTGTTACTCCGCGTACAACGCTTTTCAAGCAGTCTTTTATATGGAGAACATAATCCCTTTGGAATAATTTGCCCAACGCTATGTTTCCCACCGAGTACAATTTACAGCGATTCAAGAATAACGTGAATCGCTTTTTCCGCACACACGCCGCTCCTGGAGCGCTTTAGAGACTTCCCTGCAGCACGTGTGCTAGACCCACAAAAAAAAACGCTCAGATTGTTCCCTATTAATCGAGAAATAGCTAGAAAAAATGTTGCCAACAACTATTATCACTCATCAGTGATGTAGATTCAGGCATAGTCAAGAAAACCTCTCAAATGCTCAGAATATGAGACCGTACTAAAAAGCCATAATCTGCAGCAGCTCATAATCCGAAATGATGTCCTTTAGCGAAATTAACCCATAAGTAAGCCCTTATACTTTCGATCCCGTACAATTGAAAAGTAAATAACTAAAAATTGTAGGTGAATTTTAAAGGTTTTATTTTACTTTGTCACCTGTAAAAAAGTTTATGCTTAGGAAAATGTAACTTTTTGTTAAATGGGTTCAATTTTTGATGAGTATATAAATTTCATTAGTAAATTAAACCAATTTACAACCTACAATTACTGTTAATTTCAGTTAGTCAGCCTAAAATCATAGGAAAACCATAAGGTTCTTCTCAGAAATTAATATCAAGTTAATATCAACCTGCAGGTTATGAATTTAGAGCGAATTCGTGACAGTCTGAAAACGTAATGAAATTGGAGATCTAGAGCTATCAGAAGTAAAGGAAGAGTGAAAATTTTCAACGTGTTCAATGCCGTTTCAGTCAAAATTGAATTTTTAGTAAAAATATGTTGTAGACCACTCCTATAACCTCAATATAAGAAGTGCCGAAGACATCTCCAAAGACACTTTAGAACGTTTAGAAATTCGTCTCTTCAAACAACCTTGCCAACGAAGCGTGAGATTATAGTCCGTGTGTCGTAGTCAGCTACAATATTATAGTACGGGGCTGACCAATTAAAATTGTGTAAAGAAAACAGTTCTAACGGTTCTCCTAAGCAATATGGGTCCAAAGTACGCCTTTTACGGTTGCAAGATTGCATTAGAAAATCGTATGAGTTAAAAATAATATTTCTAGAATGTAACGTTTAATGGAAGTTGGCGTGCAAGACATAAGTCTGTTTCAAAGTTCTTGGCATCATAGTAATAAGCTTTTAATGAGAGAAAACAAGGGTCGATTTAGAGAACCAAAAGCACGAATAATCAGAAAAACACTTAGGGGTAAAGACACAACCACAAGAAAATTAAAAAAAAAATCTGGGTGCTGGTGGGATCCGAACTTACGATTTCAGGGTGTAGGCAGCTGTACTTCATCAATTAAGCTACAGCACCAGCGTACCTTGGCTTGTTAGTCAGAGATCTGTCTCATCGTCTCCCCCATCTCAGTCGCGAACCAGTCTTAATTCCCTTGAAGTTTCGCGCATTGGCATCGTCAAGAAATAAGCTCAACCTTAGAGCCACCATTTTCACGTTTCATTAAAGTTAAATTTACTGTTTATTCACTTGAAAACTACTGGATAAATAATTTAACTTGTTTTTAGTGTTCCGTACGGAACAGTTATGGGATCACTTCGCTATCTGTCCGTCTATCACACTCAATTTTCTCTGAAATTATTTGACATAGAAAGTTGAAATTTGGCAAAAATATAGGAATTGATGGTCCAATTAGAGCCGTGTAGTTTTGAAAGTTAAATTTTGACTTAAAAAGTTAGTTTTGGGGGTGAAATCGGAAATGGAGAAAAAAAATTACTAGGGCATCGAGTGGGGTGTCAAATGAAAGATAGTGAAGACACGAGTTAAAAAATATATATGATATTATACTCGCGCAAATTTTTCTTCATAATATTTTAAAAATACCGCCAAAAATCGCTATCCACCCCCCTTATCTCGAAAAGTACTGGAATATTCTCCATAAAGTGTAGATTGAACGAAAATTATTACGAGTGTGTTACCTTTGGTAAATTAATCTGGTACATATAAAAAAAAAAAACAATTTTTCAAGGTCATCACTTTTCAACAAAGATCGGAAACAAACTTTACTGGAAACTTATTTAAGGTGTGTTTTGTGAAGTCACTGATCATCACATACCTCCGTAACAAATTTTTTTATTTTAAAAGCAATCTATGTGCGGAACACTAATTGCGCAAGTCCGAGTTGCACCCCGCCGGTTTTTTTATTTGTATATTAAACCATTATTGAATACTCCATAAGTTGAAACTTGTTGAATGATATTCATTAACTACGCGAAATTGAGCCCTTCAACGTGTTCCACTTGCCATGATATAAAAGTTCTAAGAAATTACCTGAAATTGTTTTTCGGAAATCGATTTTGATAAGATACGGATCGGAGATATCCTGGAAAATTGCTTGCCTGACTTCAAGTGTAAATCTGGGCCAGCCAAGCCTGTATTCTAATAAATTTAGTACAATACTTATCTAATTTATTATATAGACAGTAGCGTAACTAGAAAATACATAAACTTCGGTAAATCTAAATATGACAGATAGTGATAGATTCACAAAGTTCCACCCTCCAGACTGTCCAAAACAAGGCCCTCCGCATCACCGCCAACGCCCCATGGTTCGTACGGAACACACAACTTCACAGAGACCTTCAAATGTCGACAATCCTGGAATTCATGAGAAATACCCAGCTCAAATTCTAGGACAAAGCCACACACCACCCTAACCCCACAGTCAAGAAGGTTTACCGCCCCCCCTCCATGCCCGACGCCGTCTTCCAAGACCTTCAGATTCTCTACACCAGAATTAGCTTACGTTAACCTTAATTAATTTTAAGTTTAGTATATGTTTTATGTTCATGAAATTTTTTTAGTTCAAATATCTTAAGTTTTCTCAAGACATTTATATAAAATCCTTATCTAGGCTAAGTTAGTTAGGTCCCTGGCATGTTAGTTAGGTCCCTGGCATGTTAGTTAGGTCCCTGACATCACTGTGTAATAGTGATAGCTGTAAGTTACCTAACAGCCAATAAATAACATTATACATTAGATTGACTTAATTTTCTTGTCAGAGCCGGAAATGTGAAAGAAAAAATGCGTACGTACTGTCGTCAAGTGAGTTAGATCTCGGCTCTTTTTGTCACTGCACCCCTCGGGTGCACCGTCAACAACACTACTCTAAAAAATATAAACGTTCTTTTTTATCACAATAAGATACAAAAAATTGTATCCTTGGCCGGTAAAAGCCTAAAATTTAAAAGCATATTTGCCTTTAAGGCCACAGATCGACACAGCATCCAGACACATATAAATAATAAAAACTTTCCAAGTGATTCAAACACTTTCTAGACATAATTGCAAAGATATGGGTTAAAATTAAATCACAATTTTTGATTTCAATAGTTGTTCAGTCACCATAACTTATCTTTCAGTTCAATAAATTTAATTTTTTTTAACCGATTCCCGACTTTCTACAAAAATCTCGCTACTGTCATGCCGTTTTCAAATATCTTAGAGATTTGAAAAGTCTTTAGTGTTCCGAGGTTATCGAGTGTGGTGTGAAATAAAAGCTTGTGAAAACACGAGTTCAAAAATATGTATGATGTAATACTCGCGCAAACGTTTCTTTATATTATTTTTAAAAAATTGCCAAAAATCGCTGACCCCATTCTATTTCTAAGGGTAAAACAAATTTCGAAAAAATAAATTCTGGAATATTCTCCATAAGGTATAGATTGAATTGAAATTGTCATAAGTGATAATTTATCTGGTATATAAAAACAAAGATAGGAAAAAAACATACTTTAAAAGTAATCACGGTACGGAATTAATTGGGCAAGTCTGACTTGAACTTGGTAGGTTTTTTTTATATTTAAATAACTGCCAACATTTTAAAAATATTCAAATTTAATCAAAATACACAGCATGATTTAGTATTTCCCAAAACATGTATAAATATAGACAACCTTGACCCCTGTTTACAATCAAAAAACAAAAAAAAATACATCCGATAGTTACATAGTCATTTTATTTAATTAGTAACCTACTACATCCACTACACATTCACGACTATAAATTAACTATTAATACATTGAAATTTACATTGGAATATTCTAAAATATTTATTTAAACAGGAGGCAGCGTTTTGACTTTAGATCTATATGATCTTCAGACCCAAATCTGATGTTTTTTTTAATACCAATATGCATAAGCGGAAGCATTTGTCGCAGTAAAAAACGACACTGCAGCAGTTTTATTCTCGAGTACATAGAGTATACCAAAAATTCTGGAAACGACATGGATCAAGTATCAAAACGTTGACTTTGATTTAATAAACCAAATTTGTAGTGCTATATTATTAGTACAGATCCATCAGCCTGTTATCGGTACTATACAAAATCCTCACTAGAATTATAACATAACGATTAACGAATAAATTAGACAATTATCAACCACGTGAACAAGCGGGATTTAGACGGGGAAGGTGACAGTCTACATTTAAATTGGACATCCCAAATACAATAAAAGCCACAGTGTTCGAACAATATGTATTGCAGGTATTAACATGAGACACTGAAACGTTGGCTTTAAATAAAATTATTATAAAGAAATTCCAGGTAACCCAAAGAGCAATGGAGAGAATGCTAAATATTAGACTGCAAGATCGTATTTCTAACATCAAGATACGAAGAAGATAAAAAATGACAGATGTAATACAACGAATATATCTATTAAGGTGGAATTGGGCTGGGCATATCGCAAGAATAAATGATAACAGATGGACACGCCGTATGGCCGAATGGAGGCCGAGAAAACATAAAAGATAAAGACATAGATCACAGACAGGATGGACGGACGACATAAAAATATTAGCAGGACATGATTAGATACAAAAAGCAAATAACAGAGTTCATTGGAGACAACTTGGGGAGGCTTACATCCAACTATGGAAGGAATAAGCTAATGATAATGATGATGATGATAACGATGTTATTATTAAATCCCCAAAAAAAACGTTTGGAGTTTTGAAAGGATTATTTAAAATGGGCAAACTTCTCCTAAAGCTGCTGAAGCTAATTTTGTTTCACAAGCATTAGCTTTGGTCGCAACTCTCCGTTCAAGTAAAGTAAATGTAAACGAAAGACACACTTTACAAACTTTAAGTTCGCATCATTCACATTCCGCTCTTTTACAGATTGCAAGAGATTCATTTTTGCGACCAAAAATTTGATGACTTAACACGTTTCCCAGCAGTAAAATACATAAATATATCTATCTACAAGAGCGAATATGACAACCAACATAGTAATTTTGATTAAAATTTTTATTTATTTTCTGTCTGGTCGGAGATGAAACTTGATAACGTCCTAACTCTAAAAATTTGCCAAGTAATTTAAGAAATATCAAATTATAGGTTTTGATACTTTTTCAGGTAGATAATGAACGACTGATTTAATGGAGTTGGGTTTAGTTAGTCCATTTGAAAGTGTAGATATATTATTAAGATTTTTTCGATGTTATCTATGGGATACATTATTTGTGGAGCAATAACCTTATACGAGGGGCGTTCCAAAAGTTCTCGGCATGTCTCAGATATGGCGCTAACATGACCAAATTATTATGATATTTGTTAAGCGATATCTACTAGATGGCGTACTGTGAAGTTTCAGACACGTGTGTTTAATTGTTTTTTGTAGCGATCGTATAAACAAACCAGTTCTAATATTTTCCAAAAAATGTATAAAAGTGAAGTGCGAGCTGTCCTAAAATACTTCGTTTTAAAAGGTTTAACTCCTACGCATATTCAAAAAGAGTTCAATGTCGTATTAAATGATTCTTCTCCTTCGTCTTCGACGATTAAAAAGTGTGCTGCTGAATTTGAACGTGGTCGTACATCCATTCAAGATGATAAACGCTTAGGACGCCCGAAAACCTCTACGACCAACGAGATTGTGACAAAAATTCACAATAGCGTAATGGTCACCGACGGAAGGTATGCGAGCTGGGTGACATTATAAACATCTGGATAGGCCGGGCCCACCACATTTTACACGATGTTTTGGGTATGATAAAACTTTCCGCGCGATGGGTGCCGCTTTTGTCAACAATTGACCAAAAACTCATTCAAATGAGAATTTGACTTATTTAAATATACGAGGGTTGTATGATAAGCTCTGAAAGAAAAATGTCCGCATTTGGTGAAGAAAAAAATTATTCTCTTTCATTAAGACAATGCAAATTCCATGAGTTAGGATACGAATTTATTCGCATCCACCATATTCGTCAGATTTAGCTTCCAGCGATTATTTCCTATTTCCGAATATGAAAAAATGGCTTGGAGAAAAAAAAATTGGCTCAAAAGATGAGGTAATTGCTGAAAAAATACCTATTTTGAAGGGTTGGAGAAATCGTGTTTTTTTAGATAGGATATAAAAATACAAAAAGGCTGGACTAAGTGTAACGAGCTAAAAGAAAACTATGTTGAAAAATAAAATAAATTTTACACATAAAAATGTTTTTTTTCTTGTTAACGTCAGGTACTTGTCATACGACCCTCGTACAATGCTCAAATTCGATAATTATCATTCAGCTCTCATTAAAAAGTTTTAAAATCTTCTTCTTCGAACAGTTGGTGTCTTAATAAAGCTTAAAATTTTATTATAAAAATATGATTATCTATAATATATATAAAATGCAACGTCTCTCTGTTTGTCTGTCTGTCCGTTAGTGCGCTTATCACTGGAGAACCACTTATCCGATTTACGTACTTTTTTTTTTTAAACATACATATGTTCTCTGGCCAGGTTATAGGATATATTTTATTACGTTAGGTGACATAAGGAATAAGCAGTGACGATAATAGTGAATCAAGTCGGAGAAAAGTTTGCCGCTAGCGCGTTTTCTTGCAATACACTGCCCAAAGCATTAAATAAGAAACAATATTATGTAGCAAAGAATATAATATATATATAATATGCAACGTCTCTCTGTCTGTGTGTCTGTCCGTTAGTGCGCTTATCACTCGAGAACCCCTTATCCGATTTACATGTTTTTATAAATTTATACATGTTCTATATAATTCGATATAAGCCTAGATAATGGGAGATAAATATAAATAATGGGAGATAAGGAGAAATAATGGGAGACAAGCAGAGATAAGTTGAAATAATGGGAGATAAGGAGAAATAATGGGAGATAAGGAGAAATATTGAGAGATAAGCCGAGATAAGCCTAGATAATGGGAGATAAGGTGAGATAATGGGAGATAAGGAGAAATAATGGGAGATAAGGAGAAATAATGGGAGATGAGCAGAGATAAGCCTAGATAATGGAAATTATGTAGAGGTAATGGGAGATAAGGAGAAATATTGAGAGATAAGGGAAAATAATGGGAGATATTTTATTACGTTGGGTAACATAAGGAATAAGCAGTGACGATAGTGGTGAATCAAGCCCACGCGAGCGGAGCTGCGGGCCCGGCTAGTTAGTGATAAATGAAAGAAAAACAAAATAATTTCGTACGCTCCCCGTATATATTTATTAAACACTTGTCTAGGTTGTTTAACCGTTACGAAACGAATTTGATACACATATTATCGGATGGATGGTTTATAACTAGGTGGTCGCTTAACCAGAATACTCGTACATGGTTGTTGCATTGAATTTACCAAGAATAATTTGTATTTTATACCCAGAACAACAAGTCATTAGTGTTGGTGGGGTTTTTATACGTTTTAGAAATCAAAGAGGATATTACACCCGATCGGCTTTGTTCTGGAATCTATACTGCTGGCATGACTTTTTTTGCTTTTCTTACATTTTTGATGGCGACTGTTTTTTGGGACTGCGAAGAAATTTTGGCACAGATCAGGTAACTTTTAAAAAACCCTCCAATATTTATCATCATCATTATTCATTAGCCGCCCTCATTTACTACTAGATATAAGCCTCCTCTAAGATCTTCCACCGATCTCTGTCTTGAGCGGCGTTAACTAAATTTCCTGTCACTCTCTTGATGTCATTGGTCCATATAGTTGATGGTCTACTTCTGTTCCTTTGGTCTTCTTTGGGTCTCCATTCTATTAATCTTTTACATCATCGATTATCATTCCTTCGGATTTATGGCCTGCCCATTTCCATTTAGATTGTGTAATTTTTTGGATAATATATAATACTTTTGTTCGTTGTATGCAAATTATGTGTTATTCTATCCTTTCTTGTGATACCCAGCATAGTTTTCCCCATGGCCCGTTGTGATACTCTCAATTTCTTTTGTTAATGGGAGTGCATCGGCGCTTAATGTGATTACCGGCAAAATACATTGTTCATAAACTTTCCATTTTAACCATATTACCAAACACCCTGCAGCATATCGATCAGCTTCTCAAAAGCCGTCCATCCCAAACCCACACCACAGTATATCTCACGGGTTTGGTTATCTTGGCCAATTTGCAATTCATGACCCAAACACTTGTAATTTTGGACTTGCTCCACTTCATTTTTATTAAATTTCATATTTCGTTCGTAACTAGATTAGTCATAAACTTGGTTTTCTGAAAATTAACATTTAGACCAATATTTGCTGATGTTACTTGCAATTCGGTAAGTATTTGTTGAGCATCACTTAGATTGTCGGTCATTATGATAATATCATCTGCAAAGCGCAGGTGGTTTAGGTATTCGCCATCGATGTTTATGCCTTTTCCATTCCAATTAAGTTCCTTAAAGGCATATTCTAGCACTGATGTAAAAAGTTTAGGAGAAATCGTATCGCCTTGTCTAATTCCACGTCCCATTCGGTATTTACTTGGGAATTCATGGAGTCTTACACTTGCTGTTGCGTTGTTATAAATGAATTGAATTATCCAGGTATATCTGTACTCTATTTTCATTTGCTGTAAGGCAGATAGTATCACCGGTAACTTCACGGTGTCTAAAGCATTTGCAAAATCAACAAATATTACTACGAGTGGTTTATGGTGGTATTCTATAAATTTCTTTTTAAAGATCTTAATGGTCTGGAAATGTTCGTCAGTACCGTACCCTCTTCTAAAGTCAGCCTGTTCGCGTGGTTGATAAAAATCCAGTTTTCGTTCTAAGCGTTTAGTTATGATTTTGGTGAACCACTTATGCAAATAAGAGAGCAAACTGATTGGTCTATAATTTTCAAGGTCGGTTATATCTCCCGTTTTGTGAATGAAGACAGTCCCTGCGTTATTCCATTTGCTTGGGATTATGCTATTTCTCAAGCAGAGGCGGAAAAAGGAAACTATAAATCTCAACAATCCTTTACACCCATGTTTATAACTTCAATTACGATCTGATGTTCTTCAGGAGTTTTAATATTTTTCACTTCTCTAAGAGAACCCTTTACTTCTTCCAGTGGTCTCTCTGATAATTCTTATGAGCCTTGGTTGATTAATTTATGTTTTTGTAATTTCGAAGCTTCAGTTGTCGACTCTCGATGCTGACTTGTGTATCGTCTTCTACAGAATTCTTCTGCAAATTCTATAAGTCTTTTCCTGTTTGTTTTTTCATTTTCTTCACTCTATTTAAGTCTGTGTATTTCTCTTCTTCCATCCGTTAATTTCCTTCTGAACACTTTCGTGCTTTTATTTTCTTCAATTGTTCGTTGTATTTTCTTATCTTCCGCATCTCTTTAGAGATTATCTTATTTAAGTTTCTTAGTTTCTCTGAATCTCCATTTGGTTCTCTTCTTTTAAGTGTCCTTACTCAGTTTTTCATCTTTTAGATTCTATAATGGTGTCGTTCAATGTTTCGATGTCGTTTGGAAGGTCGTGACTCAATCTCAGGTTAATAGATTCTACACATTTATCGATATTTTCTGGTTAGTTTCAAATTTCTTTTTTCCTCTTGTACACCATTTTTTTTTTTCATTTTTCAGTTTTATTCCAATTGTAGGTCTCACTGCTTGGTGGTCACTTCCCACGCAAAGTTTGTTCACGATGTTATTTTTGGTTCTGTTACAAAAAGTCAATCTCGTTTTTAGTTTTTCCATTAGGACTCATGTCCATTTGCGCTGAGTCTTCTTTTTCAAAAAGCTGTTCATTACATATAAACGATGGCAGTGTAAAAAATTTAGTAACATTTGTCCTATCTCTTGTTTGTACCTTCCAATCCAAATTTTCGTACTGCTGTTTGAGATTCATCGATTTGTGTTGCAATTTTGGCATTAAAACCTCCCATGAGGAAGGTATAATGGCACTTTTTTATCTTATATATGAATACAATGTAACGTCTGAAGTTATTATTGTTTTTCACTGCATGCAAAAGACATACTTGGGAACTAGAATGATGCTTTATTTGTGTTTCCATGTAGCACTACATTATTAAGTATTAGAAGACTAAACTTCTACCTATTGTTCTTTCACTTCTAACTGTCATAAAACCGTTTTAATGGCCAAAACCACGCATATTTAACAATTATCTACGGACTAAACAATCCTATCTCAACCAGTACAAATAAGAGATGTTAAACATTTAATTCCTCTTAACTATGTTGAAACAAAGAGGACTGTTTGCACTAAGATGATGACCCATGTCGGCGAGACTTTGTTGACCAGTCGTGTCAACAAGACAAATTGTTTGATGGAAAAAAGGGAGACAAGTTCTCTTACGGTTTTACGACAGTATGGGGAAAATAAATATGAATAATAATGTTGTAAAGGTAGAGAGCTTATTTGTTTTGAGCAAGCGCAAAATCTGCGATAAATTTTTGCTTTTTGATTGAAATTACTGAATCAAAAGGCTTTTTCAAAACTGCCTTCTAACCTATTTTATTAGTTTATATTCAAGCTTATAGCTAATAAACGGTCATTTATAATTGATTATTGATTTTATAATTGCAACTTTCGAAAAACGAGTGAGTTTAAGCATGGCGCAAAAATAAAATTTCTTATTACTTACTTACCGAAAGCTGTGGATTCACGATAACACCTGCTCTATACTCCTGATTTACCACTTTGCGACTTTCTGCTCAAATATCTCAGGGTCCGAAAGTATTGTTCGGATAATGAGTTGAAATACGCTCGCTGTATCGGCATTTTTTGCGAACTAATCGATAAACGCTGGATTAAATGTATTAGTGTAGAGGGTATTTATGAAGAAAAAAATTTTTAAGCTAAGAAGATAACTTAAAAAAACACGGCTAAGTACAAGTCGGACTTGCGCAATTAGTGTTCCGTCGTATAAAATGATCAGGAGCTGCACAAAACACACCTCAAATGAGTTTTCAACAAAGTTAGATAATGCAATTTTCATTCAATCTTCACCTTATGGAGCACATTTCAGAATTTTTTCGAAATTTTTTGATTAGTATTCTTCGAACAATAACTGTTTATCAAAGGTTTTCGAAAAAGTTATTTACAATAAGATAACTCCATTTCTTGATAATAACAAAGTTTTAACCACACACCAGCACGGTTTTAGAGAAAAGCACTCTACAGAGACCGCAACGATCGACTTTATAAAGAATATATATAAAAAAACTTGATATAAATGAGAAAGTAGTAGCTCTACTATTTGATCTAACAAGGGCATTTGACACAATAGACCCAGGCTTTGTTGTTAAAAAATTTGAAAGGCTAGGTATTAGAGGACCACTAAATAAATGGTTTAATTCATTTTTGAAGGGTAAAAATTGGTAATATTTTTTCGCAAATGACAAAACTGTGACTTAGGGACCCCTCAAGGCAGTGTCCTGGGTCATCTAATTTTCTTGTTGTTCATAAACGACTTACCTGAATACATTTCATGTGGAATCGTTTTTTATATTCGCTGACGATACGACCATAGTCATCTCAGCCAAAGATGAGAAACTCCTTTTGGAGAAAAAAATTAGAATAATATTAACTGAGTTCTCAAACTGGTGTAAAAAGAATAACCTTATAATAAATCTATCAAAGACCGTGTCTGTGGAATTTAAGGCAAAAATGCGCAAACCAATAAACCTACATATTGAATTTAATAATATGAATTTGCCTGTTAGGCATAGTTCTAAGTTTTTAGGAATCATAATAGATTCTAACCTCGAATGAAACTATATTATTAAGTAAAACTTTTTATTCTGTAACTGAATTTGAAAGTTATCTGCTGGGCGGAGTGTGAACATTATTCTTGATAACATCCTTACTTAATTAAAGCATTTTCAGTATGTATTTTGTTTGCTATAAATTTGTTTATTATAAATATGTATGTTATGTTTTTCGTTATATCTTGTATTTACTGTGTATTAATGTGTTTAATAGTAAGATTTCTTAATTTTTTTTTTATCTATTATTCTTGATATTACCTAAGATGGGATCATACATCCCTTTGATGACATGTCCTATCTACAACTTTTGTAGCTGAAAAGATGAATAAATTGTCTATTGTCTATATATATAAAGAAAGTTTGTGCGAGTAATACATCATATATATTTTTAAACTCGTGTTTTCACAAGCTTTCATTTGACACCTCACTCGATAAGCTTGAAAAAAAAATTTCACTTTCGATATCACTCTCCGAAACTCACCCCTTAAGTCAAAATTTAACCTTCAAAACTACACGGCTCTGACTGGGCCATCAATTCCAATATTTGTGGCAAATATCAACTTTCTATGTCGAATAGTTTCGGAAAAAAAACGCTGTGATAAGTGAGACAGACAGACATACAGTCTGTCAAGTAAGAAGTATTCGCGATAATTCATTTTTGGTAGATGTGATACGACAAAAAATCGGTAGAAGGAACCTTCGTCTGGGACGCATTTTAGTAAACGTATCAGTCGATTCCGTACTTTCGTCGAAATCTCGTAAAATTCAAAATGAGCCACTTGTGTGCGCGTCGGTTCTAGGCAATCTTTTTTTGTTCCCATCCAAAGAGGTCTAAAATGACACACACAAAGTTACTCCGAAAGTCGAAAAACGACGTGTCTATTTTCACGGGACCCAAAATTCACGCTTAAGAAAATCGGGTTTGAATATGTCCCATGAGACCATTCGGCACCATCTTCGTGCTCATGATGTCAAATTCCGAAGAATGTTGAAGAAACCTTCGCTGGGCGAAACTCATGTCGCGAAGCGGCTCGCTTGGGCCCACGATAAGATATTAAAGGGGCCCTCACAATCGCCGGACGCCAACCCTATTGAAAATGTTTGGTCCTTTGTAAAGAGAAAGCTCAGAGGAAATAATGTGAGTTCTCAGTTGTCTCGCGAGATTCGAAAAATTTGGAGATCATTGCAGAAAATCTCGTCTAATAGAAATTGTATGCTAAATAATTCTTAATGATGAAGACTCTCTCATGACAAAGTTTCAAGTTGAGTACCTTCCCCTAAAACGTTATTACTATCGCCCAAAAAACTATTTCATTTCTATTTCAAGTATTATAATATCATTTCGTTTGAGAATTATGGTGCCAACAGATCGGCAGACCGACAGCCAAATAGACACACCGACGGAAATAGGAAAACTTGTTTTTCTTGATCTAAGAACCCATTATGCTATTTTTTCCCACAGTCCGGGGACATCGGCACAGGAACGAAACGTTAAGCAACTTCACGCAACTTAAGCCGATGCGATGGTATCACACCGGGTGTTGCCTGGTGGGATCTGGGCATCTATCATCTTACTTGTTTTTTCAGTCGCCTTCTACAAGAGGCAAAATATACCGGGGCTGATATTTTGTTCCGTGCCTCCACTATAAATAATAAGCTAAATATTTATAAAATGTCGCAACCAAACATCAGGAAAAATTCTCATAATAATATTGAAACTATATAATATCCAGCCAGGAGAGATTGGTCTAAGGATAAACATCGCCAAAATCATATTAATGACAAATGGCGACTGTGATAAAGAAGCAGAACTGAACACAGAAAATCACAAGAACGGATTCATACGTATATCTTGGACAAAAAATAGTAATATCCAAGGAAAACTTGCTTGGTTGGCATTTAGCATTTGATCAATGCGTATTGCTAGTATTGACATACGGAACGGAAACGTGGACTTTGAATCAAGACATCATAAATCGCCTATAAGTAGCTCAAGGAGCGATGGAAAGAAGAATGTTGGGAATATCGTTGAAGGATAGGCTGACTAATGAAGAAATTCGAGGAAGATAAGTGATGTAGCTGAGAGCAGGTTGAAGTGGAGATGGGCGGGTCATATCGCAAGACTCTCTGATAATCGGTGTTCCCATAAATTAATCAACTGGAGGCCCTGGAACGAGAAAAGAAGTAGAGGACACCCGCAAACCCGATGGTCTGATAACATCGGAAGACTAGTGGAATATAACTCGATAAACACGGTCCAAAACCGAAGAAGATGGACGTACTTAGGGGAGGTTTATGTCCGACGATGGACTGCATAGCTGATGATGATGGTGATGATGAGTCCATCGTTGGTCGACATAATATTTAATGATCTCCACCCCTTTCACTTTTTTTTCCCTGTTAAAATTAAAAATAACGAAAAATACTGCATAATTATTTATAGTAAATAAATAATGCCATAGTTCTCAAAAATTGTGCGAAGGAACAAACACCAGTTTTCCGTAGACTTTTCAACCTATCCTACAGAGAGGGAATATTTCCTTCCTGCTGGAAATGTGCCACAGTTCAGCCGATACCTAAAAAAAGACCTGGCCAAATAACTACCGACCGCACTGCTTTCAATAATATCGAAAGTCATGGAAAAGGCTATCGATCAGGATCTTCTAAAATATCGTGAAGGATCCAACATTATTAGCGATCACCAAAATAGCCTTCGTAAACATAAATCAACAGGAGATCTTCTGACTTATGTAACACATATTTGGAATAACGCAATTGAATACTTTGGAGAATCTCGAGTGGTTGCTCTTGACATATCCAAGATATCCAAGTGTTATGCACTTATGGTATGTCTGAAAAGTTCTGTTTGTGGCTCTCATGTTTCCTCAGAGAGCGAGTGGCAGTCGACGGATTTCTTAGTAACATCTGCACTATCAACACCGGTGTGCCCCAAGGCTCCATACTGTCTCCTACTATCTTTCTCATTTACATTAACGATCTGTTGGAAAAGACCGGGAATCCAATCTACAGCTTTGCAGATGATAGTAAGCTTATCTCGTCATTCACTTTGAACGCTCGGACATCGGCTACTCAGACGAATATCCGCAGACAGCAGGAAGTCATTCAACTTAACAAAGACCTGGAAGAAATTCTATCTTGGGGTGGCAGTAACCAAGTGGAATTTAACGCTACAAAAACCCAGGCGGCCGTTTTTTCTAAAAAAGTTAACGTTGCTGAATCCGACATACTTATGTCGGGGCACTCCATTCCTCTAACATCATCACTCAATTTATTAGGCGTTAATTTGGGAGCAAATATGTCGTCCTGATATGAAGATGTTGCAGGCATAGCAAGGAGTGCTTCTCAAAAGTTGGGAATATTATTTCGAACCAGAAAGCTTTACACTCCACAACAGCTGTTAATTCTTTACAAAGCTCAAATTCGACCAACTATGGAATACTGCTCCCATGTTTGGGGCTCTGCTCCCAAATATACACTGCATTTGTTGGATTCTATTCAGAGAAGAGCTGTTCGTCTGATAGAAGATGCGGAACTGACCGGCGGCGGCCTTGATTCGCTGGAACATCGAAGAACGGTTGGCGATCTGAGCCTATTCTACAAGTATTTTCATGGAAAGTGTTCGAAGGATGTAGCCCGTTTAATTCCTCCCAAAGCGGTGCATGTTAGAAATAAACGTCGCGTTAATACTTCACATCCGTATGACGTTCAGATTGTTACTCCTCGTACAACGTTTCTCAAATAGTCTTTTATATGGAGAACATCATCCCATTGGAATGTGTTTCCCACCGAGTACAATTTACAGCGATTCAAGAACAACGTGAATCGCTCTTTTCGCACACATGTCGCTCCTGTAGCGCTTTAGGGACTTCCCTGCAGCACGTGTGCTAGACCCATAAAAAAAACAGGAAAGATTCCTATAATTTTATTAAAACTATACAACAACATTTGCCCACTCTACCCCTTACCACATTAAATTGAAAGTAATGTAAAAACAAGTTAATATTCAGATTCCTCAACCCCAAAAACCCTGAAAACGACAGCTGCAGGGAAATCCCCAAAGCTCTACAGGAACGGCGCTTAAGTAACTAAGAAAGAGGAGCATGAGAGACTATGTTTTTAGTGTCCTAGGAACCCTGAAAAGTGAAGAAAAGCGAAAATCTCGAAGTAATTTTTCCACAAATACAATAATTCCCTTCAGCAAGAAAAATAAAAAATGTTAAAGTACTCATATTAACGTCACAATATTAATTATATTAATTACACAATATTTTAGCGTAAAATATCATAAAGTTAGAAGACAGGAAATACTTAACTAAGCAGTATGTAACAGCTAACGTCACACACTCCGAGAAGAATAAATGATAACGATAATATAAGTTTAAAATTAAATTTTCACTAAAAATTTAAGACACCAATCATTTTATAGATAAAAAAATAAGGTTCATTTAAAACAATAATGACTCATGAGACTGTGGGAAACTAATAGGTTGAAAAGTGCCATTGTCGTCGGGTCACTTATCGTTCTCCATAAGTGTTTACCGACAGGTCTGACGAGTATAGTACCTGGTGAGTCGATTAAACGGAATCAGCGTTTTTGTTTGCTCTTTCTGAAATCAAGTCTATTGAAATTAAAATACAAAAAAAAAATTCTAAGTAATTATTTGCAGGAGTACTCGTTTTTGTCTCTTTTTCTCCACATGACCATACCAGCATAGTTATTTTGTGAATGTTCTCTGTTTCCACATTCACTATATCTCTAATTCTTTTTTTGCTAACTTATTATACGAGGCTCGTTTTTAAAGTAAGTACGTTTGGTATTAAAAAACACAAGGCCATTTTTTTTTACATAAATATCCGGACCTTAATCTATTTTTTAACATAATTTCCACCGTACGCACTTTTCGTATCGTATCGTATTCCATCCTCATAGAAATCTGCCGCCTGGTTTGCTAACCACTGCAGCACAGCCATTTTGGCGTCGTCGTCGGTGTTATAGCGCTGATCACTTCTTTAAGTGCAGGAAGAAATGGTAATCGCTGAGAGCTAGGTCACGGCTATATAAGGTGTAATCAAGTTGTTCCCAACCATATGACACGATGTGGTCTTGGGTTCGATGAGCCACGTGTAGGCGAGCATTGTCGTGAAGCAAAACGGCGGTCTCGCAAAATGACTCAGCATTGGCTGTGTCCCTCTGGAGCCCAAAATCCACAAGTAACACCCCCTGCCTATCCAGCAACTGCTTTTAATAATCATGAGGGGGAATGTTTCGAATTGATGGTGCCAGATTTCTCGAAAATTACGCAGAATCATAAATTAGAAACTTTTCCCCGTGAAAGTAAACTAAATTTTTAATTCGAAGCGCAGATTATAGAGCATGAAAATAATCTGAGTAATTGTATATGAGACATAAAATAGGATTTTTTGGCACCAAATTAATCACCGGTATATTTAAACTGCAACTGAGTCTGATCTTAATTTACTAAAAAAAGCTGTTACGTTGGGATTTCGAAACTTTTGGCACAATAACACTACACAACAGTCATCATCACTACACTAAACACTTTATTTTTGCCCTCGAAGCGTGTTTCGTTAACCATGTTAGCATCATCAGGAAAAAATTTCTGTTTGCGCCTCAAAATACGCTACAGGGGCTTTCAACTCATAATCTGAGAAAAATTTCGGGCCCCTGAGGTCTTTCTTCACATATTTGAACATAAATAGGTCGGAGGGACCTAAATCAGGGCTATAGAGGGAATGTTGTAAGTCGGCCAATTCCCAGCCTTCGGTAATGGTTTGAACGGTGCCAGCCTTGTGGACCCTACAGTTGACATGTAACAGCAAAGTTTTGATTCTCCATGAATGTGTACGTTTCTTCCTAATTGCGCCTGCTTCGGGTCTTAGATCGTCCTTCCGTAAAACCCTCCATTAATTGTAGATCATTTTTCCATTTCTTGAATAAGCAAAATTCCCCCAAAAAAACCTTTTTTCGCCTTCTACGTAGAAAAAAAATTGTAGAAACTGTAAAATGCTACAAACTCGAATAACTTTTTAGGCCTGTTATAGTTAATACTAAGAATTATGGTACCTATGCATCAAAATACGGTTTAGACTTTAAAAGGATTTAATTTCGATCGATGAAATGTTATATTTGGTATCTTATTGGAATTGGTTCTGATGCATACGAGTAACAGACGTCTATTCACAGTGTAAAGTAATTTAATTTTAAAGTTAATTAATTTTTAAATAAAAATAACAACAATAAAACAACTTAAGCGATCTGACCACAAACATAAGCTCATAATGGTCGCAACCGACATAAAACACTTCCAGCATAAGTGGACACACATACCATACCATTAAAAAATCCAAGAAACAACTAAAAACTCATGTTCCATCCTTTCGGATGGCGCTTCTCTTTTATTTCTGAATGAGAATGGGTACCACTCCGATGGTACCAGACGACCGCCGGTTCGCGATAACCATCACCACATTGTTTGTTATGTGGGCACAACCTAAAGAAGAATTTCAAATTGGCTTTTATACAAATTCTCACCGAAGTTCTCGTCAGGGATGGTACCACAAGACTGCTTCTCTTTTTTCACTTTTCGTTTCGAAAGAGTTCAGTAATATTATGGAATCTTCCTAATAACGCTGCAAGTTGCAACTTGCTAACGTTGTTATGAAGATAGCGTTGTGATTTTTATAATGGATACGAAAAAAGAACAGCGCGCGTCTGTGAAATTTTATTTTAAACTCGGGAAACGTATGAAATGATTATGAAAGCATTTTTGGACAAAGCCCTGACCCGTCCCAAAATGTTCAAGTGCTTTTCGCAATTTATAATCGGTAAAACTTTCTATTGCTTATAGAACATTCCAGGAGCGAAAAGAGTTTTCTTCTGCATTATGACAATTTACAGGCCTAAAGTTTGTTCTTAGCGTGAAGAATTCCATGTCTGTCGCTCCCCCCTTTATTCGCTTGATTTAACACCCTGTGAATTCGGACGATTCCTACATATGGAGATGAAAAGGTCGCCGTTTCGAGATGGTAAAGGGGGTACAACGCGAAATGCAAGCCGCACTGCAAGCAGTAAGAATATTAACCTTCCAAAAAAAAAACGTTCGACCAGTGAAAAAAACGGTGAAACCAGTGCATGCGGATGCAAGGGAACTACTTTGAAGGTGATGGGAGTCACAAAGCCTGGCAGTAACTGCTTCAGAATTCATAACTTTAGTCCAAAAACTTTTGCTCAGTGTATTATTACAAAAATTATGTAATCTGGATTGGGCTTTATAAATCTGAAATTTTAAGTAGAAAGAAAAACTTGTTCGGTTTCTTTTTATACAGGGGGTGTATTAATTTTAGGTTTTGCACATTTACCAGGTACAATACGACTTAATAACTCTTGTCAGTAGCTCTTATTACAAAGCAGCTGCATGGCTTAGAACATATTGATATTTGAGTTTATTATTTGTTACATGGTAACACCCCAAAACCCCGTATCCGATACCCATAATTTGTAGAATATAATGATTAGGGTAGGCCCGCCCTGCCTCCGGATGCCAATCTGTTAAGATATGATTTATATTCGGGTTTCTACGATCTGACGGTTAAATCCGACAACTCGGGTAGACAAAAGTCAGTGCGATGGTGTGGAATGCAAATTGTTTTTAAGGTGATGACTAAATTGTTTAGGCATGGTGTTTTAATTAAAAAAAAAAACGGCCAAACGCAAGGCGGACTTGCGCAATTAGTGTTCCGTAAGGTGACTGCTTTTAAAATAAAAATTTTTGTTACGAAGGTATAAAATGATCAGTGATTTCACAAAACACACCTCAAGTGGGTTTTCAACAAAGTTTGTTTCCGATCTTTGTTTTTATATACCAGATAAATTATCATTCCTACTAATTTTCATTCAATCTACACCTTATGGAGAATATTCCAGAATATTTTCGAAATTTTTTTATTTGTACTCTTAAGAGATAGGGTTGGGGGATCGCGATTTTTGGCAATTTTTAGCTTTCATTTAACACGCCACTCGATGACCGCGAAAAATTTTTTTTTTTTAATATACCAGATAAATTATTAAAGATAATGTTCTCGTGATATTTTTCATTCAATCTACACTTTATGAAGAGTATTTCAGAATTTTTTCGAAATTTTCTGATTAGTTCTGTTAGAGACAGGGAGGGGGGACAGCGATTTTTGGCAATTTTTTCCAAATAATATAAAGAAAAGTTTGCGTGAGTATTACATCATATATATTTTTGAACTCGTGTTTTCATAAGCTTTCATCTGCCTCCCATGACCTTGAAAAAATTTGTTTTTTTTTCACTCTTGATTTACCCCTCAAAAATACTCCCTTAAGTCAAAACTACTTAATTCTTATATTTGTAACAAATATCCACGTTGTATGTTAAATAGTTTCGGAGAAAATTGGGTGTGACGGTCAGACAGACAGACAGAGGGCCACCGAAGTGATCCCATAAGTGTTCCGTATGGAACACTAAAAATGCTCTTTTTAATATATTTAAGAACAGATTATATTAAGTGTACATACAAATCGATGCTTTTTTTTTGCGTTAACAAATAGTTTATTTATTTACGAACAGAACTTCATTAAAAAAATGTTTTTATTATTCTTCACGAACAGAGCTTATGATGGTATTGCCACAGTAAACATAAAATACAGTAGCGACGCTCAAGAAAATATTTAGGTCCTGTTTTTTATCATGCATGCGTCCCCTAGCATACCACCAACATGGCTGCCAGCGCGGTCGCCGGTTGTGTTTACATCTGAATTTCAAGGAGAATCTTTCTATAACGTGCTTCGAAATTCATTATTAATAATTTTCCAATAAGTAAATGACTCGTTTGACGTTATAATTGAAAATAATTATAAATAACCGGTCAAGTGCAAGTTGAACTTGTGCAATTAGTGTTCCGTACGTTGATTGCTTTTAAAATAAAAAATTTTGTAACGGAGGTATAAAATGATCAGTGATTTCACAAAACACACCCCAAATGAATTTTCAACAAAGTTTGTTTCCAATCTTTACTGAAAATTGATGACCTTGAAATTTTTGTTTTTTTTATATTCCAGATAAATTATTAAAGGTAATGCACTCGTGATAATTTTCATTAAATCTACACCCCGTGGAGAATATTCCAGAGTTTTTTTAAAATTTTTTGATAAGTACTTTTCGAGATAAGGCGGGTGGACAGCGATTTTTCGCGATTTTTTAAAAATAATACAAAGAACAGTGCGCGCAAGTATTACATTACATATATATTTTTTACTCGTGTTTTCACAAGCTTTCATTTGACACCACACTCGATTACTTAGTAAAAAAATTTTTTTTTCACTTCCGATTTCACCCCCCAAAACTAATCCCTTAAGTCAAAATTTAACTTTCAAAACTACATGGCTCTGATGAGGCCATCAGTTCCTATATTATTACCAAATTTCAATTTTCTATGACAAATAGTTTCGGAGAAAATAGGGTGTGACAGACAGACAGACGGACAGACAGACACCGAAGTCATCTTATAAGTGTTCCGTACGGAACACTAAAAAGATGTCAAGGGGTTTTTGTTGTGCGGTTAGTGCTTGTAAAAGTATATGTGGTATCTCTAAAGGAGTTAGTTTTCCCAAAGATCCTAAAAGGTAATTTATTCATAATTCTTTATTTCTATTATGCAATATATTATATAACTAGCAGTGCCAGCGGCTCCGCTCGCGTGGATTTCGTTCACTATTATCGTCACTGCTCATTTCTTATATTACCTAACGTAATAACATATATCCTATAACCTATGTATGAATTAAGAAAAAACACGTAAATCGGATAAGTGGTTCTCGAGTAATAAGGGCACTAACGGATAGACACGCAAACAGAGACACGTTGCATTTTATATATATTATATTCTTTGCTACATGATATTGTTCCATATTGAATGGTTTAGGTACCGTATTGCAAGAGAACGCGCTAGGGGCAAACTTTTTCCGACTTGATTCACTGTTATCGTCACTGCCTATTTCTTATGTAATCTAACGTAATAAAATATAGCCTATAACCTGGCCAGAGAACATATGTATGTTTAAAAAAAAAAAAAAGCCTACGTAAATCGGATAAGTGGTTATCCAGTGATAAGCGCACTAACGGACAGACAGACAAACAGACAGACAGACGTTGCATTTTATATATATATTATAGAAGATTATCTTTCATATTAAAATTGTTTACTAGAGTTAAGTTATATTATCTGCTAAAATTCGCCTGACCTAAACTAAATTTTCTACACTCAATCTCGGCATGCAAAAAGTAGTAATTTTCCAGCACGAATGAGTTTGAATAAATCAGTGCATGGATTTAATTTCTTTATATAAGTAGTATATAGGCACGAAAAGTCATTAGTTCTCTGAAAATTATTATATGATATTAGATTTAACTAACGATAAAATGGAGCAAAAAGGGTGTTCACTTCATTTTTAAGTTATTATAGTTATTTTCAATCTCTCCAGATTACTGGCATTCGCTGAAATATAAGGAACATGATTGCTGACATTATACGCGCGAAGCTAAAAGTGTGCAGAGATATATTCCCAAAATGAACATGTTCCCCCCCTCACGGATAATATCTCTATATTCATATCTATATATCAATATCATACCAGCAATATGGTGACAGGTCATGTGATCATTATAAACTCGAACCACTTAAGATCAAAGGTGCTGAGTCGGACTGGCGCTACTATTTTTTCGTTTATTATGGTATTGCGTTCATGCTTGCTGGTGATCGTCTTGACATTCACGAAATTTTTTACGTGGCCGATCTTTAATTTTGTATACTAGGTGTACAAGTATGAAATGCGAATTTCAGACAACAGATGGTGCACCAATGCAGTTTGTGCTATAAAGATTTGACACTGCGCCATTTTGTTGTGTCATCAACAAGTGTCAGATGCGCACGAGTGATAAATAGGAAAAGTGTATCCATAGTGTTGTGTTGTTATGTTCAATATCAATAATTTTTTGTTTCCATTTGAAGAAAACTGCTGTTGAATCATACCGATTACTTCGAGAAGCTTATGGTGAACATGCTCCGTCGCAAGATACGTGTGAACGATGGTTTCGGCGTTTCAAAAGTGGTGACTTCGATGTTGCAGACAAGGAACGTAGAAAACCGCCAAAAAAATACGAAGAAGTGGAACTGCAAGCATTGTTGCACGAAGATGATTCGCAAACACAAAACCAACTCGCCGAGCAATTGGGCGTTAGTCAACAATGGGCTACGAAAGATGGGAAAGATTCAGAAGACCGGTAGATGGGTACCACATGAGTTGAACCACAGGCAAATGGAAAAGCGCAAATACACGTGTGGCATTTTGCTCGCTCGGTACAAAAGGAGTCGTTTTTGCATCGTATAGTTACAGGGGATGAAAAGTAGATTAGTTTGAGAACCCTAAGCGCAAAAAATCATGGGTAGACCCAGGCGCACCATCCACATCGACCGCAAGACCGAATCGCTTTGCAGAAAGACGATGCTCTGTGTTTGGTGGGACCAGAGGGGCGTGGTCTAGTATGAGCTGTTAAAACCTGGGGGAAAACGGTTAATATTATTAAACGTTACCAACAACAATTGACCGATTTGAGCCGTTCGCTGCTTGAAAAAAGGTCAGAGTACCGAAAGAGGCAACACGAAGTCATTTTTCTTCATGACAATGCTCCATCACATATGGCAAAACCAGTTCGCGACACGTTGGAAGCACTCAGCTGAGAAGTTCTACCCCATGTGGCTTACTTACCAGACTTGGCTCCTTCCGATTACCACTTGTTTGCATCGATGGGTCACGCACTTGCTGACCACCGCTTTGGTTCGTACGAAAATGTGAAAAAAAAAAGAGCTCGATGAATGATTCGCAGCAAAAGGGGAAGATTTTTACTGGCGTGGTATTCCCGAAAGATGGGAAACATATAACAAGGGATGGAGCATACTTTAAATAAAGCACTTTTTATCATTCTTCAGAATTTAGCATGTTTTTTTAGAAAAAAAATCCGCATTTCATACTTCATACTACACCTGGTAATATAATCACGTCAATTTGAATACAGATGTATTTTTATTATTTTTATTGTGTCCTTATCACCTATGCCTGCCTCTAGTAGTAGATTACGGAGTACATTCTCAAATGAATGTAATTTCACCCTTGATCTAGCCTGAAGCCGAGCTCGACGTCAGACCGCACAAGATCTTTAACTGAAAACCAGGCCCATGGAGAGGTCTCATGTATAATGCAACTTTCAATTTAATTTGTTATGGTTAACATTAAGTATAACAAATATAATTGATTTTACCGACAATGTCTCCTTTTTTTTCTTGAATAATTATTCAGGATACACTTCAATGACCTTTGGACTTCCCACTAAGCTAGGAAATTCCGTGTTTAATATACTCTATTAAAATATTCTCCATTAGAGGAAAAACCTTAATTAAAAAATAATTATTTCTTATTTACACACAAACAATAAACAAAAACATTAGGTACTTGCTCAAAATTTGTTCCGGGTAGTGAATGTTGTCATTTTTTATGCGTGTTAAAATTTACACACCACGATTTCGTCTGCCTAGTCTCATGTAGCTTGTATGAAATCATGGAACTGGTGGCGAATGCACTTATTTTTAGTGTTCCGTACTTATAAGATCACTTCCGTGTTTGTCCGTCTGTCTCACCGGATTTTCTCGGAAACTATTTGACATAGAAAGTTGAAATTTGGCGCTAATATAGGAATTAATGGCCTCATCAAAGCCGTGTAGTCTTGAAAGTTAAATTTTGATTTAAGGGGTTCGTTTTAGAGGGGTGAAATCAGAAGTAAAAAAAAAATTACCAGATCATCGAGTAGGGTGTAACATGTAACACTTGCGCATACTTTTCTTTTTATTAACACGTAGGCTGAAAAGTTTTTGGTCTAGCTACTTAAAATACATTTTTTTTTGGAAAATTCGACTCTATTCATCAACATAGTCTCCTTCAAGAGCTATACAATCAGTTAACTTTCTTGTAGAAGGATTTGTCTTTGCCTTTAAAATAGGTCTCAGTTTCGGCGATAACTTCTTCACTGGACTACTCAGTTTATATCACCACTTTATTTTTGCACTCGACGCGCCTTTCGGTAAGCATGTTAGCTTCATCAGGAGCAATGATTGACTGTCAATCATCGCTCCTGATGAAGCTAATACAGTTATAAACTGAGTAGTGTCATTGTGCCAAAGATTCCATATTCTCAACTTAGTTTCTTCATTGGAGCCAAATCTTTTTCCCGCGAGCATTTTTCTGAGGTCTGCGAATAGATAATAATCGCTGGGGGCCAAATCTGGAGAATACGGTAGATGAGGAAGCAATTCGAACTTCAATCCATGCAATTTTGCCATCGTAACCATTGACTTGTGACATGGTGCATTGTCTTAATGAAAGAGCACTTTTTTCTTGTTCATATGGGGCCGTTTCTTTGCGATTTCTGCCTCCAAAAGCACCAATAACTTTATATAATATACGCTATTGATGGTTTTTCCCTTCTCAGCATAGTCGATGAAAATTATTCCATGCGCATCCTAAAATACAGAGGCCAAAACTTTTCCAGCCGACTGTCGTGTGTTTGGTCGCTTCGGGCGGCTTTCACCGGCTGCTGTCCACTCAGCCGACTGCCGGTTTGATTCCGGTGTGTTGTGGTGGATCCATGTTTCATCCATTGTCACATATCGCATGAAAAAATCCTTTTTATTGCTCTTAAACAGGTCCCAACAGCGCTCAGAAACATCAACACGTTGTTGTTTTTGGTCCACTGTGAGCAAACGCGGTACCCATTTCGAACAGAGCAACATGTTCTTTTGATATTTTTAGAGTGTCGGCTATCTCACGCAATTTCCCTTTACGGTCATCCAAAACAATTTTGTGGATTTTTTTGATGTTTTCCGGTGTAACCACCTCATTTGGGAGTCCAGAGCGTTCAGCATCATTTGTATCTATACGACGATACTCTAATAAACTAATTTCTTTGGCAATTATGATTTCAGATGATCCAGCTGCCAGTAATCATGCACGCTGTAATGCTTCTTAAAAAAAGAGATTGGAAGGGAACGGGTGTAGCGCCGCGATTTTTTTTAAATTAAAATTTCACATATTGTATCTTAAGCTACCAGGTGTACAAGTATGAAATGCGGATTTTTTTTCTAAAAAAAACATGTTAAATTCGGAAGAACGATAAAAAGTGCTTTATTCAAAGTATGCTCCATCGCTTGTTATACATTTTTCCCATGTTTCGGGCAATTTGTGAATAACACGCCAGTAAAAATCTTCCCCTTTTGCTGTGAACCATTCATCGAGCCATTTTTTCACCATCTTCGTACGAACCAAAGCGCTGCTCAGCGAGTGCGTGACCCATCAATGCAAACAAGTGGTAATCAGAAGGAGCCAAGTCTGGTGAGTAAGCCGCATGGGGTAGAATTTCCCAGCTGAGTGCTTCCAACGTGTCGCGAACTGGTTTTACCGTATGTGATGGAGCAATGTCATGAAGAAAAATGACTTTGTGTTGCCTCTTTCGATATTCTGGCCTTTTTTCAAGCAGCTAACGGTTTAAATCGGGTCAATTGTTGCTGGTAACGTTTAGTATTAACCGTTTCCCCAGGTTTTAACAGCTCATAATAGACCACGCCCTTCCGGTCCCACCAAACACAGAGCATCGTCTGCCAAAGCGATTCGGTCTTGCGGTCGATGTGGATGGTGCGCCTGGGTCTACCCATGATTTTTTGCGCTTGGGATTCTCAAAATAAATCCACTTTTCATCCCCTGTAACTATACGATACAAAAACGAGTTCCTTTTGTACCGAGCGAACAAAATGTCACACGTGTTTTTGCGCTTTTCCATTTGCCTGTCGTTCAACTCATCTGGTACCCATCTACCGCTCTACTGAATCTTTCCCATCTCTCGTAGCCGATTGGAAACAGCGTGTTGACTAACGCCCAATTGTTCGGCGAGTTGTTTTTGTGTTTGCAAATCATCTTCGTCCAACAATGTTTGCAATTCCACATCTTCGTATTTTTGGGCGGTTTTCCACGTTCCTTGTATGCAACATCGAAGTCACCACTTTTGAAACGCCGAAACCATCGTTCACACGTATCTTGCGATGGAGCATGTTCACCATAAACTTCTCGAAGTAATCGGTATTATTGAACAGCAGTTTTCCACAAATGAAAACAAAAAATTAATGCTGTCCGCGAATGCTCTTTGTTCGGTATAAATTTCCACATATTGAACACAACAACACAACACTATGCGCACACTTTTCCAATTTATCACTCGTGTGCGTTTGACACTTGTTGATGATACAACAAAATGGCGCAGTGTCAAATTTTTATAGCACAAACTGCATTGGTGCACCATCTGTTGTCTGAAATCCGCATTTTATATTTGTACACCTGGTAGGTATTATTATATAAAATAAAAACCCGATTTCTATAATGAATAGTTTCGCTAAAAAATCTTAAAAAACGCTTTTTTTCCGGCTCCATGACTAGGTACATCCGCTTAAAAGCATCCTCGCATCTAAATCTAATTTTTAGTAAGTAATGCAAAAATAAGAAAAAACCATAGACGTTATCATTTATTAATTCCCAATGTAGGTGTGGTTGATTTCAAGTTAAATATATAAAAGTTTACTTTGCAATCTAAATAACAATTCTAAATTCATAGATATTATGTTGATTTAAACGTGATTTTAATATGGCTTTAATGAGAATTTTACTGCCGTTGGTAGCGGTTTTATTTATAAATTTATTGTGTTTGGTTTTACGGTTGGATCTGTCACGTCGTAACCCCGCCGAATATTCTAGGAAATTTATCGTCCCACAACAGTGAAGTTAAATGACACATGTGAATATTCATTTCATTATATCTGCAATGGTCTGTGTTCATAATGCATTACACATGTTTTCGTTCAGTTTTATTGGCTTTGTTTTTTCGTGTTTTTTATATATTTGTTCATTTGTGACAAATGACGCATTAGTTTACGAACAAGCCAGTTTCAGGAATACTTACAAATAGTTTTTCTTGTTGGCAACACTTGTCAATAGGTTTAGTACGGGAGCGTATTGTTAAGTTTTCTTGGTTTACAAGTCAGTCTTCGACAACGTTTACTACTGCTTCATTTAAATCAAATTTGTGTACTTAATTTTTTTTTTTTCATTTTGGGAATAGGTTATAGTTCGAGGGTGCTAAATCAGGGGAATGTAGGGGATGATTAATTAGTTTCAAGGGTAATTCGTTTATGTTTTGAAAGGTTAACAGACAGACGGATAGACAGACTGATGGAAATGGGAACATATATTTTTCGTGATCTAAGAACACTAAAACGTAAAGAAAAGCCAAAACTCCAGGAGATAACCCATACCAAGAAGATATCTTACTTGGTCGGACCATCCTTTTGGAGACCATCCCCTTGATCTTCTACGTTCTGCCTTACCCGTTACTACAAGCTTTTCCATGGCATTCACTTTCCTCATAATGTGATCAAAATATTTCAGGTAATTCTATTTGAAAGCCGGTCATTTATATTATGTTCTTCAAATATTAGTACGGTATTCGGTATATGATATTCTTAGGAATCTTTGATATGACCACATCTCAAACGCATCGATTCGTCTCTTGCCCGCTTGTTTAATGGTCCATGTTTCCAATGCGTAAGTTGCTATGGAGAATATAAGGCTGGATAGCAATCTTAACTTTGGTTTTTTTGTGACAAAGTTTTGCTAGTGATTTCAAGGTGCTCTATAATTGATTCTAGGTCTTGTATTGACGTTGCGAGGATAACAGTATCAGCGGCATATCTAAGGTTACCTAGCTTTTTTCCATTGACTCTCACCCGGGAGCGTTACAAGGTGTTAAAAATTCATCCTGAATATGCAACGCTTTTATTAAAAGCTTTGTGTGAGTACAATAGCTTGCGGATGTAAACGTAAGAAAAAACTTTTCAGCTGGTTTAATTTTTGTAGTTTATAGTACCTACGTATAATTTACAGATAATATTATCAATACTTAAATAATATACATTTCATTCACAAAATTGGGTAATAATTTTGAAATGTATATTATTTAAGTTTGTTGGTATAAATACGAGTATAAAATTAAATTTTACTTTTTGATATACATGATATACATTATTCCACTTATGTATTATGTTATAATGTGGATAGCAATGATTGATTATGAAAAAGCATTTGATTCGGTAGAGATATGGGTCTTAACACATGGGCTGAAAAGTCCCGGGCCTAACAAAGAAAAACACGGTTTTTTTGGTTCAAAATTAGCTTTATTCATCAACGTAATCTCCATCAAGAGCAACGCAATCATTCCAGCGCCGCTCTAACATTTCAATACCACTTTTGTAGAACGATTTATCTTTTGCCTCAAAATAGGCCTCAGTTTCAGCGATAACCTCTTCATTCGTGCGACATTTCTTACCGGCGAGCATTTTTTTCAGGTCTGCGAACAGCCAGTAGTCGCTGGGAGCCAAATCTGGCGAATACGGTGGATGTGGGAGCAATTCGAAGTTCAATTCATGTAGTTTTGCCATTGTTTTGATTGACTTGTGACACGGTGCGTTGTCTTGATGAAACAAAATTTTTTTCTTTGCCATATGCGGTCGTTTCTTTGCAATTTCGGCCTTCAAACGCTCCAATAACGCTATATAATATTCACTGTTGATGATATTTTCCTTTCTCAAGATAGTCGATGAATATTACACCACGCACATCCCAAAATACCGAGGCCATAACCTTTCCAGCCGATTGTTGTGCTTTCGGGCGCTTTGGACGAGGTTCACCAGTTGCTGTCCACTCAGATGACGATCGTTTTGATTCCGGAGTGAAGTGATGGTTCCATGTTTCATCCATTGTCACATATCGACGCAAAAATTCCGGTTTGTTACGTTTAAACATGGCCAAACACTGCTCAGAATCATCAACACGTTCTTGTTTTTGATCAACAGTGAGCAAACGCGGCACCCACTTTGAACAGAGCTTTCTCATAGTCAAATGCTCATGCAATATAAAGCCAACACGTTCTTTTGATATCTTTACGATGTCAGCTAACTCACGCAACTTCACTTTTCGATTATTCAAAACGATTTTATGGATTTTTTTGATGTTTTCTGGTGTTACCGCCTCATTTGGACGTCCACTGCGTTCTGCATCATCGGTGTCTCTACGACCACGTTTGAAGTCAGCAAACCAACGTTTTATTGTTGTTTCTGATGGAGCGGAGTCCCCATAACACTTTTCAAGCCATTGCTTCGCTTGAACGGTATTTTTTCCCATCAAGAAGCAGGGTAAAATTAAAACACGAAATTGTTTTTGATCCATTGTTTTGAAAATAACAAAAGTAGCGTCACTTTTAGCACAATAACTCACAAACTAATGAATAGAATACCATGAAATTTTAACAGCTGTCTTTTGAAGGTTAGTATTAACTGAAAAAAAAGGTGACTGCAATAAAACTAGCGCCATCTATGTGTTAGGCCCGGGACTTTTCAGCCCATGTGTTAAGTAACAGCAGAGTAGATGAGAGGTACACAACTCTTTTTGAATACATATAAAAAATGCCACATCACCAATAATGCTCGAAAAAAAAAAAATAAAATCAAAATTAAAAGAAAAATTAGACAAGGCGATTAGCGAAAGCGTTGACTCTAGAAGACATGTTCAAATCGCTAAAATGGGAAAACATAGGAATACTAATAGACCGTGAACGATTAAATCATTTAAGGTTTGCAGATGATATCACTCTGATCGCCAACACAAAAGCAGAATTACAAGGTAAATACTGATGGAATTAAGTAACAAGTCTCGAGAAATAGGTCTAAAAAGAAAATTCACCAAAAACCAAATATTTGAACAACGAAAGTGAAGATAACAGCCAGGAACTATTAATAGAAGGTGAAAGAATAGGATAGGTATAAACATTCATATACGGTAGAACCCCGGTTATCCGAGGTAACGTGGGGGGCCACCCTCCTCGGATAACTGAACACTCGGATAATCCGGATTTGTTTTTTATTCATTCAAAAAATAAACACCAATACTTTAAACTGATGTATTAACGTTTTTAACATATAAATAGGTACATACAATATAAAACAGTGAAATAGGTATCTATGCGCTTCTGTTTCATATTGCATCTTCTTTTTCTCGCTGCAATGTTTTTCCATCTATTAAGAAGAAGCAAATCCGCTGGGGTTGCCTCTGGTTGTTGTTCGATAAACCTCAAAGCTTTTTCCAAAGAAGCAAAACCTTCTTGGTGAGAGATCTTAGTCGGAGACATCTAATTTTTCGGTTTCCTGAAAGGCATTCGTTATTTCTTCAATACTCATTTCTTCTTCTAAATCATCTGCTGTAATCCATTCAACAACATCTTCTCTTGTCACATTCTCGCAATCTTTTAATTTTTGCTTTAATTCAAATAAACTTTTTTCTTTTTCCTCTATCTCTCTCTTAAATTCAAAGCTAATTCATTTAATGGAGTATCATCTTCACTGTATTCCTCAAAATCAATAACTTTTGAGCAAGATTTTTGAATAGTGGTAGTACGCACAAAATCCCAAGCTTGACTTACACAGTAAATAACATTTTTCAATGTAACCTTTCTCATCCCATTGATAATATCCTCCTTTTCTGTGTATTCTAACAGATATAAACGCCTATAATTTTTTTTAATGTTTTCGAGGATGCCTTGATCCATTGGTTGCATTATGCTGGTTACATTTGGAGGAAAAAATTTTACAACAATTTCGCCCACATGAAATCCTTCTCCAGGGTGAGAGGGGGCATTATCCATTAACAAAATTGCTTTAACAGGAAGACGGTTTCTGTTCAAAAAATTTAGTCATAGATGGCACGAACTCTTCTTCAAACCAGTTAGTAAATAAGGTCGCATCCATATAGGCGCTCTTCTGACTTTTGTAATAGACTGGTAGGGCTTTGGGTGAGATGTCTTTTAAAGCTCTTGGACGTGCAGACTTGCCAATCACCATCAGTGGGATTTTGTGCTTGCCAGATGCATTGGAACATATCATTATACTTAATCTTTCCTTACTTCGTTTGTGCCCATTAGCTGATTTTTCCTGTCGAGATGCCAATGTTTTTGATGGAAGCATTTTATAATTCAGACCAGTTTCGTCACAGTTGTAAATTTGATCACATGTGTATCCACAATCTTCGATTTGCTTTTTAAAGTTCTACTTAAACTTCTCAATTGATGACACATCAGCAGAAAGTTTTTCACCACATACAGTCAGTTGTCGTACCCCGTACTACTAATCATTATTGCTTTCTGTTGTAAAATTGGACTTGGCAGAGGCACACCTTTTGATCTCTGTTGGTTAAACCACATGAATAAAGCTTCGCTAACCTTTTCATAGTCGCCTGAGGACGAGGAGGCTTGATTTATACACCACTCTCTATTTTTGTGCGGTTTCTTTTCCAATCTCCAACTGTTACCTCACCTACTCCATAATCTCGTGCAACAACTTTAATTGTCTCTCCTGCTTCAATTCTTCTGATGGCTTTTAATTTTTCTTCAATAGGAACGACGAATCTTTTACGCTTGTTTTGCTCCATTATAATACGACAAACAAAAAATTCAAACAAAGCAGTTCGTATTAATTACACTTAACTACCAGAACTCCAACCAAATAAATTATGTGAGTATACTCGTACTTCTCCATAGTAAACGCTATAACGCACTGCATTCACGTAAATTTACATGCTGAAAGAGTCCAAAAACATAAACGATTTTAAATGGAAATATGTACATACATTTTAGAAGCTTGGTTAATACGCAGCATAGACGCGCAGGTTCTTAGATAGGCTCGGTTAATTCGGAGCTCGGATAATCGCGACTCGGTTAATCGGGGTTCTACTGTATTTAGGAAAAAAAAACGAAATATCAAAAAATAATTTAAAGGTTGACTTGGTCTGCATTGGACATCTCAAATACAATAAAAGCCAGAGTATTCCAATTCAATATGTACTGCCGGTATTAACATATGGCACTGAAAAGTGGGCTTTAAATAAAAGTATAATAAATAAACTCCAGGTAAGCTAAAGAGTAATGGAGAGAAGAGAATGTTACATATTAGACTCCAAGATCGTATTCCTAACATCGAGATACGAAGATCAAAAGTGACAGATGTAATACAACGAATATGTATATTAACGTTGAATTGGGCGGGGCATGTCGTAAGGATGAATGATAACAGATGGACACGCCGTATAGTTAAATGGAGGCATAGAGGACACAAAAGAGGCAGAGGTGGATCACAGATAAGATGGACGGACGAGATAAAAAGATTAGCAGGACACGATTGGATGCAAAAAGCAAACAAAGCTCATTGGAGACAATTTGGGTAGGCTTACATCCGACTACGAATAAGCTAATGATGATGATGATTATGTTATAAATGCTGGCGGGAGTTGATGAGTGGAAGGGGTATTTTTACTTTTTATTTGCTAGCTTTTATTGTAGACTGATCTTTATAAAAAAGAAAACTTCAAATTTTCTCCTGGTTTTTATTTCAAAGTTTAATGTCTAGTTCAAACTTCTTTAATTTTTTTTTTTAAAGATTATTTAACCCATATGCAATCTAATTTAAAAATTGTATGGACAAATTAACGCGATATTTTTGCATTTTTCTTATAATATTTTTAAATTAGATTGCGTATGGGCTAAACAATATTAAAAAAAAATTCATAGAAATTTATGTCAGGCATAATTATTTTGAATACAAGCTGGGAAAAGAATTTCGGGTTTGTTTTAATACGAAAATCATATAAACTAGCCTCAACAGAGTTTATTCATTTTTTTTTAATTAGTAAAAATATTAAAAAATGTTATTTCGCTTTAAAAAAAAAGTACCGAGCGGATTTTTTTCTATATTGGCTGGAAATGTTTCTAGTAACTGCTAGAATCCATCAAAATCCATCATATTTTTATTTGGCTCCTGGACACGCCATGGATTGGCGTTTGTAATTTAGGAAAATACCATTTTACAATACCGTAAACAAAAGAGCGCGGCGAAGATGTTTATAGATAGAGAATTTGGAAGGATTATCAACACTAATCAAAACATACAATTAGTCCGGCCAAATTCTGTTTGTCAATAGTTGTCAATGTTAATTGTCAATTCTCAACTTCTTGTTGCTCTAAATATCTTCCCCCCGACCTTTTTTGTTTACGTTGTTGAAATTTTTCCAGTTATGAACGCCCACAGTAATTTAATCATTAGTAAATACATACGCAAAGTTTGGTGGTCCAGAGTTTATAGAAGATATGACGACGAAAACTGAGAACTTAGTAAAATAGAATATCGATGGATGATAAATTACTTATTTTTGAAAGGACAGTCAGTTAGAGAAATTTTTCCAGAACATGCTTCATAGATTTAAGAAACAATGTTCTTCCTACGCCACCATCAAAAATTGGGTTGCTGATTTCAACAGAGAAAGAACAGACATCAGTGGTGAACGCCGTGTACGAAAACCCCACCCCATATTTTTCTTTGATTCGGTTCTAGGACACCGTGATTTGTTTTTTTGACAATGGGTGGTCTAGGTTAACTAGAGACAAGAGGAAGAAGACGAAGTTTATTAAGTTAATAATAATAATAATAATTTTTATTGGTTAACAGATATACCATTTACAAGACAATTAAGCATAAATAACATAATACAAAGGAGACAGAAAAAAAGAAAAGTAAAGTATTAATAGAGAACAAATGAGACAAATAACATTAAAATCACATAGATTTAAATAAAAACTGGAAAATTAAAATTAAAATGATACACTCTGAATAAATACAGCAAATTTACTTTTTTAAGCATTTGACAAATTACCCAAATGACAGGTTACAAGTACTGTTGAAAACGCTCACAGCCTGAAACAGTGGTGTTTTGACGAAAAAATTAGTTGATGCACTAGGTAAATAGAAAACAGAAGAGGTTCTGACCAGTCTATTAGGAACGTGAAAATTTACTTGAAACAATAAGTCGGGAAGTCGTTCAACTTAACAAAGACCTGGAAGAAATTCTATCTTGTGGTGACAGTAACCAACTGGAATTTAACGCTATAAAAATCCAGGTGGCAGTTTTTTTTCTAAAAAAGTTAACGTTGCTGAACCCGACACAGTTATGGCGGGGCACTCCATTCCTCTAACATCGTCACTTAATTTGTTGGGCGTTAATTTGGGAGCAAATATGTCCTGGCATGAACATGTCGCAGGCATAGCAAGGAGAGCTTCTCATAAGTTGGGAATATTATTTCGAACCAGAAAGCTTTACACTCCACAACAACTGTTAATTCTTTACAAAGCTCAAATCCGGCGAACTATGGAATACTGCTCCCATGTTTGGGGCTCCGCTCCCAAACATACATTGCATTTGTTGGATTCTATTCAGAGAAAAGCTGTTCGTCTGATTGGAGATCCGCAACTGACCGGCGGCCTTGATTCGCTGGAACATCGAAGAACGGTTGGCAACTTGAGCCTATTCTACAAGTATTTTTATGGAAAGTGTTCGAAGGATGTAGCCCGCTTAATTCCTCCCAGAGCGGTTCAGCTTGTTACTCCTCGTACAACGCTTTTCAAGCAGTCTTTTATATGGAGAACATCATCCCTTTGGAATAATTTGCCAAGCGCTGTGTTTCCCACCGAGTACAATTTATAGCGATTCAAAAACCACGTGAATCGCTTTTTCCGCATACGTGTCGCTTGTGAAGCGCTTTAGGGACTTCCTTGTAGCACGTATGCTAGACCCATAAAAAAAAAAGTTAGGACAGTCAACAAGAGATTTACATAATTTTATAAGAAAACAGACTAGATGGTAATTTCTTCGATTCGTTAATAGCTAGGTAGCTGAAAACGTTCAGTTATAATGACTCATCGACACCCTTATTAGGGTATACTCCTTCATATTTTAATATAAGAAATTTGACAAACTTTCTTTGAACATTATCTACCTGCCTAATATACTTAGCGTATATTGGATTTCAAACAATTGCACCATATTCAAATCTTGAAAGTACATAGCTCGAATATAAAGTTTTTAATGTTTTACTATTATGAAAATCAATAGAATTACGTATTTTGAAACCCAACGTCCTGATCGCAGTACTGCATATCCAATTAATATGATGGGCAAACGAAAGTCTCGGATCAAAAATAATTCCAAGGTCCTTGAAGGTGTTACAGTGTGCAATTTCTTCATCATCTAACTTATACTGAAGGTCAAGGGTGTTAAATTTATTCGATTAAGTCAAAAAGACGCCCTTACCGGCATTCAATGGCAGCCTATTCAACTCACACCATTGTTGTAACGACTCTATATCATGTTGCAATGAAAGGCAATCACTAGAGTCTCTTATGACGCGGAAAAGCTTTAGGTCGTCAGTAAATAAAAGAAAATTACTAGTTAGGTTATCATCAATGTCGTTAATGAAGAGTGAAAAAATTAAAAGTGAAAGTTTGATACCCTGTGGTGCACCACTTGTGGCACTAAACGTTGAGAATCTATGGCCACGAATTTCGACGGACTGTAATGGTCGTTTTACACGGTCATATCAGTCCTCAGTTCAGTTTCAGTCGAACTGTCCGTTTTTTTTCCTATGTGTAATGGTCCTTTTACACGGTCATATCAGTCCTCAGTTCAGTTTCAGTTGAACTGTCTGTTTTTCCTATGTGTAAAAAGGAAAAACTGAAAACAGAACTGAAACGGGGACTGACACCTGGCGGTATGGGTTTCTTTTCTTCCACCGTTTCTTCAACGCCACAGCTAAGGCTACTGCAGTGAGACAGTCTTCATACATAAGCTATTTTACACATGTACACTTTGGGACAGTATAACAACACCTGTTTGAACGCGAAACACACATAACCCTTTGAAAGTGTAACTCGGACTGAGAACTGAACGGACAAACCTCCTTCTGAACTGAAATGAAACGAAAATTGCAACTGAGACGGAACTGAGAACTGATATGACCGTGTAAAAGGAGCATAAGCAGTTACACAAATAGAAGAATTAAGAAGACATGAGAAAACTTTATTTTTACCTAACTAAAATCTAAAACAGGGATACATTACTCAGTTGACCATACTGTAAAATTATTTTCCCTTGATTTTAAATAACCACACAACCAAGATAAACTTTAGAAACTGACGCGACACGGAACTGTTTTACTACATTCAAAAACCCTAACAAATTTGATTATTTTAAATCATACCGTACCTAATTTAAACCAATTATTGAACACTCTTCTCAGGCAACCAAATATATATCCCACGATTAATAAACAACATATAAAAAAACAAAATTCTAAATAAATTGAGAATCCTTGAAATACACTTTAGGAAAAAAATAAATAAACCCAGCATCCATGTTGTTTTTCGTGGAATATTCAACCTAAAAATATCCGATCAGGATGGTTGACGATGAATTGTTTTAAAATTTGTAATTAGGATTCGGTGATGTTACACTTTTTGATAGAGTTTTGGATAAATATGTTCTTTTTTGATTATATTGAATGATTTATCAATTGAGGTGAAGTGGTTTTATAATCAATTCTAATAAAATTCTTACTTTTGGTAAATTGAAGAAGGATGTAGAAATATTCTTAAAATTAACACTGAACGAGCATCTGTAATGACCCTTTTCGGCGTTACAAGTATTAAGAGGATTCATAAATAAAAGATAATTATTAACATTTAGAGAGATTTTGGAAACGCTTATTTTGGTAGGCCTTTATCCTTATTTGAAGCATAGGCCCACCCAGGAGCGTTCTGGCCCACCGGAACCTTTCCCGAGGCGCCAAACCTTAGGAGCGCCATCTTCAAACTTACAAAATATAAGCAAAATTTATGTTTGCAAGAACCACGAAAATTTTTCATATGTCAAGGTAGTATCCGAATTAAGACATTCATAATCCTGCGTAAATCTAGAATTATTCGTCTATAATATATATATATATATATATATATATATATATATATATATATATATATATATATATATATATATATATATAAATATATATATAAAAGGCAACGCCTCTGTTTGTCTGTCTGTCTGTCCGTTAGTGCGCTTATCACTTTCGAACCACTTATCCGATTTACGTACTTTTTTTTTTTTAAAACATACATATGTTCTCTGGCCAGGTTATAGGCTATATTTTATTACGATAGGTAGCATAAGGAATGAGCAGTGACGATAATAGTGAATGAAGTCGGAAAAAAAGTTTGCCGCTAGCGCGTTCTCTTACAATACACAGCCTAAACCTTTAAATATGGGACAGTATTATGTAGCAGAGAATATCTATAATCTATAATATATATATATATATATATATATATATATATATATATATATATATGTATATATATATATGTATATATATATATATATATATATATATATATATGTATATATATATATATATATATATATATATATATATATATATTGCAATGTCTCTCTGTGTGTCTGTCTGTCCATTAGTGCGTTTATCACGCGAGAACCACTTACTCGATTCATGTGTCTTTTTTTAAATTCATACATATATTCTTTGGCCAGGTTCTATAATAATAATAATAATCTATATCTATAATATATATATAAAATCCAACGTCTCTCTGTCTGTCTGTCTATCTGTCCGTTAGGGCGCTTATTCCTCGAGAACCACTTATCAGATTTACGTGACTTTTTAAATTCATACATATGTTCTCTGACCAAGTCATAGATATATATTTTATTACATCTATAATATATATAAAATGCAACGTATCTCTGTCTGTCTGTCTGTCCGTTAGTGCGCTTATCACTGGAGAACCACTTATTCGATTTACGTGCTTTTTTTAAAACATACATATGTCCTCTAGCCAGGTTATCTACCTATAATATATATAAAATGCAACGTCTCTCTGTCTGTCTGTCCGTTAGTGTGTTACGTGCTTTTTTTTTAAAAACATACATATGTACTCTGGCCAGGTTATAGAATATATTTTATTGCGTTAGGTAACATAAAGAATAAGCAATGACGATAATAGTGAATCAAGTCGGAAAAAAAGGTTACCGTTAGCGCGTTCTCTTGCAATACACTGCCTAAACCATTAAATATGGAACAATATCATGTTGCAAAGAATATAAAATGCAACGTTTCTCTGTCTGTCTGTCTGTCCGTTAGTGCGCTTATCACTTGAGAACCACTTATCCGATTTACGTGTTTTTATAAATTTATACATATGTTCTATATAATTCGATATGAGCCTAGATAATGGGAGATAAGGTGAGATAATGGGATATAAGTATAAATAATGGGAGATAAGGAGAAATAATGAGAGATAAGCAGAGATAAGTCTAGATAATGGGAGTTATGGTGAGATAATGGGAATTAAGGAGAAATAATGAGAGATAAGGAGAAATATTGCGAGATAAGTCGAGATAAGCCTAGATAATGGGAGATAAGGTGAGATAATTGGAGATAATGGGAAACAATGGGAGATAAGGAGAAATGATGGGAGATGAGCAGAAATAAGCCTAGATAATGGAAATTATGTAGAGATAATAGGAGATAATGGCAGATATTTTATTAGGTAACATAAGGAATAAGCAGTGACGATAGTAGTGAATCAAGTCCAGGCGAGCGGACCCGCGGGCACTGCTAGTATATAAATATAATTTATTATATGTGAGCTGGCACGAGAGACTGGAAGAGGACGACGTCCTAGAAACGCCGATCCTACTTTGAATGAACATTTTGAAAAGTCAGCTGAAAAGTCTGCAGTTATGAAGAAAACAGAGAATCTCGGGCTTCTTACGGATGCGGAAGTTTTTTTTATCATCTCTAAGCAACAAAACTTTAAATGAAATCACTACGCTAATAAAACGAGAAATAGTTTGTACGATAGCACGTTCGCTGAGGATCGCTGCAATTTTTTCATAATGATGGATTCAAGCACTGATGTTTGTTCTTGGGACTAGTGTGTTTTCACTGTTAGATTCATAAATGTACATAATGAAGTAGTTGAACGTCTTATCGCTGTGAAAAAACTCATTTCCAGCAAAGGGCAAAAATTATGTCATTTATTGCGAACGTTTTTAAATGAATGTGGTCTTGATATAAAAAATTGTATGCATGGCATTTCGGCACATTTGAAACAAATCAATTCTAAACATGTACACACTTGGTGTCATGCACACGTATTAAATTCGGTTATATCTGATACTGCTCAATGTACAGGGTGAGTCAACGATAGAGTAAAGTTCATTATCTCATTTGTTTCGGGAATGACGAAAAAATGTTAAATACAATAGTCTTAGGGAATGTTAAGGTGTATAATTTAAAATTATTTTTGAGTATACAGGGTACATCAAAAAAGTGTGGCCGGTATAACATTATGTTTTTTTTTTTTAAATGGAACATCCCATTTTCTAATTTATTTTTAAATTCTGCGTAAAATTTTATAACTTTTTTATTAATAATGTTATACCTAAACCTAGTAGTTATTCTAATATTTCAATTTTTTTTTAAAAAATACTAGTTTTCGGTTTTGTAAAAAATTGCCAGCAGCGCCATTGTTTCTGAAGGTGGAATACTCATAATTGGTCGATCGTTCTATAGAGATGAAAAAAAGATATATGTAAAGAAATTTGGGTTAGATGCTACATAGTGTTCAAAATAAATTTATACATTTCGACTATTTTAAATTGAAATATCTCAAATTTTTTAAATGGCACACCCTGTATATTATTATTTTTTTTGATAGATTTTACCAAACTCTCCACCTTTTATTAAGTAAGTATTTCCAATAGTTTTCGATTAATTTTGAATTTTTCAATTTTTACCCTTGTTTTTAATACACACTTACGTTATAGAACGCTCGTACCAGTTATTCCACCTTCAAAAACAATGGCGCTAATGGCAATTTTTTACAAAACTGAAAACTAGTATTTTTTAAAAAAAAAACTGAAATATTAGAAAAACTACTAGGTTTAGGTATATAATATTATTAATAAAAAAGTTACAAAATTTTAAGCAGAATTTAAAAATAAATTAGAAAATAGGATGTTCCGTTTAAAAAAAACATATGTTATATCGGCCACACTTTTTTTGAAGTACTCTGTATACTCAAAAATAATTTTAAACTGTGCACCTTAATATTTCCTAAAAATATTGTATTTAATATTTTTTCGTCATTCCCGAAACAAATGAGATAATGAACTTTACTCTATCGTTGCCTCACCCTGTACACTAACCCAACCTAACTTTCCTTTGTTTTTTTAATGCGATTGTGCCACATACTATGAAAGTTTAAATTTAAGATAAACGCCTGGACAAAATTAACGCAACAATCTGAAAATTAATTTATCTTTTTCTTATGTCAGTTTCAAAGTTTATCGAGTACATATTTGAATAGTAGGCTATGCATATTTTGTTTCGTTGTTTCATCACAGAAATCAAAACAATTCGTTTAGATTTACAGTTTTAAAGAATTTTTTAGAAGATAAACAATTTTCTGTAATAATGCGATAGATTTTCTTTAAAAGTAAGCTTATAAATTGTTCCCTTTTTCAAAGTAATACGTTTTTGTGTTAGACTATTTTATTTTTGACCCCGAAGAATTCGAAAAATAAATCGAACAATTTAACTGAACACGAGGTAGTGCGAGCCTCAGTTTTATTGGACGAGGGATATTGTCAGAGTTATGTTGCCAATTTGTTAGGCAAACATCCTTCCACAATAAGTCGTACGGTAAGACGCTTGAATGAAGTAGGAAGTTAGTCTAGAAGGCTAGGGCAAGGGGCGAAAACGATGCACTAGCGACCTAGATGAACGTTTTATAAGACAATATGCTTTAAGAAACAGGACTGTCACTAGTTCTATAATAAGAAACGAACTCGAAGCTGTTCGCAATGTCACAATTTCTTCTAAAACAGTTAGAAGATGGTTAAATGAAGCTGGATTAAACAGTAGGAGACCAGCCAATGCGCCCTTGCTTACTAGAGAGAACAGAGTTGCCAGGTTACGTTTTGCTAGAAATCACGAAAACTGGTCTGTGGATGTTTGGAAACAAGTTTTCTTCACAGATGAAACTAGGGTTAGTCTAAAACATCCAGATGGTCGTGAGCGAGTATGGCGAAGACCAGGAGAGAGGTTTGCTCCTTGCAATATCTCTGCAAGGATTCCATTCGGCGGTGGCTCTGTTATGTTCTCGGGTGGCACCTGCTTTGATGCTCGCACAGAGTTAGTTCCTGTCCGTACAAAATCCATGAATGCTGACTACTATCTTGAGAATATTGTAATAGAACATGTGATGCCTTTCGGTCATTTTGTGTGGCCCAATTTCCCGTTTATGCAAGACAACGCTCGACCTCACGTGGCTAGGGAGGTACTCGATTATCTTAATCAAGTTGATATACCGATTATGCAATGGCCACCAAAAAGCCCGGATCGGAATCCGATAGAACATGTTTGGGATCACCTTAAGAAAAATGTGAAACGTCATATACCTGCACCTAGAAACCTGAGGGAAGTTGAAAATGCAGTTATCACAGAATGGGAGCAAATTCCTCAAGATTTAATCCAAAATTTAATTAGAAGCGTGCCTAGGCGCATAAACGCTGTCATCCGAAGTAGAGGAGGCAACACATGCTACTAGTGTCCCAGTTACACCATTAATTTTGCTACTAGTGTCCCAGTTTATTTATTTCATTATTACATAATTTCAACGATTTTGTTATTAGGTCTTAAGAATAATTTTAATTCGAATCTTATAGAGAAATTTGGTAGTTAATTCACTTTTAAAGTATCCGAATAAGTTTTCTAACTTTTAGTGTAACCAATGTTCATAAAAATTATTAAAATTAATTCAGTATAGAGATTTGTATGATTTAATATATTGTTGCGTTAATTTTGTCCAGGAGTGTATATCGTATATTTTTGATGATAAATATAACTGAATATTTTCTTGTCATCCTAAATGGCAGATGTGTAATCCGGTAAATGCATGTAAGGATATCATTTTATTGTTTTTTAGAAAGGATTATACAATGTATTAAATTATGGTCCAACCCTTTTGGGCCCTTCTTAACACATTTTCGAATTGTCGATTTATTCTTAAGACAAAAAACACAATAACGAAACTAAAAAAATAAACGAGGTTATGTTCACTTTTCCACTTGGTTCAAAAAATCAGGAAGTGCTTATTTTAAGAGTTGCAAAATCTTTTTATGTGCAATGTCTTCGCGTTTATATTGTGCATGCTTTTAATAACGATAAGGATAAAGGCATGTTGAAAATAAGCATTGCAAAGTCTCTCTAATAATCTTAATAATAGTATACCATAAAAACCGCTAATTGTATCGTGCAGAAAATACGTTTCTCAAACAGAACGGAACCTAAGCTTCGATTATAGCGTATTTTTATTAATCATTTTATGCACCATTTTTATAAATTTATGGATTTTTTTGAAAACTATCGAAATGTATGTGTTTAGATTTGCCATTTTGGGATTAGAATTGTGGGTTATATTGTCATGAACATCGTTCGGTCGGGGATAAAGTGTAACATATCCGAATCGAGGACTGACTATTTGGTTAAACGATTCACGGAGAGAAATAATTAAAGGTTTACTGTATGGAATCATCAATATCTTTGCATAAGATCATTGCAAGATCTTTAGAGATAACGAAGTTTTGGTTATTCTCGTTAAAAGTAAAGCACATCACGAGTAGAGAGGCGTTACACATCTTAGCACCTAACTGTAAGTTGAGCAACTGTACTTTTAATATTCAAACTTTAGGTTAATTCTTGTCTGTGTATCATGTTTACAATCCGTTCTGTTATTCGTGTCATTATGCTGTTACAGCTTGTCTCTGAATTTATTTGCATATATACAACTATCATAAAGAGGTAAAGTTTGTGAGATTATTTGTTTGTTTGTTAGAGGTAAGGTCTGAAACTACCGATTCAATTTAAAAAATCTTTTAGTGGTATGTAGGTTGGGCTTCTTGGATGAACATAGGCTATATTTTATGAGGTTGTGATAAAAGGTAGTTGACTAGTGACGCAAGTAACGTAAAAAAGGTCAAGCTGGCGACTTTCTGGCAAACACTTTACATATATGAAAATGATGAGTAGAAAAATTGTAGAACAAAAATGAGCCTACAAAAAAGTCCGCGACAGCATCTGCTAAGGTTAACCTACAAAATTGAAACATAGGTCTTAAAAATAGCATCTGTTGTGTTATCATTCAATTTTGTTGATCCATGTCCCGCGATCTATAATTTGATTTTTTCGCATTTGAGTTGACTCTTGGTTTGGGAAGTATAGTTTGGGTCACGTACCATAGCTGATACAACAAACAGGCTCTTACGTGAGACGAACTTGATATAAATTGTTGATTTGGTACACAATATTTTGTTTGTAACTAGCGCATATTCCGCCTATTCCTATGATTTCAACGGAACTGCCGATTCCTTTTAAGCGGTTGCAGTTTTTGATGAAAATATCGTTCGTTCTCACAAAGAATAAGTACCATGAACAAATATTTAAGCTTGTGGGAATCAAGTTGAGAATGGAATGTTTTTCTCATGGCCAATTATATGTCGAGTTATGAAGAGTCGGAACTCCAGAAAATCAATATATTTTGCTACCAGAAAGTAATAAAACATCAAACATAGTATACAGAGAAGCTCTAACCAACAAAACCTACAAAAAAAAAACTTCAACGTAAACGAAGTCACGCGCGGATGATAGTAACTTATATATTGAAATAGAGGCCTCGAGGTATCAGCGGATATGTAATCTTGCATCATTAAATATTTTTAGCTAATATTAATGTTTTTCTTTTACATATGTTAAGTATATTATGTAACAATTATAGATTTGAGTTTGTTATGTGTTTTCCACTTATTGTTTTTTGAATGCAGCAAGAGGAAATTACTGCTTACCAAATCAAGAGTTAATCAAGTTGGTTCTTGATTTTTGGCTGTTTAATTTTCGAACGAAATGCTAAAATAACTTAAATTAATCAATTGGATTTTTAGGGGTCGAAAAAATGAACGAATTTAATGAAAAATGTTCTTTTTGTCAAAACTAGAAACATCTTCTTGGTGGATTGGATAGTAGTGTAAAAGCTATTAGAAAACGATGAAATGATGTAATGTTTGTTACAAAAGCAATAAAAGATTGACTTATTACGATCTATATATTTTGTTTTCGAGAGGTAATAAAAACGTAATTCAACACAATCTAAAATACACTAGTAATGCCGTACCGAATATCGATAACTATCGAACTCTTTGGAACAGAATCTAGCAAATACAGCGTATATTTTGGAGCCGCATTTCATCGTTCATCGAATTTGAGCTTTGTACAGGGTTAAAGTTATTGTAGGGTATAAAGCTTCCTTGCTCTCTTAGTCTAGCAAGTTGAGTGTCGACGATCCGAAGGATCTTTGGCGTCGTTTTGGTGACTGTAGACGAAACATGGATCCACCATTGCATTCCGGAGATAAAATGGCAATTAAAACAGTGAGCTGGCGAAGGTAAAAGTGGACCGAAAACAGCGAAAAGAGTTTTGTCGGTAGGAAAAGTGCAGTTTTTTGGGACTCACGAGGAATCATGATGATTGACTATTTGAAAAAAGGTAAAAGAGAGATTGGTTCTTATTACTCACCGTTATTAAACAGATTTCATAATGAGTTGAAGCAGAAGCGACCAAGATTAGCCAGCACAAAAGTAATCCTTCACCAGGATAATGCGCCAACTCAAACATCGGCAATTGAAATCAAAAAAGTGCATGTGTTGGGCTTCGAAATAGTCCCAGTTTTGGCCACAATTGACTTGCTTTTGTATCTTAACCTGAAAAATTGGCTTGGGAAGAAAAAATTTTCATCGAATGAAGAGCTTATCCGTACTATAAACGAGTATTCCGCACAGTTCGAAACGTTTTTTTTTTTTCCGAGGAATAAAAAAATTGGAATCTCACTAGACGTTGACGTGACTGGTGTTGAGCCCAATGGTGATGATGTTGAGAAATAAATTTTTGCAAAAAAATGTTATTTACCTGTTTTTTCCAAGATTTTTCAATCCGCCCTCTTGCTGCTTAACTGTTTGTAGACTTAATTCTACTTATTCATCATCACCCTAAGACAAAATTTTTTTGAAGTGTTTGTTAAGTTGTTTGTTCATTTCTGTTGTCTGAGGATATTTACATCAGAAGTTGAAACTATCATCGGCAAAGCTACCAATTGGATTTTTAGTCTTTTCCAACACACCGTCTATGTAAAGAACAAAGGTTATGTGATACTGAAATAACCGGTCAAGTGCAAGTTAAACTTGCGCAATTAGTGTTCCATACGTTGATTGCTTTTAAAATAAAAAAATTTTGTTACAGAGGTATAAAATGATCAGAGACTTCACAAAATACACCCCAAATGAGTTTTCATCAAAGTTTGTTTCCAATCTTTACTGAAATCTGATGACCTTGAAATTTTTGTTTTTTTTATATACCATATAAATTATTAAAGGTAATGCACTCGTGATAATTTTCGTTCAATCTACACCCCGTGGAGAGTATTCCAGAATTTTTTCGAAATTTTTTGATAAGTACTTTTCGAGATAAGGCCCGGGACAGCGATTTTTCGCGAATTTTTGAAAATAATACAGAGAAAAGTGCGCGCAAGTATAATATTATACATATATTTTTTACTCGTGTTTTCACAAGCTTTCATTTGACACCACACTGATGACTTAGTAAAAAATTTTTTTTTTCACTTCCGACTTCACCCCCCAAAACTAACCTCTTAAGTCAAAATTTAATTCTCAAAACAACATGGCTCTTATGAGGCCATCAATTCCTATATTACACTATATTTCACCTTTCTATGTCAAATAGTTTCGGAGAAAATCGGGTGTGACAGACAGACAGACAGACAGACAGACAGACAGATAGACAGACAGACAGACAGACACCGAAGTGATCTTATAAGTGTTCCGTACGGAACACTAAAAATCTTTTAGTAGAAACAAAATTTTGATCAGATTTCGTCATGTTTGAGTGCTGAAAGTCTAAATGATTGGAACTGTCAATGGATCGAATTCACTCATGACAGCTCGTCGAATTTATTAACATTTAACCTTAATAAATAAAATAAGTAATAAGGAATTTCATGGTAATGAACACCATTTATAAACCGCCATGGTACACTATTAATACAAAAAAACAACATAAGGAACTATGCAAAACATCATCGGTATCGTTTATATTCAATAATTCGATTTTCCAACACGGCAAACCATCGGCAATTCGTCGAAAACTAATAATACACCACTGATTACAATTTGTATTTTCCCCTTAAGTAATGAAAAAGCGTTATTGTTTACATTTTTTCCTGCAAGTCGACGCCGCCGTTGTTATATACACGGGATGTTTGGAAACAGCGTGACATATTCTCATTAAATGACGGTATTATTTTCAGAGATGCACCGTAATAGTTCGCAGAATACCAACTGGTGAAAATCAGCATCCGTGCAAAATTATGAGAGGTGTAGATATAATCAAAAAAAAAAAAAAAATTGAGGCATGATAACAGAATAGGTACAATTAAGTATGAATACTGTTAATTAAATACACTAAGATGTAAAAGTGATGTGGTACTTATTACAATAGTTCGCCTGAAACTACAAGAAATGTTAAAACAGCTAAAAGAAAAATCAGAAGCAATAGGCCTCAGTATAAAGACCAGCAAAACGAAAATAACGAACTCATCATGAGAAGCAAAATGAAATAACACCGGTCAAGTGCAAGTTGAACTTGCACAAATAGTGTTCCGTACGGTGACTGCTTTTAAAATAAAAAATGCTGTTACGGTGGTATAAAATGATCAGTAACTTCACAAAACACACCCCAAATGAGTTTTCAACAAAGTTTGTTTCCAATCTTTAATGAAAATTGATGACCTGCAATTTTTCTTTTGTTTTTTTTTTATATACCAGATAAATTATTAAAGGTAATGCACTCGTGATAATTTTCGTTCAATCTACACCCCCTGGAGAATATTCCAAAATTTTTTCAAAATTTTTTGATCACTACTTTTCGAGATAAGGTGGGGGGACAGCGATTTTTCGTGATTTTTTAAAAATAATACAAAGAAAAGTGTGCGCAAGTATTGCATTTCTATCAAACATGAAACAAATCATAAACACTTTCGGTCAAATAAGTTGGGAATCATCTGTTACTTAAAAGAATTAAATATTGTAATTTAAATTTTTTCGGGCGTCATATAACCATTGATGTTGACGTGCCCATACCCCTAATATATAAAAAAGACAAAATTCATTTTTCAACTTTCTTCTCGTTAAAATGATGACTTCTTCTCAAAGGATACCGACTTTTTATTATATTAAACGGCTGCGTAATGTGTCATTTTAGACTCCTTTAGATGGAAACAAGGAAAGACTACCCCGAACCGACGCGCAAACATGCGACTCATTTTATGTGATTTCGACGAAAGTTCGGAATCAACTGATACTTTTACTAAAATGCGTCGTAGAGTACAGATTTTTTGTTGAACCGCTAGAATCGCATCTACCAAAAATGAATGTACCTGTGAGAACAGCATAGCAATAGACAAAAAAATGCAAAAAGGCGATACAATTAGTCCAACGCTTTGGTAACATTTCTATACCTTTCTTGTAGAAGGAATTGTCTTTGCCTTAAAATAGGCCTCAGTTTCGGTGATTACTTCTTTATTGGAGCAAAATCTCTTTCCAGCGAGCATTTTTTTTTGAGGTCTGCGAATAGATAATAAGTCGCTGGGGGCCAAATCTGAAGAATACGATGGATGAGGAAGCAACTTGAACTTCAACTCATGCAATTTTGCCATCGTAACCACTGACTTGTGACATGGTGCATTGTCTTGATGAAAGAGTACGTTTTTCTTGTTAATTTGGGACCATTTCTTTGCGATTTCTGTCTTCAAAAGCACCAATAACTTTATATAATATTCGCTATTGATGGTTTTTCCCTTCTCAGCATAGTCGATGAAAATTATTCCATGCCAACCCCAAAATACAGAGGTCAAAACCTTCCCAGCCGACTGTCGTGTCTTTGGTCGGCTTTCACCGGCTGCTGTCCACTCAGTCGACTGCCGATTTGATTCCGGTGTGTTGTGGTGGATCCATGTTCCATCCATTGTCACATATCGCATGAAAAAATCCTTTTTATTGTGCTTAAACAGGTCTAAACAGCGCTCAGAATCATCAACACGTTGTTGTTTTTGGTCTACTGTGAGCAAACGCGGTATCCATTTCGAACATAATCTTCTCATGCCCAAGTATTCATGCAAAATATGACCAACACGTTCTTTTGATACCTTTAGTGTGTCAGCTATCTCGCGCAATTTCACTTTACGGTCATCCAAAACAATTTTGTGGTTTTTTTTTATATTTTCCAGTGTAACCACCTCATTTGGGCGTCCAGAGCATTCAGCATCATTTGTGTCTGTACGACCGCGTAGTAAAATGATGAGTGATTTTCTAGGGGCAAAGTCACCGCAACACTTATCAAGCCATTGTCTTGCTTGAACGGTATTTTTCCCATCAAAAAATAGGGTTTAATCAACACACGAAATTCGATTTTTTTTCATTGTTTTGAAAATATCAAAAGTAGCGTCACTAAAACCACTGTAACTTGTAAACTAATCGTCGAAATGTCATGATATTTTGACACGTATCGCTTGAAGATTGGTACTTCCTAAAAATCATATGGATTTTTTTGAAAAAGGCCACATCTATATGTCAGCCTGCGTGTTATATTCTTCTTCTTCTTGAAGTGTAATATTCGATATGGACGTAGACGGCCCTCTCGTCTTTGTCTGTTGAATAGGGGGAATGAGTAACTATTTCAAGAATACAGCTCGTGCACTTTTGCTATTGCAACGTCCGTCCATGGGCAAGCATAAGTATTGTCCTGGTAAAGGAATAGTCTCTTGCGCGCTAATTTTGGTCGCTTCTAATTTAATTCACTACCCAAACAGTCCAATAACACTGCGTAATAAGAGCCAGACACTGTTTTACCCTCTTCCGAATAGTAAATCATGATGATACCCTATGAGTCCTAAAAAAACAGTTGCCATTACTTTTGCCGCCGATCAAACTGTTTTCGCTTTTTTTTCGGCCCACTTTCACTTTCGCCAACTCACTGCTCTGACTGCCGTTTTGTCTCCGGGGTGTAACGATGAGTCCACGTTTCGTATATAGTTATAAAACGACGCCAGAATCCTTCGGAATACGCTACAACTTCCTCGTGCGATTTTGACCTGGAGTCAACAAATGTGGCATTCATCGTGCGTTCCGCTTTTTCATTTTTAGAACTTCACAAGGTATTACGTACCTGTTCATATGAGATGCCAGCCATCTCAGCAATCTCACGAAGCTTGATGCGACGATCCTCTATCGCAATAACAATAATTTTATCAACCATTTCTTCAGAACAGACCTCATTCGGAATTCCTGAACGTGCAGCATCTGCAGTGCTCGTACGGCCATATTTAAATTCATTTATCGAGTAATACATGGTCTTGAGTGCTGGGGCAGAGTACCCATGAACTTGCTTCAGTTCAGTTTCAAATCAGGGCCTCAGTCCACTTTTGTAAATAAAAATGTTTTATCCCAGCTCGCTACACACTCTGCGTTCCATCTGTTTGAAACACTTGAGCACAACCGTTACAAGAATCACGCTTACCAACATTCATGCCGCTTAACAAAACTTCCCGCAATAAGGAGAAATTTACCATACTTATCAATTTACCCTTGTAATAGCCAGACTCTCTTTGCCAAAAATTTTTGCTAAAAGTAAAAATGTTTATCAAAACAACTTCAACCCGTAAAATAGTATAATTTGCAATAAAATAAACAATTATTTAACACACTCGTAAAAAACTAAAGCGTACACACACGTATTAAAGGCATTTTTTACACCCGTATGAGTATTTACACTCGCATATGGTTCATATTACACAAATTATTATAACTGCATTATTTTTAATAGTACTACACTATTCTACTTACGTAAAGTTTTCTTTCTATAATTACTTTTTTATTTTCCTTTGAGCTTACCTGAAACAAAATAAAAACCGAAATTAGTAAAAAGACATTAAACTAAAGTCGCCTAAAACGATCAATCTAGACTAGCAATCCTTTATGTGGCTGATAATCATAAAAGACGTGTAAAGGCAATATTGATGGATTACACAAGCCAACATTTTTCAAACCCTGAGACCATACTATAACACGTAGGCTGAAAAGTTTTTGGTCTAGTTACTTAAAACACATTTTTTTTTCAAAATTCGCCTTTATTCATCAACGTGGTCTCCTTCAAGAGCGATACAATCAGTACAACGCTTTCCTAACATTTCTGTACCTTTCTTGTAGAAGGATTTGTCTTTGTCTTTAAAATAGGTCTCAGTTTCGGCAATAACTTCTTCATTGGAGCCAAATCTCTTTCCGCGAGTATTTTTTTGAGGGCTGCGAATAGATAATATAATAGTCGCTGGTGGCCAAATCTGGAGAATACGATGGATGAGGAAGCAATTCGAACTTCAATTCATACAATTTTGCCATAGTAACCATTGCTTGTGACACGGTGCATTGTCGTAATGAAAGAGCACTTTTTTTAGGGGCTGTTTCTTTGCGATTTCTGCCTTCAAACGGAACAATATATAATATTCGCTTTGATGGTTTTTCCCTTCTCAGCATCCTAAAGTATAGAGGCCAAAACCTTCCCAGCCGACTGTTGTGTCTTTGGTCGCCTCGGGCGGTTTTCACCGGCTGCTGTCCACTCAGCTGACTGCCAATTTGATTCCGTTGTGTAGTGGTGGATCCATGTTTTATCCATTGTCACATATCGTATGAAAAAAGCCTTTTTATTTCGCTTAAACAGGTCCAAACAGCGCTCAGAATCATCAACACGCTGTTGATTCCAAACAGAGTTTTCTCATGCCCAAATGTTCATGCAAAATATGACCAACACGTTCTTTTGATATCTTTAGGGTGTTAGCTATCCCACGTAATTTCACTTTACGATCATCTAGAACAATTTGGTGAATTTTTTGATGTTTTCCGGTGTAACCACCTCATTTGGGCATGCAGAGCGTTCAGTATCATTTGTGTCTGTACGAATGCGTTTAAATTCAGTATAACAGTAAATGATGAGTGATTTTTCAGGGACAGAGACCCCGTAACATTTATCAAGCATTTGCTTTGCTTGAAAGGTATTTTTTCCCATCAAAAAACTGTGTTTAAACACCACACGAAATTCGATTTTTTCCATTGTTTTGAAAATATCAAAAGTAGCGTCACTGAAACCACTATAACTTGTAAACTAACCGTCGAAATGTCATGAAATTTTGATACCTATCGTTTGAAGGTTGGTACTTCCTAAAAATCATATGGATTTTTTGAAAAGGGTGACATCTATGTGTCACACCAAAAACTTTTATATACTTTTTTGAAGGGTTTTAGTGCACCGAATCCAAATCCGACCTCAGAAAAACACGGTTTTTCGTTATATTCGGGATTATATCACGCCGCGAATTAATTTTTCTCCACAAAACTCGTTGCGGCATCTTAAAGTATTACTCTTCCCCTACAAAATGCATTTGAATTTTTTAGATATTTTATTTCTTCTCGGAGAAATCGTCGGTTGAAATTAATTAGTTTGGCGTTTTCGTTACAACAATACCAATTTGGTTAATAGTTTATTACGGTTGCCTTTCTGTTGTGTTACATTCAGAAACTTTTAGGCTTTGAGAATGTAATACATTTTATCAATTTTCACTCAACGCCTGAAGTTAAGCTCATTTGCCTTTATGCTTGTTTAAGGATTAAGAGTGTAAAGTGTCTTTTATCAATGAAGTATTGAAGAACGAAGTATTATCGAGAAAAGTTTGTCAAACAAAAGTTGTGTTTTTTGCTAGAGAAACATGATGCCGTCACAAAAAATATAGGTTCCTATTTAAAAAATCAAAGTTGACCATGAATTGACCTTCAAAATGACACTCCAAGGTCACCACAATTATATAATTTTATTGCCCCTTCAAAACCCTTTCCTCTGAAAGTTCTGGTAGATTAAAATGGGACACCATGTATGATAACAAGTAAACAATGTTGCTACTAGAAAGATGATTTCTCCCAGAAGAAATAAGATATCTGAGAAATTCAAAATGTATTTTGATGGGGAAGAGTAGTACTTTCACATGCCGCAACAAGTTTTGTAGAGAAAATTTAATCCGCGGTGTAATATAATCCCGAATACAGCGAAAAATCGTTTTTTTTTTTTTTTTTTGGCATTTTTAGGTAAGGATATCTCGAAGACCTGATATGATGGAGCAATTCTGAGATCGAATTCGAATTGAGCGTACCAAAAACCTTTGGGAAAGTATACTTTGGTCTCAGGGTCAGGAGTTTCGTCCAATTTTGTTGGCCTGTGTTATTCGACACCTAGTAGATGACTGCAAATATTTGATAAATCGCAGGACGACACGGTCGGTTGCTGGTTTTATTCTATTTTATATTAAAATGGAACATGGAACTTTTAGCGTAAATGAAAAATAAATAATCAGTCAACGAAAAATATACGTGGGTGGTGTTTTAAGTTATCTATCTAGTCGTGAAAATGACGTCAGAAAAAAATTGTTTTTTCTTTAATATGTTCCAGAAAAACAAATAAATAAAATTATTAAATAGAAAATTGATATACTTCTAATTGTAAATTTTACAAAATTTAATGAACCCAGAAAAAAAGCAATACCATATACTCAAGATCTATCCGAAAAATGGCAAGCATTTTAAAAACTCTCCTCTAAAAAGTAGAGACTCAACCAAAAAAAATCAAACTTAGTATATGTTGGGAATATGGAATCTTTAGCACAATGACACTACTCAGTCTATGTCACCACTACACCAAACATTTTATTTTTGCGCTCGACGCGCGTTTCGCTAACCATGTTAGCTTCATCAGGAGCGATGACTGACTAAAGCTAAATTAGAAATCTACCTTATTTATACTTAGCCTAACATCTGAATTACTCAAGCGGGACTAATTACATGAGCGAGACCATCAGTTCTGGTCAATTAACCAGCAGGGGAGACTCGTCGATTTTCATACGCAAATATTCATCCAAGATACAAATATTGTGTTACGCCGACGATACTGTCCTAGTCGTTGAGAATGAAGATGACTTGCAGAGATTATTACATCAGTTTAATAAAACAGCAAAGAAATTTAATATGAAAATACCGGCTGAAAAAACCAAAGATCCAAATAACTATAGAGACATAAGTCTACTAACCTGTACACTGAAATTATCAACAAAGCTTATTACAACAAGAATAAACGCGAAATTACAACTGGAAGAAGAATAGCATGGGTTCAGAAGTGGGCGCTCATGCATCGATGCCGTCCCATTCCAGCATTCTTGTGCCTGATAGACTCAAAAAAAGCTTTCGACAATGTGCAAATGGAAGATGTTATTCATCTATTATATAACAGGAACATCCCATTAGACCAAACCAGAACTATCGAGAATATATATAAAGACAATAAAGTAGTCGCAAGATAAGCAGAAGGAATGACAGAACCAATCAACCATGAATCTGGAATTAGGCAGAGAGACTCTTTAAGTCCTCTTCTGTTTAATATTGTCATGGATGAAATTATAAAGAATGTCAAAAGAAAGAAGGGATATAGAATGGGTAACAGAGAGCTTAAAATTATATGTTATGCAGACGATGTGATAATAATGGCTGAGACCGAGAACAATTTGCAAGGGCTCCTATACGAATTCTATATAGCAGCAAAACAATATAATATGTTAATCTCAACTGAAAAAACCAAATTAGTAGTTATGTCCAAAGAATCAATTAGGTGTAAGCTGGAAATCAATAATGAGATTATAGCGTAGGTGTTGACAATTAAATATTTAGGAATTAAATCATCATATAACAACAACATAGAAGAAGAAATAAAAGAACAAATAGTAAAAGCCAATAGAAAAGCTGAATGCTCGAATGACAGTATTTGGAAAAATAAATACCTGAGAACAGAAGTAAAATTTCGTATATATAAATCTGCTGTTCGACCAGTTATGACCTACACAGCAGAGACAAGACCAGAAAAAAGCAAATCTCAGAGATGCTTACAAACAAGTGAAATGAAAATATTAAGAAGAATTGCAGGAAGAACACTTTCAGATAGATAAACAAATGACAACATAAGGCACATATGTGAAGTAGAGGACATTAACACGTGGATAAGAAACAGAAAACAAGAATGGAACCAACACATAAATAGAATGTCCGAACGACGATTAGTGAAAATAGCTCGAGATAAATCACCGATGGGTCGAAGGAGTATGGGATGCCCACGAAAAAGATGGAACGACGATCTGTAGCGACGATACAATAAAGAAAATCAGGCAGGAATGCCTAATATAAAGAAGAAGAGAAGAAGAAATATTCATCCAAAATATCTCACATCTCACTATCATTTTGCGGACAGTCAGAACAATCGTGAATTTTTTTTGTCTTCTTGTCATGTGCCGTAATTCTTCTCAAGCCATTCTTGGGTTCTGGTTGTAGTTCCATCCTTTTGCAAAAGTGAAAATTATAGTGTCACTTAAACACATATAACTCGTAAATTAATAAAAAAAAATTCGTGAAAATCTGACATGAAACTTCTGAGACTTAACACTAACTGAAAATCTTATGTTTTTTTTTTGTTTGTTCTGCCATCTACATCTGTAGCCTAACAAAAGCACGAATGAAATGAAAATCACAAATTCGACTTTCCAAACATGTAAGTTGTCATCCAGGAAGAAGATTATTACAAAGTTCCACTAAAATAAATTATTTGTATAAAAAACAACATACCAATCATGAGAAACAAGACATCAGCAATTTAAGTCAGATTATATTTTATAATTTCACACGAGAAATATAGCACACATAGGAAAGAAATTTTAACACAACTCTGTATAAATTCGCATTCTATTATATTTATCAATTATACAAAGGCAATTGAACTAAAAATATAGATTTTTATTAAAAATATACCGATTTAACATCATTTTATTCTATTCAAACAGAGTCTTAAGCTTTTTAAGCTGTTGCTAGGTCGCAAATAGTTTTGGTCAATGCTGTATATATGTATACTATATAATAGCTGTAAAGAATTTTGTACAGCAATTTGTTTTTTTAAATATCGTCATTAAAAAATTATGATCCACAAAATATAAAACATGTAAATAACAATGGAAATCCGATAATTGAAAATAATAAAACAATACAAGGCATCATTACTAAATGCTTCGATGTACTAAAATTTAATAACGAAAATAGAAACATTTTCCGCTATCTCCACTGCCAACGCAACTTCTGGGAAAATATCATTACTCAAAATCCAATAAATTTCACTTTGTTTAGCTGTAACAAATATAACGGTGTACATAAACAACGGAAAATCAATTCCTTGCTTTGTTTTTTTTCTTTGTTAGTATTCGATGTGTTTTATACAGAGAACAAAAAACCTATAGGAAGAAAAAGTTGAGAATAATTTAATATTTTCATATAATTCGTTTTCAGTTCTTAAATTTTTAAGGTGTATTATTCTTATAGTCCGAGAGCTGGTAGACATTTTTGGGTAGGTATTTGAGGCACCATGAAAACTTGTCAAATACTTCTTTAGTGATACCTGAATACAAAAACGCAGACCTGGCTGAAGGGTAGTATGGCCAGATTATTTAGTCGGGTCTAAAACTTAGCAAGATGTTTGTAAAATTATATTTCAAAAAAATCGAAAAAATATATTTGAAGCACGTTGAAATTTAAACAGCATAATATTGGTAACTAAAAAAAGATATTTTTAAAAAGACAGGTCGTTTCGGTGGGACATTCTACCTGTCAGGTGATTGAGAATGTTAAGCATGAGTGCGAGTGAACAGCGCTATGGGTAAGCTGAAGTGCGAGAGACAGCGTATATCGACAGCTATCTTAGTCGAAGAACGCTGCAGTGGAATTGGCTCTTGCAAGACCACGTGACTCACAGCACCCATGCATTTGTTAGTAAGAATTTTGGGGTAGTTTTAAAATATTTATAGATAAATATATAAAAATTCTAAAATAAAAAATATACTATAAATAAAATACTACTAATAAATAATAAGACTGAGAATTTTATAACTACTCCAAAATTGGTCAGTCCTTTATAAGAACGCTGTTTAGAAGGAAACATTCAGAATAACAGAAAGTCTAAACGCTGTCATTTGGTCTATGGCTCCAAAAGTGCATTACAGTGGCACAAAAAATTGTTGAGATTGCATCTTATATTGCAGCTAGTATATTTAATGATGGATATACATTACAAATGATGCAATTATTAAACCTTGTAATTAGCCCAAGCGCGCTGCGATTTACCGAAAACTTGGATTCTCAACGAATATCTATAGCCAACATGAGAGTTCAAGAGGAGACTAAAGAGGTCAGGAAATTGAAAAGGACTGCTCAAAAGGAGTCGGAGGACATAGCGGCAACAATGGAAGACCTCATGTACGGTCCAGGAATGGCAGATTGAAGGTAATTTAAAAAAATATTTGGTTTTACGACGTTGACGCCGAACTGTTGTTTCTTTTGCGTTTTTTCGAAACTACTTTTTTCAAACTGGTGTAGAAGATATCCTAAGATCTACTTAACCGATTTTGTTAAAATTTACAACACATATATCTTTATAATATTATGTAAGATGTAGCACAGGATTTTTTTGATTGGGTGCCACGTTCATAAGTTATAAATTTTTTAAACTCAAAATTTCGATAAAAATCAGAGTTTTTTTTTTAAAACAACTGTTATTTTCACAAAAAAAATTTAACATTTTTTTTCCTATGTTACATCTTAGCTATTACCTTTCTAAATAAGAAAAAAAAAATATTTTTCAGACGATGCCTGACAGAGAAAATAAGAACACCATCAGCAAGGATTTTCAAAAGAGGTTCCTACTTGATGGCTCATATCTCCGTCATTTTTTATTTTTATTCGTTATTATTTCAAATTATTCATAAAACTACTATGTACGAGGCTGGTTTGAAAAGTCCGTGCAAAAATAAAAACTACTTATGTGTTTGGGGTAAACCTTTTTTATTTTTCGACATAGTCTCCTTTTAGGCTTATACACTTCGTCCAACGATGTTTTAGTTTGTTGATCCCTTCCGAATAATAGGATTTGTCTAAGTCTGCAAAATATCCATTAGTGTCTGCAATCACCTCCTCGTTTGAATAAAATCTTTGTCCCGCCAGCCATTTCTTCAAATTGGGGAACAAATAGTAGTCCGAGGGAGCCAAGTCTGGAGAATAGGGGGGATGTGAAACGGGTTGGAATCCTATTTCCATTAATTTTGCGACCACAACTGCTGAGGTGTGTGCTGGTGCGTTGTCGTGATGGAAAAGGACTTTCTTGTGGGCCAATCGCGGGCGTTTTTCTTGCAGCTCGGTTTTCAAACGGTCCAATAACGATGAATAATATTCACCTGTAATAGTTTTACCCTTTTCCAGATAGTCGATAAGGATTGTCCCTTGCGAATCCCAAAAGACAGTCGCCATAACCTTTCCGGCCGAAGGAACGGTCTTCGCCATTTTTGGTGCAGATTCCCCCTTGGTAACCCATTGTTTAGATTGTTGTTTGGTCTCAGGAGTATAGTAATGTATCCATGTTTCATCCACAGTGACGAAACGACGCTTAAAGTCCTCCGTCACTTGTGCCCATATGGCCAGTCCGAAAATTTTGAAACCACTTATAAACTGTTCTAATCGAAGGTGCAGAGTCTCCATAATGTTTATCAAGCTTCTCTTTAGTCTCCTGAGGCGTTTTGCCTTTCATAAAGTAATGTTTAATCACCACACGAAATTCTTTTTCGTCCATTTCTTGAAAATCACTCGACTTCCTTGATTCACACGAATGCCAAACACAAAGAAATAGACCAATATGGCTGAAACTTGCTGTGCGTTCATTCAAGAGATGCTACTAACTAAACATGACCTCGATACGCGCCGGTGGTGCCATCTCTCGGACTTTGCACGGACTTTTCAAACCAGCCTCGTATATGTGTAAAAGAAATTTTTTTTTATATATTTAATATCTGCGTCAAAAAATTTTTTTATTTTTATTCCTATTTTTCCGAGCGCCAAGGTGATTTATTGCCATTTTACAAATTATAAAGCGACAAAAATCATCGGAAAGCTGAAAGTCTCGTCTTTAAAAAGTTATCTCTGAAAACAAGTAATATGGATTAACCTTCGAGCGGTGTGCGTAGAGTTTCAAATTAACCTGTTTGGCGCACTACACTTTTTGAATCACCTATCCCAATTTTTAATAAATTCTCATGCTAATAAAAAAAATCTGGGAAAAAATCTATCTACTATTTTTTTGTAAAATTTCTCGCTGTTTTACGTGGTGCTATTAGATTTTCGAAATCTTTTTTATTTTTCGACATATTAGCGAAGAACGGAATTTTTAATTTTATTTTGGAATCTGTGCATCAAACTTTAGCAAACTTTTTTTTATCGTATTCTACGTCCAGAAAAACTATCTGTGTGCCAAAATGCAGCCTGTTAACATTTAATGAGAGCTCATAACCCCTGACGACTGGGCTAACTTCGATATGTACTTTTTATACTGCGCCGACGTTTATTTTTTGATATTTATATTAAGAACGCATTTTGACAACATGATGTTCGACATTCTAATCAATTTTATTGTTAAGATTAACATCAGTATCCTTCCTCTAGGTGGTTTAAGTAAATATAAGCGGTTCAAACCATTCGACCTTTTAAACGTATATCAGCTACCTATTTTTGTACAAACAACACCTACCCCTTATCGATGAAAATAGAAAAATATACACTCAGCTGCCAAAATAACATACACGTTCCCTACTTCAATAACACTGTCATTCTTATCAAATTTACCTGGTAATTCAAAACGCTTTGAAGGGACAACACCATAAAATATATTGAGAATCGGTGTTTATTATCCTTCTATTGAAAACAGTGACAAGGGTCACTTCTGCTTAAAATTTTAAGCAAAATAGATGATTTATCGTAAATTTGCAACCTCGTCAATGCATGGAGGTCATAATTTTTGAAGTTCTTTTTCAATAAATGTTATAAAAGAAAGCGTTTAAAAATAAGTCGGGTTTTAAACCCTAAATTTGAGGCCCAAAATCGAGACTGAATTACTATTCATTCTGCTTGTAGTTTTTCAGATTTTATGAATAAAATAGATTTGTAGCACTTACAAAATATAGACAAGGCGAAATCGGCGCCATCGTTGGAAAAAATTTTCTAATTGAATTTTTTTTCATAACCTTCTCCAGGAGATGCCCCTGAAAGAGGATCAACATGTTGCTGGGCGGTAACCTGGTCCGAATTTGTTTAAACAAAGTCCAAAAATTGAAATTTTCGCCCGGAACAAGTTTTTTTAGGTAAATTGGACCATTTTGAACAAAAAATGTCTCTTGTGTGAATTTTCTCTAAATGCGCCGTTTTCGAGATATCGGCGATTTTAGGTGCGAGAAAACGCGAAAATGGCCACTTTCACCTCCCAATATCGGGGTCAAAAATTAAAATTTTCAATGTTGCCAAGTGTCCAAATTAAAGTTTGAGATCTCTTCTACAAATTACCGTAGGAAATATTGCAATATCTTTATTTTTAAACATTGTTTTTTAACAGTTAACAAATTGCGTTCGAGCGCCCGCGGCCGCATCGAAACTGTATACATAGATATATACGCAACGCCCGTACGTAGGCGCGCGGAACTGTATACGCGCTGCAACTCGCTGTAACGTGAAGTATCATGCAAAAGTTCAAACATGCTATTGCTTAAATAAGAGTCGGACACTTTAATAGTTTATTCATTTCTTTTCCGCCCTTACAAGTACAGTAATACCCCGCTTAGCGCGACCCGTTACGCGCGGTTTCACTATAACGCGAATTTCAAATACCCCGCTTAGCGCGACCCCGTTACGCGCGGTTTCACTATAACGCGAATTTCAAATTTCGCGCTCATGTAGTCATTAACTTCTCTATGGTCGCGGGGGGATCCCCGCTTTCTCTGAATATTCTCTTTGAAGATTGGGAATTCCCTGTCCTTCCACTTTGTTCTATGGGGATTTCCTCGTTCGTTTCGTGTGTTCATTTGTTCCGTAATGTTAGTTCGGTCGGCTGGCAGTTTTGTTTTAATATTTATTGGAGATACATACATACATAATTTAACCCTACGTTAAAAATGCCGCCTGTAAAGAAAAAAGAGCGTAAAAGCGTCACTTTGGAATTGAAGATGAAAGTGTTAAGAAGAATGGAAAATGGAGGCAAAGCAACAATTGTTGGGAGAGATTTTGGACTCTCAGAATCGACTGTGAGAACGATTTATAAAAATCGGGAAAAAATTAAAATCTCCAGCGAAGGTTCAACACCTATAAGTGCAACAAAACTTTCTCGTTCGAGATCATCTATCTTAGAAAGAATGGAGAAATTACTGTCAGTCTGGATCGAAGATTTGAATAAGAAGAACACACCACTAAGTCAAGATCTCATATGCACAAAAGCAAAATCTTTGTATGAGATGCTGAAACAAAAGAAGGAGAAGGGAGTGCCACTCCGACTTTTGCTGCCAGCAGAGGCTGGTTCCATCGGTTCAAGCAGCGTTCTAATCTTCACAATATCCACATAACAGGCGAGGCGGCCAGCGCGGACATTCAAGCTGCAGCTGAGTTTCCAGACAAGTTTCAAGACTTCGTTAGACGAGAGAAAATTCCTGCTTGTCTCATCTTCAATGTTGATGAGACCGCACTTTACTGGAAAAAAAAATGCCATCTCGAACATTCATTTCTAAGGAAGAACGTCAAGCCAGTGGTTTCAAAGCTGCGAAAGATCGACTAACACTTCTGCTGGGTGGTAATGCCACTGGTGATTTCAAACTGAAACCTTTACTAGTGTACCATTCAGAAACACCCCGTGCAATGCGAGGCACAGACAAGACAAGTCTACCAGTTGTGTGGCGATCAAACAGAAAGGCGTGGGTTACACGGGAAATTTTTCAAGAATGGTATTCTAATAGTTTTTGCCCATCAGTCAAATCATACTGTGACAGAAATGGGCTTGAACCTAAAGTTATATTACTCTTAGACAATGCCCCAGGACATCCAACCTCACTTGATACGCCCAGAGACTTAAAAGTGTACGTAAAGTTCCTTCCACCAAACACTACGTCAGTATTACAACCTATGGACCAGGGGAGCAATAGCAACTTCAAAGCTTATTACCATCGCCGCACTTTTAGCCAACTAATTCATGAAACTGACGGGGAAGGAAGACAGTCTATGCGAGAGTGGTGGAAGTCATACAACATTATGAAGTCTATTCACAACATAGAAGAGGCTTGGAAGGAAGTTAAAATGAGTTGTATGAATGGGGTGTGGCGTAATCTTTGGCCAGATGTAGTGGAAGCACCTAGAAGAATTGTCCAGATGCAGAGACAAGTGCTTGAAGACATTGCTGCAATGATTGAGGGGTCTGAACTTGAAGATGTCACGGTAGAAGATCTCGTAGAACTTGTAGCAACGCACGACGATCCTATTAGCAATGAAGATCTGATCGAGTTACAGAATAATCCTATCTACGATGAGGAAGAACAAGTAGAAGAGAAAGTTTTATCTTCAGGGGAAATACAAAATGCACTTTCAAAAATTTATTCAGGTTTGGACATATTGCAGAGTATAGACAATAATGATGACCGTGTCTTGACCGTGTGTCAAACAATTAAAAACAGTGTTGGGTGTTATGAACGTATTTTACAAGAACGTAAACAAAACGTTACCCAAAAGACAATAGATGTATTTTTCCGTAAAAAATAAGAGTATGTATTGCATAAAGTGTTCTTAGAATTAAAGTGATTGATTAAAATGATTTGTATTTTTTTGTATTAAATTTTGACTATGTTTAATCATAAACCTCGATATACGCGAATTTCAGTTAACGCGATTTTTTCGGAACGTATCCCTCGCGTAAAGCAGGGTATTACTGTATGTACATGTGTAATTATGTCTTTTTCTATTAAACGAATTAAATGTGATCATAAGTGCATTTTTCTGTGGTAAGTGTGATGATGTTGTACAACAACCAAATTTTGAATCATTTCAAAAAATTCAACAAGCAGCTAATCGTCGGAAAGATGACATAAGTACAAAATTTAACGATTTATATAATCCAAGTAGCAGTGAACAAACTTTTTCTTGGCACAGAAAGTGTTATGCTTCCTATGTAAGTAAAGAAAAAATTGTACGTCGGGAAAATGCTCTCAAAAAACTGGAAGCAGAAAATAATGAAGCTGTTAATAATGAAAAAAACAGTTATTATCAATTGAACCCGAAGAGAAAGAAAAACCAACATTGCGATCAAAAAAGTGTGTCAAAAGCAGAGTGCATGATCTGTGAAAAAATTTATAAAAATAAAGACAGTACAACTTATACACTTTCTGATTATAATGCAGCGGAAAAGCTAATGGCAACAGCTCGTCTTAAAATGGACAAAGTCTATACGAAAATTTGCATATATAGTTCAACTACGTCATTACTAGTTCAAAAATTGTAAAACTAATGCATGTAATTGCAAAAGCAACAACGTAAGTTGTATACTCATGTGTGGGTGTAATTTAAATATTTGCGAAAATTCTATTAAATATATATAAGTTATATTTCATAAAATTGTTTTAATTCTTCTACCATCCTAATCGAATATTGAATTTTTATTTATATTCATTTGTTATAATAATTAAATTTGATATAACAATTACTCTTTAATAAATAAATATTTTTTACATACTTTTCAAATATATTAATTTTAATAAGAAATCAAGAAACAAAGCTTTATAGAGCATCGCAGTGCGTATACAGTTCCGTGCGGGCGTTGCGTATATATCTATGTATACAGTTTCGATGCAGCCGCGTGCGCTCGAACGCAATTTGTTAACTGTTAAAAAACAATATTTAAAAATGAAGATATTGCAATATTTCCTACGGTAATTTGTAGAGGAGATCTCAAACTTTAATTTGGACACTTGGCAACATTGAAAATTTTAATTTTTGACTCCGATATTGGGAGGTGAAAGTGGCCATTTTCGCGTTTTCTCGCACCTAAAATCGCCGATATCTCGAAAACGGCGCATTTTAGAGAAAATTCACAAGATACATTTTTTGTTTAAAATGGTCCAATTTACCTAAACAAATTCGGACCAGGTTACCGCCCGGCAACATGTTGATCCTCTTTCAGGGGCATCTCCTGGAGAAGGTTATGAAAAAAAATTCAATTAGAAAATTTTTTCCAACGATGGCGCCGATTTCGCCTTGTCTACTTGTAGTTTTTCAGATTTTATGAATAAAATAGATTTGTAGCATTTGTACACTTAAAAATATTCACGCTCGGCAAATAACATAATGTGTTTATAGGATATGCAAATTCTCGGAAGATGTGTTTTTTTTGTCTTCGGTACGAAACACTTAAAGGATCAATTCGGTGTTCGTCTGGCTGTCGGTCTGTCTGTCACACCCGATTTTTCTCCAACACCATTCGACAAGGGAAGTTGACAAATTGGCACAAATATAGGAATTGATGGAGCAATCAGAGCCGTGTAGTTTTTAAAGTAAAATTTTGACTTAAGGGGTTAGTTTTGAAGGGTGAAATCAGAAGTGAAAAAAAAATAATTTTTTCCAGGTCAGCCAGAGGGGTGTCAAATGAAAGCTTGTGAAAATACGAGTTTAAAAATGTATAGGATGTAATACTTGCGTACACTTTTCTACGTATTATTTTTAAAAAATTGCCAAAAATCACTATCCCCCACTCTATCTCGAAATGTACTGATCAAAAAATTTTGACAAAATTCTAGAACATTCTTCATAAAGTGTAGATTGAGTAAGAATTATCACGAGGGCATTACGTTTGGTAATTTATCTGGCGTTGTTAATATACTTTTCAGTAGATTACTGCTCGCTCGTCGCTTCTGTATCGAATTTTATTTTATTCGTTTATAATTAAACAAAACGGTAGTAAATATTTGCTTGATACTAGATTTTAAATTGAGCTAGATTGATTTATTGGCTGTTAGATAGCTAAGATGCTATAACTAGTATTATCACTATTACCAGGTGTACAAGTATGAAATGCGGAATTTTTTTCTAAAAAAACATGTTAAAGTCGGAAGAATGACAAAAAGTGCTTTATTCAAAGTATGCTCCATCGCTTGTTACAATTTGTCAATACTACGCCAGTAAAAATCTTCCTCTTTTGCTGCGAACCATTCATCGAGCCATTTTTTCACATCTTCGTACGAACCAAAGCGCTGCTCAGCAAGTGCGTGACCGATCGATACAAACAAGTGGTAATCGAAAGGAGCCAAGTCTGGTGAGTAAGCCGCATGGGGTAGAACTTCCCAGCTGAATGCTTCCAACGTGTCGCGAACTGGTTTTGCAGTATGTGATGGGGCATTGTCATGAAGAAAAATGACTTTGTGTTGCCTCTTTCAGTATTCTGGCCTTTTTTCAAGCAGCGAACGGTACAAATCGGTCAATTGTTGTTGGTAACGTTTAGTATTAACCGTTTCCCCAGGTTTTAACAGCTCATAATAGAATAAGCCCCTCTGGTCCCACCAAACACAGAGCATCGTCTTTCTGCCAAAAGCGATTCGGTCTTACGGTCGATGTGGATGGTGCGCCTGGGTCTACCTATGGTTTTTTGCGCTTGGGATTCTCAAAATAAATCCACTTTTCATCCCCTATAACTATACGATGCAAAAACGACTTCCTTTTGTACCGAGCGAGCAAAATGTCACACGTGTTTTTGCGCTTTTCCATTTGCCTGTCGTTCAACTCATCTGGTACCCATCTACCGGTCTTCTGAATCTTTTTCATCTCTCGGAGCCGATTGGAAACAGCTTGTTGACTAACGCCCAATTGCTCGGCGAGTTGTTTTTGTGTTTGCGAATCATCTTCGTCCAACAATGCTTGCAATTCCACATCTTCGTATTTTTTTCGCGGTTTTCCACGTTCTTTGTCTGCAACATCGAAGTTACCACTTTTGAAACGCCGAAACCATCGTTCACACGTATCTTGCGATGGAGCATGTTCACCATAAGTTTCTCGAAGTAATCGGTATGATTCAACAGCGGTTGTCTTCAAATGAAAACAAAAAATTAATGCTGTCCGCGAATGCTCTTTGTTCGGTATAAATTTCGACATATTGAATACAACAACATGCACCCACTTTTTCAATTTATCACTCGTGCGCGTCTGACACTTGTTGATGACACAACAAAATGGCGCAGTGTCAAATCTTTATAGCACAAACTGCATTGGTGCACCATCTGTTGTCTGAAATCCGCATTTCATACTTGTACACCTGGTATACATTATTGACTAAGAAAAAACGTGAAAATACATATTAGATCTTAAGATATATACATATCAGTGACCTAATTAACTTAGCCTGGGTAAGGATTTTATTTTATTTTAAAACCGATCATTGTACGGAACCCGGTTTTTTTAGTTATCTACTTTGCTTGATTGTTAGATTACCGAAGGAAGTGCTCTGATGAAATTTGGCATGGACTTCTTGCGTTTTGGATGTCTTAATATTTTTTTTTTCTTCCGAAAAAGTCAAAATTTTTGAAGAACCACAAACAACAGCAGGATTAACAAGGTTCGCCCAGTTCCAGCTCAAAAAATAAACCTATCTCTACAGAAACACAAAGAAGTGGAACAAAACGTCGCCGCAACATGAAGCCGGCCGGCTACCGCTGGATCGTTAAGATGTGTGTCTCTCAGAAATGCCGCACATTATTCTTACATATAATATAAACTTCTACTTGCACGGCCTCTCTGAGGAACTCGACGAGGCACATTTTAGCGTTCTGCCGGTAGCCAACCGACTTCGTTTTGCGGCGACGTCTTGTTTCACCTGTTTGTCTTTCTGTAGCGGAAGTTATAATTTTTGAGGTTCAAGACATATATTCACTTAGTTCAAACATTCAACCTCTAGTACTAGTTTAGCAGCCTGAAAGTCCTTTTTGTTCAAACATTTGTTTGTGAGGTGCAAATAAAAGATTTTTTTTTTTGGATGGATGGAAAGAACTTGAGAAACTCTAGATTGAGTGCATTAGTGTAGATAGTAGTTATGTTTATTTACCTAGCTAAACGTTTTTCTTCATACCGAGCTTAATTACCTAAAAAAAACTCCTTTACATTATGAATCAAAGAAAGGAAACCGGTTCCTTTAATCTTAAATACTCTAGTTAAATACATGGAACGGAATTGATTGGGTATAGTTAATTAAATCGTAAATTTGAGTAATGTGGCGAAATTTGAGGATATGAAGAATTTTTTTTTTTGAAATAAACACATTTGATTTACGAATAAATACAGTATAAATTTGTTTATCCAGCTACCGACAAAAATCAAGCATTTCTTTTATTGTTTACACGGAAAAGATTGGCAAAATATTCCGAGAAGTGGCAGATAATTTAGTGAATGGACGGACACCTTTCGGTCCTTTTTCTATTATTTTCTCTTTTACCTGACTATTTCGCACTTTGGGATAAAGATAGTAAACATTTATATTACTTTCTGACAATAAGTAAGTTTTAAGGATGATGAGCTGGAAAGACTTCTACGCCTCCTTTTTTTTTATAGCCAAGTAACCTCTATATCAAGACTTTATTTATCAGAAATTTTTTAAATAACTTCTTCAGATTTTTTTATTAAGGCAAGCATACACTATTAGACATCCCTTGTGATGCTTTAAGAGTAGCGTCAATGAGAAAAAACGGTTGAGGCAGTTAAACTTGCACACACTTTTTAGGAAACAAACACTATTTCAGGATGATTATTCTAGGGAGACAAATCGATAGTTGTCCTAGAAAACATTCATCGCCCAACGTTTCGATGACTTCACCATATATTCTAACGGTGAAAAAACGTATTTGTCTCAATTAAATTCGATAACTGGTGAGATAGGTGTTATATTCCTATACATATTATATTAAAATATATTTATTCCTTCTGAAAATTAAGATATATTTATTCCTTTTGAAATCGTTGCTTTTTACATAAGTTAGTTATGTTATGAAGACATGCCACTTTTTAGGATGGTCGACTATTGTGTATCTATACATATTAGTTCTCACACGGCCAGATAATATTATTGCAACATCTGTTGAGAAAGCCAATTTGTTAGCTGAACTCTTTACTGCACATTCTACTGTCGATTTCCAAGGAAAAATGCCACCCACTATTCCCATAGTGTAGTCAAGGATGCCAGTCTTCAGACAGTGACTCATTAAACAGATTTTAATGAAGTTAGACACCACAAAACCTTCCAGCGCTAAGGGAATATCTGTCACAGTACTCAAAAAATGCGCGAGCGAACTAACACCAGTTTTTTGTGAACTTTTTAACTTATCTTATTACCTTACCTTAGAAAGGGAATAATTTCGTCCTGCTGGAAATGTGCTACAGTTCAGCCGATAGGTATCGGCGTATTCGACGGTAACAAGGCTCTTAAATTACATTCCAAAATTTTGATAGATTTCGATTCTAGCAGGTATTAGGAACATTTTAAGCCATTATGGAAAAAATCCGGTCGACGCTTTTTTTTAAAGTAAAAAAAAAACATTTTTAAATATTTTTATTAATTAAAAAAAAAATGCTGAGGCTAGTTTATATGATTTTCGTATTAAAATAAACCCAAATTTATTTTTCCCAGCTGATATTCAAAATTATTATGTCTGATGAACTTCTATGAAAAAAAAAAATTGTTTTAAATATTGTTTAACCCATATGCAATAATTTGTCGATACAATTTTTAAATTTGATTGCCTATGGGTTGAATAATGTTTAAATTTTTTTTTATATATAGAAGTTTAAATTAAACATTACAGTTTGAAATAAAAACCAGGAAAAAATTTCAAGTGTTCTTTTTTATGAAAATCAGTCTACAATAAAAGCTATCAAACAAAAAGTAAACAAAAGCGACATCTCAGCTCAAAGTAAAAATAAGAAAACCACGACTATAATCGTTTGTATTAATACGTACGTCATTATTGGTTGAAAAAGTATAATATCGTCAATAGTCCAAAACACCCCTTCCACTCATCAACCCCCGCCAGCAGGTTTACGAATCACTGATTTATTTTCTTACGGTCGCAGGTTATTTGTGCTTTATTATGAAATATAAAAAAAAGGATGTGTGAAAAGAAAAAAAATATATTGTTATCAATCATGTAAAGGTACATGAACATTTTCAACATCAATGGAATAATGTATGAATGTATCATTTATATCGAAAAGTAAAATTTAATTTTATATTTATGCTAACAAAAAGTAATAATTTTGAAATCTATATATTATACGCAGGTACTATAAACTACTGTCAGCACAGGCCCGTTACTACCGAAGAAGTAAATTTTAATATAATGTTATCGACCGTTGAAAATTCTCAAATTGCGCTAGGTGAAAGATGCGAACAAGTTGGAATATCAGAGCGGTCGATCAGAGGAGTTTTAGTACAAAATAAGTTTCGTACCTCAAGCCAAAATTTATTTACGTATTACAAGAAAAAATTACGATGCTCATGACCGTGTTTAGCATGATGGATTGTTGGCTGAACTACGCTCTTCTGGTATGTCTAAAAAGTTCTGTTTATGGCTTTCGAGTTTCCTCAAAGAGCGTTCTTTACGAATGACAATCGGCGGGTTTCTTTCTGACACCTTCACTATCAAGGCCGTTGTGCCCTAGGGCTCCATACTGTCTCCTACTCTCTTTCTCATTTACATTAACAACAGGAATCCAATCTACACTTCTGCAGATGACACTACGCTTATCTCGTCATTTACTTTGAACGCTAGAATATCGGCTACTCATGCAAATATGCGCAGACAGCAGGAGGTCGTTCAACTTAACAAAGATCTGGAAGAAATTCTATCTTGAGATGACAGTAACCAAGTAGGCGACTTAAATCTATTCTACAAGTATTTTCATGAAAATTCTTCGATGGGTGTAGCCCGCTTAATTCCTCCCAGAGCGGTGCTTGCTAGAACCAGACGTCGCGCTAATACTTCACATCCGTATGAGGTTTAGCTTGTTACTCCCCGTACAACCCTTTTCAAGCAGTCTTTTATATGGAGAACCGAGCGAGTACAATTTACAGCGATTCAAGACCAACGTGAATCGCTTTTTCCGCACACATGTCGCACCTGTAGCGCTTTAGGAATTTACCTGCACGAGTGCTAGGCCGATAAAAAAATTCATATGTTCTTAGGGACAAATATGTAGATCATATTTGATTAATTTATTTGATTTCACTTGGCTGGAGAAGATGATATTATAGCTGAAATGCTAAAATGCGGAGGTGAAGCCCTAATGAATGAATTAAAAGATCTTTTTAATGAATGTCTCAAATGTGGAAATATACCAGAAGACTGGGAAAACGCCATAGTCATCTTAATATACAAAAAAGGTGACCACGAACACCTAGAAAACTACCGGCCAGTTAGTTTACTTTCCCAAGTTTACAAGCTGTTCTCACGAATCATAACAAACAGACTGGAACACAAAATGGAATTATACCAACCGATAGAACAGGCTGGATTCAGATCAGGGTTCAGTACGATTGAGCACTTGCACACATTGAGAATACTAATCGAGAAGGCCACCGAATATAATATACCAATGTAGCTCACATTTGTAGATTTTCGCAAGGTTTTCGACACAGTGGAAAAATGGCCGCTTATAAGAGCTCTTAGAAATGCTCGTATAGCGAACTGATAGCCAGAATATATGAACTAGCAACACTCAAAGTTATGGTAAACCAAGACCTGACAAACAAGGTCCCAGTGAACAGAGGAGTAAGGCAGGGCGATGTAATATCGCCTAAGTTATTTACAATGATCTTAGAAAATATATTCAAAGAACTGAATTGGGACGAAAATGGCCTTCTGATAGCTGGCGATCGGCTAAAAAACCTGAGATTCGCAGATGACATTGTAATTATAGCAAGCAATAAGAAAGAAATGATCCAGATGATCACAGATCTCCACCACCAAGCAAGAAAAGTGGGACTTGACATAAATTTCTCCAAGACAAAGTACATGAGTAACGAAGACACCAATGATGAAAATATAGTGATTGAACATTCAACAATAGAAAAAGTAAACACGTACATCTATCTTGGCCAAATAATAACGATGGGAAAGGAAAACCAGCAGCTTGAAATAGAAAGAAGGATACGTATGGGATGGGCAGCATATGGAAAATTGAAATATGTACTGAATACGAACATTCCTCAAAGATTAAAAACCCAAATTTATAATCAATGTAGACATGGGTTTTAACTAAAAGAACAATAGAAAAACTACAAGTTCACCAACGAGCAATGGAAAGAAAGATGAGTGTTACTTTGAAGGACAAGAAAACTAATAAATGGATTAGACAACAAACAAAGGTGGATGATATCACCAAACGGATAACATCTCTGAAATGGAGCTGGGCCGGCCATGTAGCGAGAGCGACGTATAAGTGGAGTGGCAAGATCACTAGGTGGAGACCATGGGGTGAAAAGCGAAGCATAGGAAGATCCAACAAAGATGGAGCGACGATCGGAGAGCTTAACTGGTATCAACAAGCACAACATAGAGAAAAATGGCAAGATTTGAGAGAGGCCTATAGATTTGAGAGAGGCCTATACCCGACAGTGGGTAGAGAGGGGCTGAAGGAAGAAGAAAAAAGAAAATTTGATTTCATTAGGAAAAGAAGGAACAGTATCCGATTAATTTTGTCGACAAATTAGTCTATCAAATACCAACAGTTTCTGTTTTAGAAACAAAAAAATATACATTTTCAGTTCCGTTTGTATATATTCAGACTAAAAACTATAAATTAATATACCGCCTATTAGGACTGCCTTGAAATTATCGTAATACACACTTGAACGGTTTTATGCGTGTGTTTATTGCTTCCCAGTTTTAAATATTTATACTTCTAGTATTTTTAAACAATTCCGCTAATTCCTATAAAACTCAAATAGCATAGCTGATCTAGTTTTTTTTCCTGTTACGCTTTTGAAAACATACATAATATAATATATATTTTTACATATAAACATAGTCATCAGTTCGGAATAAAAATTTTGTTTATTATGATTTTAAATGAATAATTTATAACGAATTCAGTTAAGCATTGAGCTCTTTGTATCAGAATTAGGCTCAATTCATAATATGAGGCCGCGCACGGTGGGACGAAGTCCCACGGTGCAACTCAAAATTCCGTCTACCTTTCAATTTTTAAGATATGACATTAAATTTTTTTCCATCGTTTTGTAAAAATCAAATTTAGCGTCACTCAAACATCTGTAAATTGTAAACTAACAGACAAAATGTCATGAAAACTTTACATGAATCTTCTGAAAGCTGACACTAACCGAAAACCATATGGTTTTTAGTGTTCCGTACGGAACACTTATAAGATGATTTCGGTGTCTGTCTGTCCGTCTGTCGGTCCGTCTGTCACACCCGATTTTCTCCAAAACTATTTGTCATAGTTGAAATTTGGCCTCATCAGAGCCATGTAGTTTTGAAAGTTAAATTTGGACTTAAGGGGTTAGTTTTGGGGGGTGAAATCGGAAGTGAAAAAAATTTTTTTACTAGGTAATCGAGTGGGGTGTCAAATGAAAGCTTGTGAAAACGCAAGTAAAAAATATATATATAATGTAATACTTGCGCGCACTTTTCTTTGTATTATTTTTAAAAAATCGCGAAAAATCGTTGTCCACCCGCCTTATCTCGAAAAGTACTTATCAAAACATTTTGAAAAAATTCTGTAATATTCTCCACGGGGTGTAGATTGAACGAAAATTATCACGAGTGCATTACCTTTAATAATTTATCTGGTATATAAAAAAAACAGAAATTTCAAGGTCATCAATTTTCAGTAAAGATTAGAAACAAACTTTGTTGAAAACTCATTTGGGGTGTGTTTTGTGAAGTCACTGATCATTTTATACTTCCGTTATAACATTTTTTATTTTAAAAGAAATCAACGTACGGAACACTAATTGCGCAAGTTCAACTTGCACTTGCCCGGTTTTTTTGTTTGTGCAGCCATCTCTCTGAAAGTCTCGAGACTTGTACCTGTATTAATCTGTATGTTTTGTAATTTCAAATTACTTTTCGAATTAGATTCAAACGGTGTTCTGTAGTATACTGGAATTTAAAAATAAGTAACCTATTACTTTTAATAAGTTTTAGATTTTATAGTCAGGCTAGTTAACTTCTCAACATACGTTACACCTACACATTTCTTTTTTAACATGACATCAACTGGCGGCCACACCGAAAGACAAAAGAAACGATGTAGACACCCAGCCTACCGGGATGTTATCTTGTCATAGCGGCCGCAACGGTGGTCAGGTCCATTAATAAGATCTCAACCAGTTTAGGAGGTATAAACCCGAGTATAAAGTACTATAACAGCCACAGGAATATGTTACCGGTCTTGTTAAGGGTGGTGGCCCCCGTTTATATATAAATTGTGCTATGGAAATCGTTTAAACTGGCAAATCCTAGTATTAGAAGCAACAGTGACAACATTTATGGGTTTTCAGCGTGTACGCCAATGGTTGTAGTCAATAGATACATCAAAAACCATTGACGACAATTTTGATAATAATCTCGATTTTTGCAATATTTAGTTTTAACAAAGCAACCAATGCTGGTAAAACAAATTACTTCTGAAGAAATTATTCACTAATAAAAATCAGTTACATCAAAATTTTTCTAGCTAAAGCTGAAATTTTCAACACCCACAAACAATCATTATATTTTCGCTAAAAACATGGCTTAACTTTTGTTGTAGTTTCATTACTATACACGACACAACGATATAAAATATAATTTCTTTATCACTGCAATACAAAATCACTCTTTCCATAAATAGAGCGTCCTCGTGTCGCTCCTACTTATTTTCCTTGCAATTCGCGCGCTCGTATAGACTAAACCGTTAATAATTACATGCAATGCAACTAGTCGGTAGTTGTTTGGCAAGGTCTTTTTTACGTTTTCTTGGCTATTGGCTAAATTGGAGTACATTTCCAGAAATATTCTCTTTGTATAGAACAGGTTAAAAAGTCTGCAAAAGACTAGTGATAAGTCCTCGCGTATTTTTCGAGTATCATGGCAGGTATTCCATCAGCACCAGAAGCTTTTTTTGATGTGTGTGGGCGTAGTTTTTTCCTGGAAACCAACAGTAAAAGCCTGCATAGCATACAGATGATCGCTGGTTCGATTCCGGCAATCAGCTGGGTGTAACTTGTATATTTTTTAGGTAGTAGTTAATGTGGAAATGTAATAGCGTTATCTTAAAAAGTGGCGCGAAATACAAATGTATATTTCAGCACGGCAAAGTTGACGGATATTATGACAACCCTCTCAATATATCACCTCAGAGATAGTAAGAAAAAGGTAAAAATCCCTATAGAGGCGAGGAGGTGTAAGAAAAAAAAGTCGGCTACCAAACTCGTTCTATCAAAAGGTGTGGTTGCATAGTATTATCTGGTCGTGTAAGTGGCTTTGGTAAAATTTTGACTAATGGCCTTGGCGACCGACCAAAAAACCTCGAATTGTTCGAACAGGAAAGAGTTTGCTTTTGATTCTTTGTGTGCGCGTCCTTGGTTTCAACGATTATTTCTTTGCATTTGTTTCGGGTACGAAAGGAGATGTTGTCTTTTTTGCATTTTCGATCGAACCAAGGCTTGCCGTTGGAAGGGCATTTCTTTGATAAAGGGATGTTAAGATGTCAAACCAGTCAAAATGGCATAGAAAATCTCTTTAACGTAGTCAGATGAGTTATCGAATCAGAAAGAAAAGTTTAACCCAGCAAAGGTTAGAAAATATTCCATGGGTTCTTCCTATTTAGCAGATTTGTAGTATTAAACATCGTGTCGTTTAGGCACCTTCCTGTCGCCGATTTGGGAGCGCTGTTGGTTCGTCGATAAGCTGAGTAAAGTCACAGAACAATTATGATATTCCGGTATTACTGTGTCTTTTACCACTATATACTTGCACTAAAGCGCAATGATTGATCTAATTTGTGTTAATCCAATATGGCAGTAAATAATGATCTTCTTAAAACTCACATTCAAAAGTTTACCTTTTACCTTAAGAAAGCAACAAATTGTTTTATAAAGTTGAGGGTAGTGTCGCGACTGCCTCGACTTAGAGGATAACATTAATTTTAAATTCCTAAACGAACTTCGTGGCACATGATGCATACAACGATTTCCGTTCTTGGTAATTGATAAAGGCTAGTTGGAACTGTTACCATGTGATAATATAATTATCGGTGTGAAACATTTCTATCTCAGGACAAAATAAGTAAAACGGGCCACCTTTGGCCAACAACTGCATGAAATTCAACTGAAAAGTATAAACATTTATCTTCATTTTAATAAAAAAAAATATCTCAATTATTTCTATTCGAGTGGCAGTAGACGGATTTATTTCTAACACCTTCACTATCAACGCCGGTGTGCCCCAAGGCTCCATACTATCTCCTACTCTCTTTCTCATTTACATTAACGATCTGCTGGAAAAGACCGGAAACCAATCTACAGCTTTGCAGATAACGTACGCTTATCTCTTCATTCACTTTGAACGCACGGACATCGACTACTCAGATGAATATCTGCAGAGAGCGGAAAGTGGTTAACTTAACAAAGACCTGGAAGAAATTCTATCTTGGGGTGACAGTAACCAAGTGGAATTTAACGCTACAAAAACCCAGGCGGCAGTTTTTTCTAAAAAAGTTAACGTTGCTGAATCCGACATAGTTATGGCGGGGCACTTCATTCTTCTAACATCGTCACTCAATTTTTTGGGTGTTAATTTGGGAGCAAATATGTCCTGGCATGAATATGTCGCAGGCATAGCAAGAAGAGCTTCTCAAAAGTTGGGAATATTATTTCGAACCAGAAAGCTTTACACTCCACAGGAACTGTTAATTCTTTACAAAGCTCAAATTCGACTAACCATGGAAACATATATTGCATTTGTTGGATTCCATTCAGAGAAGAGCTGTTCGTCTGATTGGAGACCTGGAACTGACCGACGGCCTTGATTCGCTGGAACATCGAAGAACGGTTGGCGACTTGAGCCTATTCTACAAGTATTTTCATGGAAAGTGTTCGAAGGATGTAGCCCGCTTAATTCCTCCCAGAGCGGTGCATGTCAGAAGTACACGTCGCGCTGATACTTCACATCCACATGAGGTTCAGCTTGTTACTCCTCGTATAACGCTTTTCAAGCAGTCTTTTATATGGAGAACATCATCCCTTTGGAATACTTTGCCCAGGACTGTGTTTCCCACCGAGTACAATTTACAGCGATACAAGAGCAACGTGAATCGCTTTTTTTTTCCGCACACGTGTCGCTTCTGTAGCGCTTTAGGGATTTCCCTGGAGCACGTGTGCTGGACCCATAAAAAAAAATATTCGTTTCCAAAATATAAATTCCATTAGCGATAACTGAAGTATTACAAGAAAAAAATTAGGGGGTAAAATGGTACTTATACCTATATCGAAAAACATAGTTACCTTTGAAATCCGAGAAGAAAATTTTCAGGTGGCCAGCTTTACTTATTTTGACCCTCTTACCAGGTGTACAAGTATGAAATGCAGATTTTTTTTCTAAAAAAAACATGTTAAATTCGGAAGAATGATTAAAAGTGCTTTATTCAAAGTATGCTCCATCTCTTATTATACATTTTTCCCATCTTTCGGGAAACTTTTGAATACCACGCCAGTAAAAATCTTCCCCTTTTGCTGCGAAACATTCATCGAGCCATTTTTTACATCTTAGTATGAACCAAAGCGCGGCTCAGCAAGTGTGTGACCCATCGATGCAAACAAGTGGTAATCGCAAGTAGCCAAGTCTGATGAGTAAGCCGCATCGGGTAGAACTTCCCAGCTGAGTGCTTCCAACGTGTCTCGAACTGGTTTTGCAGTATGTGATGGAGAATTGTCATGAAGAAAAATGACATTGTGTTGCCTCTTTCGGTATTCTGGCCTATTTTCAAGCAGCGAACGGTTCAAATCGGTCAATTGTTGTTGGTAACGTTTAGTATTAATCGTTTCCCCAGGTTTTAACAGCTCATAATAGACCACGCCCCTCTGGTCCCACCAAACACAGAGCATCGTTTTCTGCCAAAGCGATTCGGTCTTGCGGTTGATGTGGATGGTGCGCCTGGGTCTACTCAAGATTTTTTGCGCTTAGGATTCTCTAAATCCACTTTTCATCCCCTATAACTATACGATGCAAAAACGACTTCCTTTTGTATCGAGCGACCAAAATGCCACCCGTGTTTTTGCGCTTTTTTTTTTTTTCCATTTGCCTGTCGTTCAATTCATGTGGTACCCCGGCTTCTGAATCTTTCTCTCTCTCGTAGCCGATTGGAACCAGCTTGTTGACTAACGCTCAATCGCTCGGCGAGTTGTTTTTGGGTTTGCGAATCATCCTCGTCCAACAATGCTCGGAATTTCACATCTTCGTATTTTTTTGGCGGTTTTCCACGTTCCTTGTCTGCAACATCGAAGTTACTACTTTTCGAAAGCCGAAACCATCGTTCACACGTATCTTGCGATGGAGCATGTTCACCATAAACTTCTCGAAGTAATCGGTATGATTCAACAGCAGTTTTCTTCAAATGAAAACAAAAAATTCATGCTGTCCGCGAATGCTCTTTGTTCGATATAAATTTCGACATATTGAACACAAAAACACAACACTATGCACACACTTTTCCATTTCATCACTCGTGCGCGTCTGACCCTTGTTGATGACACAACAAAATGGCGCAGCGTCAAATCTTTATAGCACAAACTGCATTGGTGCACCATCTGTTGTCTGAAATCCGCATTTCATACTTGTACACTTGGTAGCATGTAATAGAAATAAAAAAATAAACGGGTATTTCGTCATAATTAGAAAATAATCAGTCAGTATTTCAAATAAATGAAAACTGTTTATACTGGTCTTCTGGCCATATAAATAATGAATTTCTTTGTCAGACAAAGTAAAAATTGACTAGCTGTAGACCGAATAAAAAAAAATAATTAATGGCAATAAAGTAGACAATTATCTCATCGGTCAGACCAGTGCCTATTCATTCTTCTAAGAAACTTTCAAACAATTTCACGGAATATTTTATTAAATTATTTATACCGAAATTTCTCGTCTGACCGAGGAGTTATTTCATTTTTTTTTTAACGGTCAATTTATACTAACCCTTTTGTTACGATTGTGCTCGGGGGACACATGTTATTATGCGGTTATTTGTATCTCCTTTAAAAAAGGAAACCGCTCGGATGGTTTTAATTGGATGCCACACTTTGAAACAGACAGAAGATACCGTTCTACCTGAGAGGTCTCTTGATACACATACATAGGTAAAAAGAAATATTGACTTGGAATACGATGTGCTACAATTCCCGAAATGACGTAATGGCGCTCGTGACGTAATTGTATGAAAGTAGCATGGGTTTTAAAAAGGGGAACAAATTTAAATTGATTAAATAGAATCATAACATGTAAATAACGAACAAATTAGACAGTTACCAACTACGTGAACAAGCGGGATTTAGGCGGGGATACAGCACTTTGGACCGTTTTCAAACAATTAGATTACAGGTGGAAAAAGCAAATGAAGAATATAAGGTCACCTTGTGGATAGCAATAGTTGACTACGAAAAAGCAGCATTCGGTAAAGATATGGGCAGTCTTTGATGCCTTAAGTAACAGCAGAGTCGATGAAAGATACCCAACTCTTCTTGAATACATATATAAAAATGCCACTTCGCAAATAATGCTTGAAGAAAAACAAATAAAATCAAAATTAAAAGAGGAATTACACAAGGTGACTCGATATCCCCAAAGCTTTTTACGTTGACTCTAGAAGACATGTTCAAATCGTTAAAGTGGGAAAATAAGGGAATACTAATTGACGGTGAACGATTGAATCACTTAAGGTTCGCAAATAATGTCACTCGCCAACACAAAAGAAGAATTACAAGAAATGCTGATGGAATTAAATAACAAGTTTCGGGAAATAGGTCTAAAAATAAACTTCACCAAAACCAAATAGTTGAACAACGAAAGTGAAGATAATAGCCAGGAAGTATTAACAGAAGGTGAAAGAATAGGAAAGGTACAAACGTTCATATGTTTAGGACAAAAAATCGAAATATCAAAAAATGATTTGAAGATTTGGATAGAAGAGTCTCGTTAGCTTGGTCTACATTTAAATTGGGCATCCAAAATACAATAAAAGCCAGAGTATTTGATCAATATGTACTGCTGGTATTAACATATGACACTGAAACGTGGGCTTTAAATAAAACTATAATAAATAAACTCCAGATAACTCAATGAGCAATTTAGAGGAGAATGTTAAATATTAGAGTCCAAGATCGTATTTCTAACATCGAGATACGAAGTGACAGATGTAATACAACGAATATGTATATTAAGGTGGAATTAGGCGGGGTATATCGCGAGGATGAATGATAACAGATGGAGACGCCGTATAGTTGAATGGAGATCTAGGGGACACAAAAGATGTAGAGGTAGACCACACACAAGATGGACGGACGACCTAAAAAGATTAGCGGGACACGATTGGATGCAAAAAGCAAACAACCGAGCTCATTGGTGGGGAGGCTTACTTCCGATTGTGGATGGAATAAGATAATGATGATGATGAACATGAGTGTTCGGGAACATGTTTGAGGTCCATAGCACTGGCTTCTAAGTCTAGTAATTTCTTTTACTGGACAAGTAACTAGTTTTATCTTGTTATCGTTATAACTGTGCAAGTAGCGTGTTTGTCAGTCTCCCAAGTTGTGCCATTTTATTAGTGTACTTGAAAAGGATGAAACAATATTTTTTTAAAAAAGAAAACCGTTCATGTAATTAAAGCGAAGCTTGACAAACACTACGAAGACTCTTCACTTTCGATTAAGACGGTTTACAAATCGGGGCCATGTAAGCACATAAGCTGGAGAACGTCCCGGAATGCCATTGGATATCATCATCATCATCACCATCAAACTTCCTCCAAACGTCTCTAGTTCTATCTACCTTTAGCTGTTGCAACCCAATTCGTTGACATTCTCTTCAGGTCATCTATCCATAGTGTGGGAGCTATTGGTTTTCCAATGTGTTTTTTGGTAGGCTACATTGTTTTGTACGTGTATTTCTTTTTGGAATAATTTCTTGAATATCATTTTATAAAAAATATTTTCATGTGATGGCGCAATATTGCACTTATAATGATAGAACGTAAAATTTACAAACTGGAGCACAATGTTTCAAAAATTACTAGCCAATCCTGTTAATCAGTTGTTGCACTAATTGTTGCTATAGTAATGATTACTACTGAAATGGTTTAAATAGAACAGAAAAATAAAGAATAATAAGAAAAATCAGATTATAATTGCAGGAATGTACAGATTCTTGTTTTGATTTAATTTTGCAGGTGTAAATTGTGGAAAAATTGCTAGTTCACTAAACAGATTCCTCATTGGAAAATCGTCATAACAGGTCATAAGAGCAAGATACGATCTCTAAGAAGCATTGAATCTAATTAGACCTGTTTTATTATTAAATAGAATTCGTGGGTTTAATATTTAAATGAGCAACAACTTGCTAATAAAGTTACTAAAATTAATGAATGAAGTAACATAGTTTTGAATAAATTTACAAGCAGTGTGAAATAGTAAACTACAGTGTTTGCATTGGTGTTTAAACTTTGCTAAGGTATAATTATAATGATTTAAATTTTATTTGTTAGAAAAATGTAGTAGTAATTTACTGTGCGCTTACACATAACAAAGGACAAACCTACATGTCATTTTTTTATTATATTATTTTAGCGCTGTGTATCAGAATTACGAAAAATAACCGGTCAAGTGCAAGCTGAACTTGCGCAATTAGTGTTCCGTACGTTGATTGCTTCTGAAATAAAAAATTTTGGAACGAAGGTATAAAAATGATCAGTGACTTCACAAAACAGACCCCAAATGAGTTTTTTTTTTTCCGATCTTTATTGAAAACTGATGACCTTGAAATTTTTGTTTTTTTTTATTTTTTTTTTTTTTTTATACAGTCCCTGGCCAAATTATTAGACGCACTGTATTTTTTTTTAGTAATTTTTATGTTTCTTAAGAGTTTTTATGCAATAATGGTATATTTAAACTACAATATTATTGATTTTTATTTAAAAGAATTGTTGTAGACTACATATTTGTATTTATTTTTAACATATGGCAACACTGTGTTGACAAAGTGATACATGAACGTAAACAAGTACAAACCTGTATCAGTCGCGATTGGAATCGAGTCAGGTACGGACGTGTTTCTGTGGCTTTATGGACTGTGATTGTTTGTTTAACAGTTTTATACTACTCAGTTATTAGTTTATTTTGTATGCAGTGTTTTAAAAAAGTAATTGGACTATTTTCATTATGAGTAGAAAAGGCGATCTTTCACCACGTAATAAGCTGAAGTGGAGGCCCTTGTGATTGCGTAAAACATTTACAAACCGAGAAATATCACGAAGATTGGAGGTTTCTGAAGCAAGTGTACGACGCATAAAAAGAAAATTGAGTCAGGGAAGGAATTAAGCCCGAAAAGAAAGAAAAGATGCGGTAGAAAACCAATTTTCACTCCACGGTCAGAGAGATGTTTGAAGAAAATTTGTGTAGAAAACAGATTTGCTACCACAAAGGTAATAAAATCACAACTCCAGGATGCTAGCGTAAATGCTTCTGAGCGCACTGTTCGAAGAAAATTGAAAGAATTAGATTTTAAGGCCTGTCGCCCCGCCAGGAAGCCCAAGTTAACAGCTGCAATGAAAGCAAAGCGCCTGAAGTGGGCCAAACAATGGCAAGACAAAGATGTGGACTTCTGGAGATCGGTAAGATACAGCAATTTAATCAATAATTGATACATTATTATCATTTTCAGTTAAATAAAGCAAATAAACATGGAAGTTTATATATTTTTCCTATTTTTGACAGGTCTGCTTCAGTGACGAAAGCACATTCGAAATTTTGCAGAATAAAGCTCAGTATGTGCGTCGTCATGGAGAAAAGTTTCATCCTGATTGTGTCGTCCCGACGGTTAAACATCCCACTAAAGTGATGATTTGGTCAGTCATCAGCGGCAAGGGCACTGGACGTCTGTACGTCGTCAAAGGAATAATGAGGCAAGATCAGTACAAAGAAGTATTACAAAATCGGTTGATTCCGCAGCTCAGAGAATGGTTTCCAAATGGGGAACCATTCACTTTCATGCAAGATGGAGCTCCCTGCCACACTGCTCGGTCTGTTAAAGCTTTTTTGGCAGAAAAAAATATCCCTCTGTTGGATTGGCCCTGATATGAACCCCATCGAAAATGTGTGGGAGCTGATGAAAAGAGAAGTGGCTAAACATGTGATTACCAACAAAACCCAGCTCCTAGAAAAGATTATTCATGTGTGGAATCATCATCCTCAAATGCAGGAGACAGTACAATCTTGCATTGATAGCATGCCGCGCAGAATTAAAGCTTTGATAGCGGCTAAAGGTGGCTCAACTAAATATTGACTTTTACTAACATTAATTTCACTTTTCTTTAAAACTTAATAAACTTATGCTTTTCTAAATTAATGCTGTTTTATTTATGTCAGATAAATAGGTAATTGATTGGATAATATAAAAATAAAAAACAAATCAATTTAAAATAATAAAACGGTACAATATCACTCGGTAATTAATATTTTACATGAAATCTTGCAGTGCGTCTAATAATTTGGCCAGGGACTGTATACCAGATAAATTATTACAGGTAATGCACTCGTGATAATTTCACTCAATCTACACCCCGTGGAGAATATTCCAGAATTTTTTCAAAATTTTTTGACCAGTACTTTTCGATATAAAGGGGGGCAGCGATTTTTCGCGATTTTTTTCAAAATAATACAAAGAAAAATGTGCGCAAGTATTAATTACATTATATATATTTTTGAACTCGTGTTTTTACAGGCTTTCATTTGACCTCGATGACCTAGTAAAAATTTTTTTTTCACTTCCGATTTTACCCCCCAAAACTAACCCCTTAAGTCAAAATTTAACTTTCAAAACTACACGACTCTGATGAGGCTATCAATTCCTATATTAGTATCAAATTTCAACTTTCGAAAATCGGGTGTGACAGAAGGACAAAAAGTGAAGTGATCTTATAAGTGTTCCGTACGGAACACTAAAAATGAGTAATTACGGAATCAAAACAATATTGGTTCTTGCGTTTGTTGGGACAGTTATCCACCAAATTAAAGTCCTGGAACTCATCAGAAAATTTGTTTCGTTGGAACATTGAAAAGGATTAATAATGTCAGTCTAGGAATACACAATTTAGTACCTTCCCTACTCTTGAAGAACCCGTTTACACTACTGCTGACGGAAGTATGGACACCCCGCTAAACTTCAGTTATACAGTAAATAAATTCTTTTCGTATTCTTCTTTCTTAAGACAATATTGTTTTGAATGAGAATAATTAGTCACTTGTAGATTTTTTTTATAAAAATTCGTTGCGTCGAAAACTAAAATCTTACATTACAACGCTATAGAAAGGCAGGAAGTCTTACGAATTGCCATCGGTCTGCGCCATCACGAGAACATCCAATGCAGAAGACGAGTTCATGAGCCTGATGAGTAAGCGAAATAGAAGATTATCTGCCCCAGATATTGCTGCGAAGTTTAATCGGGGACGCGATAAAACAATATCAGTCAATACAATAAAGCGGCATCTTCGGGAGGGTAATCATTATAGTTATATTGCGACCAAAAAACGGTTATTATGACGTGACAATAAGGCGCAAAACCATCGTTCCTGGATAACTGAACAATGGAAAAAAGTATAATGGACCGACGAATCCTCGTGAAGTCGTTTAAGACTGAAAAAATGATATAAAACTGTATTGTTCAGACTGTCAAGCAAGGAGGTGGTTCTGTTTTAGTATGGGGGTGCTTCTGTTTGGCTGAAATGAGGGACCTAGTAAAAGTCAATGTCATTATGAGGAAAGAACATTAGAAAAAAAAATTAACGGAAAACGCTATGTTGCGATTAATCGGCAAGGGATTCATGATGATGCCTGATAACGATCCTAAACATACTTCAAAGCTTTGTCAGAACTAACAAGAAGAAAAATAATGCTCAAAATGATGGCACGGCCACCACAGAATAAATACATCAAACCCAATCAGTTGCTATGGGAAGAGGTGGATAGAACCGTCAGAAAGGAGTGCCCCACGTCAAGGAGGCTTTTTCAAGGTGCCTGGGGGAGAGTTACTACTCAATAACTTAAAAAAAAAATCGTGAGAATGCTAAGAATAGAAAAAGTGGTATTAAATACACAGGCCGGTTTTTCTGATGAAAATAACGTTTAATATTAAAGTTGATTTTTATAGTGTTAATAATGATTTTTGTTTGGTTTTTTACGTGTTGTATAGTAATATATTATGTAATAAATGGTTTTCTTACATTTTTTATTTGGTGTCCATACTTCGATGAGGGTGTATATTTTTTTTACACGGAGAACCTCACCTCTTCGAAAGAAACTACCTAAGACTTAGTTTTCCAGTTGGAACTATTTATGGACGACGACAATAGCTAACACGTAGGCTGAAAAGTTTTTGGTCTGAGACATAGATGTCGCCCTTTTCAAAAAAATCCATATGATTTTTAGGAAGTACCAACCTTCAAACGATACGTGTCAAAATTTCATAACATTACGACGATTAGTTTACAAGTTACAGTGATTTTAGTAACGCTACATTTGATATTTTCAAAATAATGGAAAAAGTGAATTTGGTGTATAGATTAAACACTGTTTTTTTGATTGGAAAAAATACCGTTGAAGCAAAACAATGGCTTGATAAATGTTACGGGGACTCTGCCCCTAGAAAATCACTCATCATTTACTAGTATGCTGAATTTAAACGCGGTCGTACAGACACAAATGATGCTGAACGCTCTGGACGCCCAAATGAGGTGGTCACACCGGAAAACATCAAAAAAATTCACGAAATTGTTTTGGATGACCGTAAAGTGAAATTGCGTAAGAGAGCTGACACCCTAAAGATATCAAAAGAGCATGTTGGTCATATTTTGCATGAACATTTGGGCATGAGAAAGCTCTGTTCAAAATGGGTACGGCGTTTACTCACAGTGGACCAAAAACCACACTGTGTTGGTGATTGTGAGCGTTGTTTGGACCTGTTTAAGAGCAATAAAAAGGATTTTTTCAAGCCATATGTGACAATGGATGAAACATGGATCCACCACTACACACCGGAATCAAATCGGCATTCAGCTGAGTGGGCAGCAACCGGTGAAAGCCGCTCGAAGCGACCAAATACATAACAGTTGGCTGGGAAGGTTTTGGTCTCTGTATTTTGGGATGCGCATGGAATAATTTTCATCGACTATGTTGAGAAGGGAAAAACGATCAATAGCGAATATTATATAAAGTTATAGGTGCATTTGAAGGCAGAAATTGCAAGAAAATGGCCCCAAATGAACAAGAAAAAGGTACTCTTTCATCCAGATAGTGCACCGTATCACAAGACAATGGTTACGATGGCAAAATCGCATGAATTGTAGTTCGAATTGCTTCTTCGTTCACCGTATTCTCCAGATTTAGGTCCCATCTATTCGTAGACCTCAAAAACATGCTCGTAGGAAAGAGATTTGGCTCCAATGAAGAGAGGTATAGAAATGTTAGAAAAGCGTTGGACTGATTGCATCGCTCTTGAAGGAGACTACATTGATGAATAAAGTCGAATTTTACAAAAAAAAATGTGTTTTAAGTACGTATTATTTTCAAGCTACGGTGACTTTATTTCTCTGCAATGCCTGTACTATACCCATTAAAAAGCGTGTACATCACGCATAAAAATTATCTAGCTGCAACATCAAAAATAAATCAAATATTGCGTAATTACAGAGCGGCTATCTTGCAGTACTTTTTTTAAGAAATAATCCACTGCAAAAATGACTTGATCGCTTATCGTAAGTACAGTCTGTCAAGTAAGAACGTGTCCGCGATAATTCATTTTTGGTAAATGCAGTTCTAGTGATTCAACAAAAAATCGATAAAGGGAATCTTTGTCTACGACGCATTTTAGTAAACGTATCAGTTGATTCCGAACTTTCGTCGAAATCACGTAAAATCCAAAATGAGTCACTTGTTTGCGCGTCGATTCGAGGCAGTCTTTCTTTGTTCCCATCCAAAGGAGCCTAAAATAACACATTCTGCGGCAGCTAAATATATTAAAATGTACGTATTACTGATGATACTGTCATTCTAGCGGACAGTGAAGAAGGTCTACAAAGACTCATGAATGGAATTGTTGATGCATTGAGGAATATGGAACGAAACTGAATACGAACAATACAAAAACAGTGCTGGTCAGTAAGAATCCTAATACAAACATAAATATTAAAGTACATCTAAAAACAATTGAAAGGGTAACAAAAATAACGTACCTACGAAGCGTAATTCGTGAAGATTGGGACCACTCTATTGAAATAATTATTATTATGTGACATGTGAAAAAACAATAAAACAATTATTTACACAAACTTTCCACTCTATTTGTAATATACCGTAACATGTTTCGCTATTACAGTAGCTTCTTCAGACGTTACATTCTGAATTACTGAACATTAAAGAGTAAAGGTGTTAATATATAAGTAGAAGCAAGAAAAGAAAATTTATTTTTACCATTAACTAATAAAATATTAATAGAAAATATTTAACAAAGGTGAATTATTAAGGTCTACCTGATCGTTCAAGAGATGGGTGGGAGTTTGTTTATCTCTAGAGACGCAATTAGGTTTAATCTCTGGCTTTTGTTCTCATTGGGTAGAATTTTGAAATTAGTATTGAAGGTGTGACCGTTCTCGATTAGATGTTTTGCATAAATGGATTCGGTTTTTCCTTTGATAAAACATTTATAGTGTTCATCTAACCTTTTACCAAAATTTTAAGGAATTTCCTCTGTGTAACAATTGTATATTGGGTTCCAGGCTCAAGTTTTGAGCGGACATAACAGAAGTAAAGTAGTATTATAAGTGTTTGAATATTTGTAAAGCTTTTAGAATTGCGCAAAACAAATCTCAACGCCTTAAACGCCTCTGAGCAAACGCTGTTGATATGAGTGTCAAAAGCAAGCTCGGCATCATAAGTAATCCCCAAATCCCTAACAACAGAACACCGCTGAAGTTGCGAACCGTTTAACTCGTAATTGTAATGAATACTTGACCTATTGGAAAAAGTCATGGCGTAACATTTTTTGATATTCAGCGGTAAGTTGTTACGTTCACACCATAAATTGATTCTTTCTAGATCCGCCTGCAGGTTAAGGCAATCCGAGGTGGTTCTTATTATCCTGAAGAGTTTTAGATCATCCGCGAATAGGAGCACTTTACTGAAAATAATCAGAGACTATGTCATTAATAAAGAGAGAGAAAATCAGAGGAGCCAAATTGCTTCCCTGTGGCGCACAACTCATTGCTGAGAAACTTGCAGACTTGTGACCGCGAATTTCGACATATTGAGATCTACCAGTGAGATAGGAAGCAAAAAAACTGACTAAGTTGTTATCAAATCCCATAGCATCAATTTTTGCTAAGAATAACCCATGATCCACCCTGTCAAAGGCTTTCGAAAAGTCCGTATAGAGCGTGTCAACCTGCTGGCGTCTATGCAATGCCTCACTTACTATTGGGTGAAACAAGTTAGGTTATTAATAGTGCTTTGTTTGCAAATAAAGGCATGTTAATTGGATGTAATCAGTTGGGCTGCCTGGGTACTAACCCGCTCGTACACTGCCGCCTCGCCTTAGTATGCAGAAAATTTCGTCAACAGAAGATGTTAGGCGATTATTGATGCAGGAGGCGATTGAACACCTTACTAAGGTAATTGTGCCGTTGTTAGCACATTAAAGAACAAATTGTTGGCAAAAAATGTTCTCGAAACACATCCTTTCAAGAATACGAGCGGTCACGTTCTTATTGACAGACTGTAAGTATGTAAATTTTGCAAATAGCACGGTTCTACGTGGAAATAAGCAATGAACCAGTTTTATAGTTTTGCATAATATAATACTAAAATTATGTAAGTGATACACTGGGATTTTGGCATACTTTAATTCTTGTTACAAAATTGCCTTAACCACACAAAAACAAAACTTTCTATGCGCCTTATTTCAGCGTTCTGCTAGTATATCTACAAAAACATCGCACGGTAATTAAAAATCCATGTAAGTCCCACTCGAGCACCAATGAACTTTTAATTGCATGTTAATTAAATGCACAAACTCCTCAGAAAAAAATTCCGATTAGACAAATCTCCATCCAATACAATGGTACCGAAGTGATGTCAATGAATTTTCGCGGCAGTGCGTTCTGCCAAACGTCACCGACATACTAATGAAGTTTTTCATTGTGTTAACGTCCTCTCGTCTATACCATTTTCCGTGTTGGGAATAAATGAGCATTTTTATAATGTTTTTAATCAGAGACGGCTCTGAACACGTGCGAAGGAAGTGACGTAACAACTCTAAATATGCGGAGCAAGCGGTTGAGTTTTGACACAAACGGTCAACGCTAATTTAAGATTCATTAATATTGTGGTTACCTCTCAGTGGAAGCAGGGAAACCAGTTAGGTTAAAATAACCGGCCAAGTTGGACTTGTGCAATTAGTGGGACTTCACAAAACACACCCCAAATGAGTTTTCAACCTTGAAATTTCTGGTTTTTTTATATACCAGATAAATTATTAAAAGTAATACACTGGTGATAATTTTCGTTCAATCCACATCCTGTGGAGAATATTCCAGAAATTTTTCAACATTTTTCGAGTAAAGGGATAGCGATTTTTCGAAATTTTAAAGAAATAATATAAAGAAAAGTGTGCGCAAGTACACACATACATCTATAACACAGGGCAACAAAAAAATATTTTTGTTTTGGTGCCTGGGATTTTAGAGCTGATTTTAACTATATTCGGGACGCTAAATCTATACATGCAATCCGTTTTTCTCTATCAGCTCTACTTTTTTAGATACATCAACTTATTTACCAATGTGGTTTTTATTCAGTATATTCATTTATGAGAGTTCTAAAATTATTATATATATTTATTAATGTAGGTACAATGGTTTTATTGTCAGTCTGTAATTGAGCAAATTCCAGGTAAATCTATAAATAGTGGAACCATTGCCTATCAGGTACCTGAACTGACCCTTTTAATCACCTAACTCGGGTAAGTCTCGTCAGTTTGTGCGTTCTTACTAATGAGAGTAGATCGAATTCGGCGTGTTATTTTATGTTAAGAAAAGAGTGTTTTTGTGTTATTGAACAGAATTAAAATGAGTTCAGGTTCCAGTTCAAGAAGAAGTTGTGTAAATCAACCTGATGTGTTTTGCTATATATGCGGAGAATACATGTTTCAACAAAACAGACAAACTATTACTGACTTTGTAAAGCGAGCGTATCTTGGATACTTTGGAGTTAAGCTTGGTGATCAGGACAAAACGTGGGCCCCGCATCTCGTATGTAAAACTTGTACAGAGCATTTACGGCAGTGGACTACCGGGAAAAGAAAATGTCTAAAATTCGGCGTACCAATGGTTTGAAGAGAACCAAAAAAAAACCACTTCAATGATTGTTATTTCTGTTTAGTAAATACTAATGGAATCAATCGAAATAACCGCAGTAAGTGGACTTATCCCAATTTAGACTCGGCAATACGCCCTATCCCGCACTCAGATGAAATACCGATTCCAACATTTCATCAGCTACCACATATCTCTGATGACGAATATTTTCCCTCTGATCGCTCTTCTGATGCTAATAAAAGTTCTGATACTAATGAAACTAACAGTGACTATGAGGGGACGTCATCAGTTCCTCAACGCTTCAATCAAAATGAATTAAATGATCTCACCAGGGATCTCAATTTATCGAAAAAAGCTTCTGAAGTACTGGCTTCTAGGTTGAACGACAAAAATTTACTGGAACAAAATTACCTTTTACCGTACAAGAGAAAAAGATCTGCTACCATTCTTTTCTCAAGAAGACAATATTGTATTTTGTCACGAAATTAGGGGACTCATGAAAGAAATGGGACTTTCTGAATATATTCCAGATGATTGGCGCCTATTTATTGACAGTTCAAAGCGAAGTTTAAAATGTGTCCTTCTACATAATGGGAATAAATATGGTTCAATACCACTAGCTCACTCAACGAAACTGAAAGAAGAATATAATACCATAGCTTTGGTCTTGCAGAAGATAAAGTATTACGAACATCAATGGATGATTTGTGTAGACTTAAAAATGGTAAACTTTCTTCTTGGGCAGCAAAGTGGTTACACGAAATATCCGTGGTTCTTGTGCCTCTGGGATAGTAGGGACAAAACACACCACTGGGTTAGAAAAGATTGGCCTCAGAGAGAAAACATGGACGTTGGGGAAAAGAATGTCATTAACGACGCTTTGGTTGAAAGAGAAAAAATCATACTTCCTCCGTTACATATAAAGTTGGGCTTAATGAAGCAATTTGTAAAGGCTCTTGATAAGAATGGGTCTTGTTTTGCATATATAGGGGTAAAAAATGCATCAGTTGAGCACAGAAAAACTCAAAGCAGGGATATTTGACGGCCCACAAACAAGACAATTAATTAAGGATCCTGCCTTCATAAATTCAATGAATCAAGTTGAACGAGAAGCTTGGACATCATTTGTTGCAGTTGTAGAAAATTTTCTAGGCAAACATAAAGCTCAAAACTATGTTGAAATGGTTAACAAGATGCTTAATAGTTTCAAATCCTTAGGGTGCAATATGAGTATTAAAATACACTATTTACACAGCCACTTAGACCGTTTTCCAGAAAATTTAGGAGACATGAGTGAGGAACAAGGTGAAAGATTTCACCAAGATATTAAAGTTATGGAGGACCGCTACCAAGGAAGATGGGACATGCACATGATGGCAGATTACTGGAGTTTAAAAAGGGACTGTTTAAAAAAACATTCAAGAATGTCGCGGAAAAGAAGCTTTCCAAGTGTTGAGTGACTATTTCATTTCTTCAATGTTTTTTTTTTTGTTTGTAAGTACGACATAATATTGTATTTTGTATAACTAAAATAAAAATTTCGTATCTACTTTTGTTTACTACACTTACGGATTTGAGTTACAATAATGTAACTTATATTTCTCTAAAATTGTATATCTTAAAAATTTGAGCTCCTAGGTACAAATGAATACGTTATTTGAATTCAGGACATCAAATTGATACAGAATCAGCTCAAAAAACCTCGACACCAAAACAGCTGTTCCCCTGTGTAATATATATAAAATGCAACGTCTCTCTGTCCGTTAGTGCGCTTATCACTGAAGAACCACTTATCGTACTTTTTTTTTTAAAACATACATATATTCTCTGGTGAGGTTATAGGCTATATTTTATTACGATAGGTAGCATAAGGAATGAATAGTGAATAAAGTCGGAAAAAAGTTTGCCGCTAGCGAGTTCCCTTGCAATACACAGCCTAAACCATTAAATATGGAACAATATTATGTAGCAGAGAATATCTATATTCTATAATCTATAATATATATAAAATGCAATGTCTCTCTGTCTGTCTGTCTGTCTGTCCATTAGTGCGTTTATCACGCGAGAACCACTTATCCGATTTATGTGTCTTTTTTTAAATTCATACATACTATATTCTTCGGCCAGGTTATATAATAATAATAATAATAATCTGTATCTATAATATATATAAAATGCAACGTCTCTCTGTCTGTCTGTCTATCCGTTAGTGCGCTTATCCCTCGAGAATCACTTATCCGATTTACGTGATTTTTTAAATTCATACATATGTTCTCTGACCAGGTTATAGATATATATTTTATTACATCTATAATATATATAAAATGCAACGTCTCTCTGTCTGTCTGTTGATGCGCTTATCACTGGAGAACCACTTATCCGATTTACGTACTTTTAAAAACATACATATGTTCTCTGGCCAGGTTATCTATCTATAATATATATAAAATGCAACGTCTCTCTGTCTGTCTGTCCGTTAGTGCGTTACGTGCTTTTTTTTAAAACATACATATGTTTTCTGGCCAAGTTATAGGATATATTTTTATTGCGTTAGGTAACATACAGAATAAGCAGTGACGATAATAGTGAATCAAGTCGGAAAAAAGGTTACCGTTAGCGCGTTCTCTTGCAATACACTGCCTAAACCATTAAATATGGAACAATATCATGTTGCAAAGAATATAATATATATAAAATATAACGTCTCTCTGTCTGTCTGTCCGTTAGTGCGCTTATCCCTTGAGAACCACTTATCCGATTGACGTGTTTTTTATAAATTTATACATATGTTCTATCTAATTCGATATAAGCCTAGATAATGGGAGATAAGTATAAATAATGGGAGATAAGGAGAATTAATGGGAGATAAGCAGAGATAAGTCTAGATAATGCGAGTTATGGTGGGGGTTATGGAAGATAAAGAGAAATAATGGGAGATAAGAAGAAATATTGCGAGATAAGTCGAGATAAGCCTAGATAATGGGAGATAAGGTAAGATAATGGGAGATAAGGAGAAATAATGGGAGATAAGGAGAAATAATGGGAGATGAGCAGAGATAAGCCTAGATAATGGAAATTATGTAGAGACAATGAGAGATGACAAATAATGGGAGATAAGGAGAAATATTGCGAGATAAGTCGAGATAAGCCTAGATAATGGGAGATAAGGTGAGTTAATGGGAGATAAGGAGAAATAATGGGAGATAGGGAGAAATAATGGAAGATGAGCAGAGATAAGCCTAGATAATGGAAATTATGTAGAGATAATGGGAGATAAGGAAAAATAATGGGAGATAAGGCGAAATAATGGCACATATTTTATTACGTTAGGTAACATAAGGAATAAGCAGTGACGACAGTAGTAAATCAAGTCCACGTGAGCGGAGCCGCGGGCACGGCTAGTTATATATATTTTTGAACTCGTGTTTTTACAAGCTTTCATTTGATACCCTACTCGATGATTTTTTTTTTCACTTCCGATTTCACTCCTCAAAACTAATCCCTTAAGTCAAAATTTAACTTTCGAAACTACAAACCGCTCTGTTGAGGCCATAAATTTCTATATTAGTGCCAAATCCTAACCTTCTATGTCAAATAGTTTCGGAGAAAATCGGGTGTGACAGACGGATAGACAGACAGATGAACTGACAGGCGGACAGACAGACGGACATACACCGAAGTGAACTTATAAGTGTTCCGTACGGAATACTAAAAATGTCGATTTGCAATCGTGCTTGAGCCGACTCTGGTGTATTCCTAGCCACCGTAGGAACTCTGAAAGAGGCGTCGATGATATACGCGATGCATAATTTTTAATTTATAATGTGAAAGTGAGAATTTTAAAAGACGTGAATGATGCGTTAACAAACACCTTAATGCATTAGACATATTTGTTGAATTATAGGTTTTTCCCAAACGAGGTTTGATTATTTAATATACGTAGATTCACCAATAATGGAAAGAAACTAGATAATAACCGGTCAAGTGCAAGTTGAACTTGCACAATTAGTGTTCTGTACGTTGATTGCTTTTAAAATAAAAAATGTTGTTACGGTGGTATAAAATAATCACTGACTTCACAAAACACACCCCAAATGAGCTTTCAACAAAGTTTGTTTCCAATATTTACTGAAAACTGATGACCTTGAAATTTCTGTTTTTTTTATATACCAGATAAATTATTAAAGGTAATGCACTCGTAATAATTTTCGTTCAATCTTCACCCCGTGGAGAATATTCCAAAATTTTTTCAACATTTTTTGACCAGTACTTTTCGAGATAAGGTGGGGGGACAGCGATTTTTCGCGATTTTTTAAAAATAAAGCAAAGAAAAATGTGCGCAAGTATTACATTACATATATATTTTTTACTCGTGTTTTCACAAGCTTTCATTTGACACCACACTCGATGACCAACTAAAAAATTCTTTTTTTCACTTTCGATTTCACCCCCCCAAATTAACCCCTTAAGTCAAAAATTTGACTTTCAAAACTACATGGCTCTGATGAGGCCATTAATTCCTATATTATTATCAAGTTTCAACTTTCTATGACAAATACTTTCGGAGAAAATCGGGTGTGACAGACAGACGGACAGACAGACAGACACCGAAGTCATCTTGTAAGTGTTCCGTACGAAACACTAAAAATGGAATTTTCCGTGTTAGCAATTTTATTAAATCGGCTTATCACGAGGGTGTTTTATTAAGTTTTCTACCGAATCATGAAAATGACGTCAGATAAAAAATTGGTTATTCTACATGAGGTGAAAAGTCTCGAGACTTTTGAAGAAAAAACAATGTTTTTGCCAAAAATCGATTCTATCCTTCAACATAGTTTCTTTTAAAAGTCATACACTTATTCCAGCAATCTTCCAACATTTGGATATCTTTCGTACAGTACGGTTTGTCGAGCTTTCTAAAATAAGCCTCGGTTTCCCATTCGTCTTCTTCATTTGAACCAAATCTCTTTCCTTGGAGGCAACTTTTCAAATTTGAAAAGAGGTAATAATCGTTGGGGGCCAGATCTGGTAAATCCGGTGGATGAGGAAGTAATTTATAGCCAAATTGGTCCAATTTCACCATCGAATTTATGGAGTTGTGAGCTGGTGTATTAGCTTGGTGAAACAACATTTTTTTTCCTCGCTAAATGCAGCTTTTTTTTCTTGATTTCACCATTCAAGCAGTTTAAAAAAACCAACGTACCAGCTTCCGGTGATTGTTAGCCCCTTCTCAAGATACTCGATCAGTATTATTCCATGCGCATTACCAAAAATACCTGTCAAAACCTTTTCAGCTAGTGTTGTTTTTGGAAGCTTCGGTCAGCTTTCATACGGTTCCAGCCACACTGCAGACTGCCTGTTGGACTTAGCCGTGTAGTGGTAGATCCATGTTTCGTCCATTATTACAAATAGACGCAAAAACTCCTGACGCGTTCTGTTGCTATCTTCACGATGTCAGCTATCTCCTTCACTTTCACTTTGCGGTCATTGAGAACATATGGTGTTTTTGAAGTGACTGCCTCATTTGGACGCTCGGAACGTGATGCATCATCGGTGCTTGTACGACCGCATTTAAGTTCACTAAACCATCGATCAAAGACAAAGACAAAGATAAAAATACCAACAGAAATAATAAAGGAAAACACAGACGAATAACGACAAGCATTGGAAAATCACATAAAACACATCAACTACCAAACAGAATTTGATGAACTAAACGCACAAATAACCAACAGCCGACTTATGACTACAAAACAAATAACAACATCAAAAAAAGAGAAAACACAAAAATTAAGTAGAGAGACACAAAATCTTATGAAACAGAGAAGATCCTACAAATGGCAGATAAGAATTGGCAGAAACATACATAAAAATAAAGAAAAAGATCAGAGAAGATGTCAGACAGTACAGAAATTCGAAAATAGAAGAAGCTTTGAAAGAGGGAAAAAGTTTGAAACATCTAAACAAACAAATGAATGAAGGGAATTTTAGATCATTCTCGAATAGGAGCACTTTACTGAAAATAATCAGAGACCATGTCATTAATAAAGAGAGATAAAATCAGAGGAGCCAAATTGCTTCCCTGTGGCGCACCACTCATTGCTGAGAAACTTGCAGACTTGTGACCGCGAATTTCGACATATTGAGATCTACCAGTGAGATAGGAAGCAAAAAAACTGACCAAGTTGTTATCAAATCCCATAGCATCAATTTTTGCTAGAAATAACCCATGATCCACCCTGTCAAAGGCCTTCGAAAAGTCCGTATAGAGCGTATCAACCTGCTGGCGTCTATGCAATGCCTCACTTACGTATTGGGTGAAACAAGTTAGGTTAGTAATAGTGCTTCGTTTGCAAATAAAGCCATGTTGATTGGATGTAATCAGTTGGGCTGCCTGGGTACTAACCCGCTCGTACACTGCCGCCTTGCTTTAGTATGCAGAAAATTTCGTCGATAGTATAACAGAAATAATAAAGCAAAACACAAACGAATATCGACAAGCATTGGAAAATCATATAAAACACATCAACTACCAAACAGAACTTGAACTAAACGCACAAATAAGCAACAGCCGACTTATGACTACAAAACAAATAGCAACATCGAAAAAACAGAAAACACAAAAATTAAGTAAAGAGACACAAAATCTTATGAAACAGAGAAGACTATTAAGAAATGATCCTACAAATGGCAGAAATATATATAAAAATAAAGAAAAAGATCAGAGAAGACGTCAGACAGTACAGAAATTCGAAAATAGAAGAAACTTTTGAAAGAGGGAAAAAGTTTGAAACATCTAAACAAACAAATGAATGAAGGGAAACATCAAATAATAAAACTTATAAATAACGATAACCAAGAGATCGCACAAATTAAAGAGATAAAGGGAGCTACAGAGAAATATTATCAAACACTATATGACACGAAAATATCGCCACTGCCGGAAAAGAAGAAGGAAATAGAGTGATAGTAAGAAATGTGGGATCTGAAGAAATTCCCGATATAACAACGGATGAAATAATGAACGTCCTACTAACTAATAACTATAGAAATGATATAATTATAGAAATGATAAGGTATGGAGTTGCATCAATAATACAATCTCTTCAAGCTCTATTTAACAGGTGCCTAATCTAATAAAAAGTAACATACCAACACTTTGGGTAAACGCCTTGATTGTGCTTATTTTTAAAAAGGGGAACAAATTTTAATTGAAGAGTTACAGACCCATCAGCCTGTTAACGGTACTATGCAAAATTCTCACTAACAGGCGGAGAAAATGGCAGAGGACCGAAAGGAGTGGCGACGCATTACCTGCTCCATTACCTCGACATCGTAAGGTTGAAGAGGAAGGATTATGTATGTACCAGGTGTACAAGTATGAAATGCGGATTTTTTTTTTAAAAAAAAAACATGTTAAATTCGGAAGAATGATAAAAAGTGCTTTATTCAAAGTATGCTCCATCGCTTGTTATACAAGGTTATGCAAAGAAGTGGTAATCGGAAGGAGCCAAGTCTGGTGAGTAAGCCGCATGGGGTAGAACTTCCCAGCTGAGCGCTTCCAACGTGTCACGAACTGGTTTTGCCGTATGTGATGGAGCACTGTCTTGAAGAAAAATGACTTTGTGTTGCCTCTTTCGGTATTATAATAAGACATAACATATAGATTAACCAACAAATTAGACAGTTATCATTCACGTGAACAAGCGGGATTTAGATGGGGATATAGCATTTTGGAACATCTTCAAACAATTAGATTACTAGTGGGAAAAGCAAATGAATATAAGGTCACCTTGTGGATAGCAATGGTTGACTACGAAAAAACATTTCATTCTGTAGAGATATGGGCAGTCCTTAACGCCTTAAGTAACAGCAGAATTGATGAAAGATACACAACTCTTCTTGAATACACATATAAAAATGAAATATCACAAATAATGGGGAAATAAAGGAATATTTGATTTGCGTTCGGAAGGTTTAAAATCTACATTTAAATTAGACATCCTAAATACAATAAAATCCAGAGTATTCGATCAATATGTACTGCCGGTATTAACATATGGCACTAAAACGTGGGCTTTAAATAGAAGTACATTAAATAAACACCAGGTAACCCAAAGAGCAATGGAGAGAAGAATGCTAAATATTAGACTCCAAGATCATATCATCGAGATACGAAGAAGATCAAAAGTGATAGATGTAATACAACGAAAATGTATATTAAGGTGGAATTGGGCGGGGCATGTCGCAAGGATGAATGGCAACAGATGGACACGTCGTATAGTTGAACGGAAGCCTAGAGAACACCAAAGATGCAGAGGTAGATCACAGACAAGATGGACGGACGACATAAAAAGATTAGCAGGACACGATTGGATGCAAAAAGCAAACAACAAAGTTTATTGGAGACAACTTGGAGAGGCTTGCATCCGACTATGGATGGAATAAGCTAATGATGATGATGATGATGAAACCATCGACATACAGTTGCTTTCGATGGAGTAAATGTGCCATAACGCTTCTCAAGCTATTTTGGGGTACTGGCTGTATTTTTTCCCATCAAAAAGCATTGTTTAATCAACACACAAAATTCTTTTTGTTTCATCGTTTTGCAAAAATCAAAAGTAGCGTCACTCAAACAGCTGTAACTCGCAAACTAAAACCGGGTTTCCACCAAACGGACATAGCACGAAACACAAACAAAAACTGTTTTTCTCAACGAAAAGAGCTATGTTTTGTAAAAAATAAACAGTTCCGAAAACATGTTTGTCGGGGAACAGTGTTTTTAGTAAACAAAACACTTTCCCATCTCGAGGCGGTATATCAAAGGAAAACAAATTTGTTCGTGTTTTTTAGTCGGTTTGGTTGAAACACCTGAATGTTGTAGTTTTGTTCTCTGCGACATTTGTACTCTCCTCTGTCAACTAGTTATCAACTTTTTATTAAATGTATGCAATTTTTATGAAGAGTTTGTCAACATTTAAAAAGTAAGTACCATTTTTTTTTATATTTATTTAGTTAAACTTTTTATTCAAATATATATATATATAATATATATATATATATATATATATATATATATATATATATATATATATATATATATATATATATATATATATATATATATACAGTCCCTGGCCAAATTATTAGACGCACTGTATTTTTTTTTAGTAATTTTATGTTTCTTAAGAGTTTTTATGCAATAATGGTATATTTAAACTACAATATTATTGATTTTTATTTAAAAGAATTGTTGTAGACTACATATTTGTATTTATTTTTAACATATGGCAACACTGTGTTGACAAAGTGATAGATGAACGTAAACAAGTACAAATCTGTATCAGTCGCGATCGGAATCGAGTCAGGTACGGACGTGTTTCTGTGGCTTTATGGACTGTGATTGTTTGTTTAACAGTTTTATACTACTCAGTTATTAGTTTATTTTGTATGCAGTGTTTTAAAAAAGTAATTGGACTATTTTCATTATGGGTAGAAAAGGCGATCTTTCACCACGTAAAAAAGCTGAAGTGAAGGCCCTTGTGATTGCGAAAACATTTACAAACCGAGAAATATCACGAAGATTGGAGGTTTCTGAAGCTAGTGTACGACGCATAAAAAAGAAAATTGAGTCAGGGAAGGAATTAAGCCCGAAAAGAAAGAAAAGATGCGGTAGAAAACCAATTTTCACTCCACGGTCAGAGAGATGTTTGAAGAAAATTTGTGTAGAAAACAGATTTGCTACCACAAAGGTAATAAAATCACAACTCCAGGATGCTAGCGTAAATGCTTCTGAGCGCACTGTTCGAAGAAAATTGAAAGAATTAGATTTTAAGGCCTGTCGCCCCGCCAGGAAGCCCAAGTTAACAGCTGCAATGAAAGCAAAGCGCCTGAAGTGGACCAAACAATGGCAAGACAAAGATGTGGACTTCTGGAGATCGGTAAGATACAGCAATTTAATCAATAATTGATACATTATTATCATTTTCAGTTAAATAAAGCAAATAAACATGGAAGTTTATATATTTTTCCTATTTTTGACAGGTCTGCTTCAGTGACGAAAGCACATTCGAAATTTTGCAGAATAAAGCTCAGTATGTGCGTCGTCGTCATGGAGAAAAGTTTCATCCTGATTGTGTCGTCCCGACGTTAAACATCCTACCAAAGTGATGATTTGGTCAGTCATCAGCGGCAAGGGCACTGGACGTCTGTACGTCGTCAAAGGAATAATGAGGCAAGATCAGTACAAAGAAGTATTACAAAATCGGTTGATTCCGCAGTTCAGAGAATGGTTTCCAAATGGGGAACCATTCACTTTCATGCAAGATGGAACTTCCTGCCACACTGCTCGGTCTGTTAAAGCTTCCCCTGTTGGATTGGCCGGGTATGAACCCCATTGAAAATGTGTGGGAGCTGATGAAAAGAGAAGTGGCTAAAGATGTGATTACCAACAAAACCCAGCTCCTAGAAAAGATTATTCATGTGTGGAATCATCATCCTCAAATGCAGGAGACAGTACAATCTTGCATTGATAGCATGCCGCGCAGAATTAAAGCTTTGATAGCAGCTAAAGGTGGCTCAACTAAATATTGACTTTTACTAACATTAATTTCACTTTTCTTTAAAACTTAATAAACTTATGCTTTTCTAAATTAATGCTATTTTATTTATGTCAAATAAATAGGTAATTGATTGGATAATATAAAATAAAAAACAAATCAATTTAAAATAATAAAACGGTACAATATCACTCGGTAATTAATATTTTACATGAAATCTTGCAGTGCGTCTAATAATTTGGCCAGGGGCTGTATATATATATATATATATATATATATATATATATATATATATATATATATATATATATATATATATATTGTAACATTAATTTTTTCCTAGATTTTAAGATAATGTAATGTCACTGTTTTTGGCCTTATAATTTACATTTTTTCATTTTCGTATCGAGCAGTGTAGTTAACTCGGATTTCTAAGCCGCTCACATTACAGTGTGCATTGCTGGTTTCCGACCGAATTTATTCAATCTGTGGTGCGCGTCGATTGGTCAGATATTTGTTTCCGGAAGCAGCCATCTTGGAGACGTAATTCTTATAGATTATTTAAGGGTCCGGAGAACGCGGATCGAGGCTTTTTCCAACATGTAGCGGCAGAAGGCTTTTCTTCAATCAGTAGCCGTAGTTGGCTTTTTCGATCAAGCCGCAGCCAGGCTTTTTCCATCCAGCCGCAGTAGAGGCTTCTTCCAATTTTATCGTAGAGCCAAGTCGAGTACGAGGCTTTTCTTTTTTTCAACGTGAAGCCGTAGTGGGCTTTGTTTTTTTAACATGGAGTAGCCGTTGTAGGCTCCTCTCATCATGAAGCCGTACTGATAGATTAGTGATGGAGTGTGTGAAAACGGTTTTAGTGCTCAATTCAAGGCCTAGAAGCCCGTAGAAAAACCGTAAGTCTCCAGAATATACATCAGTAGATCTATTTCCCGCAGATAAGTGATTTAACAACGAATTGAACTGATAACTCGTTAAGTGAACCTCACGAATCTTCAATACCGGGTGTAGCAAAGTTTTAAAAGTAAAATGTCTGATTTAAGAACTTTATTTAGTAATAACTACCTATTAGGCTAAAGTTTTATTTGTAATAACAGAACTGCAAAAGTTAGAACTTTTAATTTAAATCATTAATAAATCTTTTTTTTTTTTATTTAAGGCTAATGTTTCACGGTATACCTATCTTACTTTTCAGGACAAAAGGGTTGTACCATATAAAAAATTTTCCTTAACAAATACATAACCCTTCAGTGTTTTTTCATTTTTTTAGCTGAAGTTAGATTCTTTTTATTTTAAAATGAATGGTGCCCAAAATTTGTACAACCAAAAATTTTAAACAACTATAGAGACTATTTCCAAAAAGACGTACAAAAATTATCTCTTACCCATATTACTCTACCAAGAAATGTATGTATGTTTAATTTCTCTAGTTCTTTTAAAATTAGTATTCACTCAATCCATTCTCAGAAATTAAAAAGGGGCTGCAAAATTGCGCCTCAAGGTGCGGGCGAAGTGAAAATTGACACCCCACAAAATGACGCTGTCAATGCAGGGCTATATTCACACATTACAATATATATGTATATGTATATATATATATATATATATATATATATATATATATATATATATATATATATACGAGGCTGGTTTGAAATGTCCGTGCAAAGTCCGAGAGATGGCACCACCGGCGCGTATCGAGATCATGTTTAGTTAGTAGCATCTCTTGAATGAACGCACACCAAGTTTCAGCCATATTGGTCTATTTCTTTGTGTTTGGAATTCGTGTGAATCAAGGAAGTCGAGTCATTTTCAAGAAATAGACGAAAAAGAATTTCGTGTGGTGATTAAACATTACTTTATGAAAGGCAAAACGCCTCAGGAGACTAAAGAGAAGCTTGATAAACATTATGGTGACTCTGCACCTTCGATTCGAACAGTTTATAAGTGGTTTCAAAATTTTCGGACTGGCCATATGGGCACAAGTGACGCTGAACGTTCTGGACGGCCTGTGGAGGTTACGACTCCAGAAATCATTGATTAAATCCATGATATAGTGATGGATGACAGAAGAGTTAAGGTGCGTGAGATTGCTAGTGCTGTGAGCATCTCGACTGAACGGGTACATAATATTTTGCATAAACATTTGGACATGAGAAAGCTATCCGCAAGATGGGTGCCGCGATTGCTCACGCTTGACCAAAAACGGAATCGTGTGAAGTGTTGCAAGGATGGTTTGCAGCTGTTCCAGAAGAATCCGGAGGACTTTAACCGTCGTTTCGTCACTGTGGATGAAACATGGATACATTACTATACTCCTGAGACCAAACAACAATCTAAACAATGGGTTACCAAGGGGGAATCTGTACCAAAAAAGGCGATGACCGTTCCTTCGGCCGGAAAGGTTATGGCGACTGTCTTTTGGGATTCGCAAGGGATAATCTTCATCGACTATCTGGAAAAGGGTAAAACTATTACAGGTGAATATTATTCATCGTTATTGGACCGTTTGAAAACCGAGCTGCAAGAAAAACGCCCGCGATTGGCCCACAAGAAAGTCCTTTTCCATCACGACAACGCACCAGCACACACCTCAGCAGTTGTGGTCGCAAAATTAATGGAAATAGGATTCCAACTCGTTTCACATCCTCCCTATTCTCCAGACTTGGCTCCCTCGGACTACTATTTGTTCCCCAATTCGAAGAAATGGCTGGCGGGACAAAGATTTTATTCAAACGAGGAGGTGATTGCAGACACTAATGGATATTTTGCACACTTGGACAAATCCTATTATTCGGAAGGGATCAACAAACGAGAACATCGTTGGACGAAGTGTATAAGCCTAAAAGGAGACTATGTCGAAAAATAAAAAAGGTTTATCCCAAACACATAAGTAGTATTTTTGCACGGACTTTTCAAACCAACCTCGTATATATATATATATATATATATATATATATATATATATATATATATATATATATATATATGTATATATATATGTATATATATATATATGTATATGTATATATATATATATATATATATATATATATATATATATATATATATATATATATATATATATGTATTTAGTTACAATGATGATTAATAAAGTTGACTGGCAATTTTAGGTCCTAACAAATTAATTAACAATTCAAAATCGCTACTTAACATTCTGGTAAAATTGTGGAAGGAAGATCTCAATTCCCCATTTAACCCAATATCTCTAGTGCTTAAATCAGCCAATAATTCGGCTGTGTCGTAATTAACTCTCCTTTTTAATAGAGACCTGACCCAATATCTTGGTTTTTTCTGTTTTGGCCATTAATTAAAAATAAACCACAGCTAATTATAAAAAAATCGTCGTCGGAGGACATTCTTGCGGGACTAAACAAAATGGGAAAAAGAGAGCAAACACTAGCAACAAAACTTTTGAAACAGTCTACAGAAACTGTTTGAAAAAAACAAAACATGTTTTGTTTTGTTTATTAAAAACAGAACTGTTTTTTTAAACTGTCTGTTTCGTGGAAACCCGGCTTAATAGACACCACAGACAAAATGTCATGAAAATTTTACATGAATATGGGTGTTTATTTGTGCTGCCATCTCTCGAAAAGTTTTGGGACTTTTCACCCCATGTAGTAGAGAAAATCTTCAATCGATGATGATACTGATGTAGAAAGAGAAACCAATCCTCAAAACAAAGCGAAGGCTCCTAATGATAAGACCACAACTAGATCCTTACAAGCGCATACAGCTTAAACCCGACCCGTAACATCAAAAATAAAATAAATACTTGAAATAACAGAAACTAGTTCGCAGAATAGCGTGGAAGGCTCTATTCGATAAAGCAGCAGTCACAACATTAGGCAAATACGCAAAGTAATGTGTTTATTTGGACGATCGTAAACTGAATTGTGAATTTGCTATCTGTTCTTCAAATAACGCAAAAATCGTAAAAACGTCAGTGTCAACAAACTATATCTAAACTCCTCTCGCTCACTTTGTAAATTTGCAACCAATAATGCATCCCACGTAGATAAAAATATCTTATACTGTATTAAGTAACGCGCCCACTTCAATAATATATTATTTCAAAATCTCAATTAGACTGTTTTAATTTAATGTGCTGACGAAATACATCCATTATTAATGGAAAATGCTTTTAATTTTTTTTTCCTTATTCAAAATGAAATGAAGAAATACTGTTCAGCCATTTTGTACTGTCTGCTATCTTAAAATATCTCAAAAATTATTTTGCTTACTTAGTGTATACCAGGTGTACAAGTATGAAATGCGGATTTCAGACAAGAGATGGTGCACCAATGCAGTTTGTGCTATAAAGCTTTGACACTGCGCCATTTTGTTGTGTCATCAAGGGTCAGACGTGCACGAGTGATAAATTGGAAAAGTGTGTGCACAGTGTTGTGTTGTTGTGTTCAATATGTCGAAATTTAAACCGAACAAAAAGCATTCGCGGACAGCATTAATTTTTTGTTTTCATTTGAAGAAAACTGCTGTTGAATCATACCGATTACTTCGAGAAGCTTATGATGAACATGCTCCATCGCAAAATACGTGTGAACGATGGTTTCGGAGTTTCAAAAGTGGTAACTTCGATGTTGCAGACAAGGAACGTGGAAAACCTCTAAAAAAATACTAAGATGTGGAATTGCAAGCATTGTTGGACGAAAATGATTCGCAAACACAAAAACAATTCGCCCAGCAATTGGGCGTTAGTCAACAAGCTGTTTCCAATCGACTACGAGAGATGGGAAAGATTCAGAAGACCGGTAGATGGGTACCACATGAGTTGAACGACAGGCAAATGGAAAAGCGCAAAAACACGTGTGACATTTTGCTTACTCGGTACAAAAGGACGTCGTTTTTGCATCGTATAGTTACAGGGGATGAAAAGTGGATTTATTTTGAGAATCCCAAGCGCAAAAAATCATGGGTAGACCCAGGCGCACCATCCACATCGACCGCAAGACCAAATCGCTTTGGCAGAAAGACGATACTATGTGTTTGATCGGAGAAGAGGGGCGTGGTCTATTATGAGCTGTTATAACCTAGGAAAACGTTAATACTAAACGTTACCAACAACAATTGACTAATTTAAACCGTTCAGTGGTTGGCCAATGTATGGCCGGAAATTCGAGAAAGTTATGAATTGGAACGGGTTTGTTTTATAAGATGATGCCTGATAAGACATTAAAGTTTGTCGGAGAGAATTGTGCTGGTGGAAAATTATCTAAAGTAAGGATTACTGTGTTGGTAACTGCACACATGTCTGGAACAGACAATAGAAAATTGTTGGTGATAGGAAAATCCGCCAATCCCAAGTGTTTTAAAAACAAACATTTACCAGTAAAGTACAAATCAAACAGTAAAGTCTGAATGACATCAGAAATTTTTAAAAACTCGATCGAATAGGACAAAGAATTAAAATTCACACACAGAAAAATATTACTTTTAATTGACAACTGTCCAGCGCATCCTGAAGTTAATCTACAGCAAATAAAATTGGTTTTTATGCCTTCAAACACAAGTGCAAAGCTCCAGCCTATGGATCAAGGTGTGATACATTCAATAAAATGTCATTATCGAAAGATTTTCTCTCTCTCTCTTTGCTTTTTACGACCACAGCTGCCAGGGCTATTCAGTCGGGTGGCGGTTTATATTCCAAAACCCTTATCTTTTCCTTTTATCTTAGATGATATCCGACAAGGTCCACCTTGCAGTCTGTCTGGAATGTCTCCATAACCTTCTCGGATTAGTTAATTATTATGAATGAACCTGGGTGAGTTTGAGTAACGTCATCCAAGGTGGATGGAGATGAGGGTGTCTATAATTTGATTTTGCAGTACTTTAGGAAAGATATAATTATTTTAACCAGATATTCATGGGATTGTAAAGCGTCTGATAAGGTTATAGGGGACCTGGTGTGGAAGTTGGAAATTGAATGATAAAGATTATTAGATTCAGCAGTAAAATTGGGGCATTCAAAAAGAAGGTGGTTAATATCACTTTCTTCTCCGCATGCACAGAGAGGGCTTTCCAAAACTTTTAATTTGTATAGGTGTTTAGGAGATAAACAGTGATTGCTTCTTAATCTACAAAAAGTAGAGATATATTTTTCTACTAAGAGGAATATCTTTAAACCAGGGTCTCTTGTAAGGAGCCTAAATTAGGGATGCGTAAAAACGTCCCTTTGTTTTAGAGATAGTTTTCCATCTCTCTATCCAGATATTGCGGATTTTGCCTTTGAAAATGGATAAGAAGTCCCTATAATCCGTCATCATATTTTCAGTGTTAGGTGATTCTCTCCCCAGATTTGCTAGATGATCAGCTTTATCGTTTCCCCCGGTATCATCGTATGGCTGGGAATCTAAGCCAACTCAATATCATATCCGTCATTGATTAATTGACCTAACTTCTTTCTGATTTTAATAATTGTCGCTTCCTGTTTCGCATGACCTGCTTTTTGGATTTTTTTCAAGGAAACTAGGCTATCAGAGAGGATTAGAGATTTCTTGATTGTATGATGTTCAACCAATTCCAACGCCCTAAAAATAGCTTCCGCTTCTGCAGAGTTGATGGAAAAATAGGTAGGGAGGGCAGAGAATTTTTCTATATTGAGTTTGGGGCAGAACAACCCAATTCCAATTTTGTGATTGGTCCCTTTAGAGGCATCAGTATATACTTAGGTCCTTGATTTGAATTTATCTTCTATAATTGATTTAAAGTCGATTGCGTTATTCGTTCCCTTCTGCAGATTGAATTGGTGAAATCGAACCGTTTTGAAGTCCATTTCCGAAAGATTTTACTTTTTCTGGTACGAAACACGACATATTCAAAGCTATGAAGAACTATGTTTTTCGCACAATGACAATTAATAACAAACTGGCTTTTGATGGCGTATGTTTACCTGTCAAACGCCATAGATGTCACTGGTCTATACCAACAAGTGTATTAGTAACGCCATCTCTTAGCAAAATCGACATGATTAACCGAAACACCTATTTTTTATATATGTATGTATATATATATATATATATATATATATATATATATATATATATATATATATATATATATATATATATATGTATATATATATATATATATATATATATATATATATATATATATATATATATATATATATATAAACCCGAAATGTGAGAAAACCACCCACAAACCATCAGCCATGTTTCAAATAATATAAATATGGTCCGCTAAAATCGATCTACGAGATCTGTAAGCTCATTTAACCTAAATCTCAAATGAGGAGACGAAAATTAAGAAAAAATTGTTGACGAGTGCTGCAATTTTTTTTTAATGTCCGAATTGAAGAAGAAAGGTACTGCATGTTTTAGAGTTTACCCAATGAACGGATGGATGATTTCAATATATAAAATTATTTTTATAACACTAAAATTTATTTCATACCAAATTTCATTTAATTCAAACGGTAAATTTTGGAAAAACCTAATCTACTCGTATAAAAGGATAATCACTGGACAGGTTACCCTTCCTAATAATAAAAGGATAACGTTTTATTGGAATATTAGTCAAATTAATACAGAATATTAAAACAAAGAAAGTTAAAAACATATCTTTCCAAAGTTCAAGTCCATCGAAATTTAAACCTAAACATTCTTGTTACATGTTTGTTTCAACCTGGTTTCACGGTACCTTTTTTAGTTGTCAGTACCGCCAAGCAATGTCGTCGGATACTTTTAATAACCGGTAGACCACACAACATAAGTTTCCAGGGTCTTCTTTTATAAGTTGTATTGTTTTTATTTAGACGGTTTTAAAATTTTTTAAATATTATCACGTACAGTCGTACAACCATGTTATGTCACAATAAAAGAACAAATATAAGCCAAATTCCTATAAGACATTTATGTAGCGAATCAAAAGCAGCAGTCGCAGACCGATAATATCATTCAGTCGTCTTAATCTAGCCGAACTGTCAAGATTTTGTCTAATCTTTTAGTTGAAAATTGGCGTTAAATTGAAAATACTCGTTAAGAGTCGTAGCATTTAACAAATTGCTAATCTATACATCAAACCAAACCAATATTTACCTTGATGAAATATGGTATGATACTTAAAACATCGTACTGAAATTACGAAAAGCCGAAACAGTGCCCTGCAACCTAACATGCAGCTCTAGGGGGCATTATCAGTCCTCGGCGGCCACCTGTGCTCTGTTCTACTGTAACATTCATTTTTTCCTAGATTTTAAGACCATATCACAGTTTTTCTTTCAATAATTTATATTTTGTTACCTTTTTATATTTTATTAAGCAGTGAGTTTAAATTTTTGAGCAGTGTAACTTAACCAGTAGTGTGTAGCGTGTTGCCGCCTTAACTTATTTCGTTAGCACTGAATGCGTCTGATTTGTTGAAAAAAGACGGGCATCATGGGTCCTTGTCTATCAAGTCGCGAGGTTAACACTCCCGTCTTATTTTGTGTTCCGGAAATGAACCAAGAAGTAGGGAGAAGATAACACATGGGCTGAAAAGTCCCGGGCCTAACAAAGAAAACACGGTTTTTTTGGTTCAAAATTAGCTTTATTCATCAACGTAATCTCCATCAAGAGCAACGCAATCATTCCAGCGCCGCTCTAACATTTCAATACCACTTTTGTAGAACGATTTATCTTTTGCCTCAAAATAGGCCTCAGTTTCAGCGATAACCTCTTCATTTGTGCGAAATTTCTTACCGGCGAGCATTTTTTTCAGGTCTGCGAACAGCCAGTAGTCGCTGGGAGCCAAATCTGGCGAATACGGTGGATGTGAGAGCAATTCGAAGTTCAATTCATGTAGTTTTTGCCATTGTTTTGATTGACTTGTGACACGGTGCGTTGTCTTGATGAAACAAAATTTTTTTCTTTGCCATATGCGGTCGTTTCTTTGCAATTTCGGCCTTCAAACGCTCCAATAACGCTATATAATATTCACTGTTGATGGTATTTCCTTTCTCAAGATAGTCGATGAATATTACACCACGCACATCCCAAAATACCGAGGCCATAACCTTTCCAGCCGATTGTTGTGCTTTCGGGCGCTTTGGACGAGGTTCACCAGTTGCTGTCCACTCAGATGACGATCGTTTTGATTCCGGAGTGAAGTGATGGATCCATGTTTCATCCATTGTCACATATCGACGCAAAAATTCCGGTTTGTTACGTTTAAACATGGCCAAACACTGCTCAGAATTATCAACACGTTCTTGTTTTTGATCAACAGTGAGCAAACGCGGCACCCACTTTGAACAGAGCTTTCTCATAGTCAAATGTTCATGCAATATAAAGCCAACACGTTCTTTTGATATCTTTACGATGTCAGCTAACTCACGCAACTTCACTTTTCGATCATTCAAAACGATTTTATGGATTTTTTTGATGTTTTCTGGTGTTTACCGCCTCATTTGGACGTCCACTGCGTTCTGCATCATCGGTGTCTCTACGACCACGTTTGAAGTCAGCAAACCAACGTTTTATTGTTGTTTCTGATGGAGCGGAGTCCCCATAACACTTTTCAAGCCATTGCTTCGCTTGAACGGTATTTTTTTCCCATCAAGAAGCAGTGTAAAATTAAAACACGAAATTGTTTTGATCCATTGTTTTGAAAATAACAAAAGTAGCGTCACTCTTAGCACAATAACTCACAAACTAATGAATAGAATATCATGAAATTTTAACAGCTGTCTTTTGAAGGTTAGTATTAACTGAAAAAAAGGTGACTGCAATAAAACTAGCGCCATCTATGTGTTAGGCCCGGGATTTTTCAGCCCATGTGTTATATAAACGGACATTTGGAACTTTTCGAGGCTTTTTCCTCCAGCATGCCGTAGTGGCTTTTTCCACCGTGATGCAGTAACGGCTTAGTCCTTCGTCAGGCCGAAGTAGGTTTTTTTTCTTTCGTCATGTCGTAGTACAGTAACGGCTATTTTTATCACCAAGTGGGTGTAGTTTCTAGATCTGAAGTTTGATGCCTTTTTGCGAAAATATTCTGCTCATCCTAAGGCATTTCGGGTCAAAAAGTGAATAGCTACCCAAATGAGAATAGAAGAGTAGCGGGTGAGACAATATCTGGATGGGAATCTCACCAGAAGAGGCCAAGCAGTTTATGGAAAACCCACGAGGAGAAGCCAAGCAGTAAGTCAGGAGTACACCAGTTTAAATATCTCACTTCCTGTCTACAACGTGTGTTTCCAACGACTACTCAACAAAAGTAATCCGCGAAATCGATTTTACAAACTTTATATTGTGTCTTTTCGAGCCATTTGTTAAGAACTTAATAATTCTAATTTAAAAACTCTATGCAATAGTGTGCACTCTCATAGTATCTATACAAGGTTATTTAGTTAGTAGATGTAATTTTAAGAGGGTAATAAAAATAGGAATTTTTATTTTGCTAATATACCCTTTTTTATTTAAGTGTAGCGTTTCACTAACTCCTGCTCTTTCTTTCAGGACATAAGGGTTGTACCCAACTCAATTTTATATTAACAACTAAATAGTCTTCAGTATCTTTTCATTTTTTGAGCTGGGATTCTTTTTATTCTAAATTGAATGGTGCCCAAAACTGTACAACCAAGTTTTAAAACAACTATCGAGACTATTTTCAAAAGGCGTAGTACAAAAATATTTATTAAAAATAAAGAAAATTGAGGCTACAAATTGAAGCCGTAATGTGAGGCTACACTACTTAAATGATTTAAGAGGCGTTAGTTTCTGTCGTGTGATAAATTGATTGGGCAATTAGACTTATGTAATGTGAACACGATTAAAAAAAGTTAAAACTTCACGGAATGAACAATTTTTCTAGCTTATCATGAATTTTCATCTAGTTTAATACAATAGAGAGATTTTGCAAAGCTTATTTTGGTAAGCCACTGTCTTTATCTTTATTTGAAGCATGCGCCCACTGTTTGGAGCTCGCGCAGGAGTAAAGAGAAGAAGAAGTATAAAGACCATAGAGATATTAGAAACTTCGCGAGGAGCGTGGCGCTCATAGGAAGAGAAATAAATAATATGACTTATTTTGTCTCTCTTACTAGGCGCACGCCCCGCCCCGTGCGAGAATGTTATTCGTATTTCGTCCGGAGCCAACGAAGAACAAGGAAGAATAAGAAAGACAGAATGACTCATATTATTTTTTTCTCTTTTAAACGACGTTACGCTTTCGCTTACAGCAGGCTATATACTTTACTCCTCTATTGTAATATCTCTATGATAAAGATTCAACTGTTATTGTTATTTGAAGCATGCGCCCACCATTTGGAGATTGCCTAGTATTGAAACAAAATAAGAGAAACTTTATTACTCTATTACTACTATTACTCTATTTCTACTATTAAGGTTAACGATTTCCCTTATTTAGAAACTTATAAGAGAGGTTATTTGAAGTGCGTTATTCTTATTGCATGGTAGGGCCTTTTTAGTGTTCCGTACGGAACACTTATAAGACCACTTCGGTGTCTGTCTGTCTGTCTGTCTGTCACACCCGATTTTCTCCGAAACTATTTGACATAGAAAGTTGAAATTTGGTAATAATATAGGAATTGATGGCCTCATCAGAGCCACGTAGTCTTGAGAATTAAATTTTGACTTAAGGGGTTAGTTTTGGGGGGTGAAGTCGGAAGTGAAAAAAAAAATTTTTTACTAGGTCATCGAGTGTGGTGTCAAATGAAAGCTTGTGAAAACACGAGTAAAAAATATATATATATAATATTATACTTGCGCGCACTTTTCTTTGTATTATTTTTAAAAATTCGCGAAAAATCGCTGTCCCGGGCCTTATCTCGAAAAGTACTTATCAAAAAATTTCGAAAAAATTCTGGAATATTCTCCACGGGGTGTAGATTGAACGAAAATTATCACGAGTGCATTACCTTTAATAATTTATATGGTATATAAAAAAAACCAAAATTTCAAGGTCATCAGATTTCAGTAAAGATTGGAAACATACTTTGTTTAAAACTCATTTGGGGTGTGTTTTGTGAAGGTACTGATCATTTTATACCACCGTAACATAAATTTTGACTTAAGGGGTTCGTTTTGAGGGGTGAAATCGGAAGTGAAAAAAAATTTTTTTACTAGGTCATTGAGTGTGGTGTCAAATGAAAGCTTGTGAAAACACGAGTAAAAAATATATATATAATGTAATACTTGCGCACACTTTTCTTCGTATTACTTTTAAAAAATCGCTGTCCCCTACTTTATCTCGAAAAGTACTGATCAAAAAATTTTGAAAAAAACCTGGAATATTCTCCACGGGGTATAGATTGAACGAAAATTATCACATAATAATTTATTTGGTAAAAAAAAAAAAATTCAAGGTCATCAGTTTTCAGTAAAGATTGGAAAAAAACTTTGTTGAAAACTCATTTGGGGTGTGTTTTGTGAAGTCACTGATCATTTTATACCACCCTAACAAAATTTTTTATTTTAAAAACAATCAACGTACGGAACACTAATTGTGCAAATTCAACTTGCACTTAACCGGTTTTTTTTCTCTACTTAGGTATACAAACCACTAAAAAAATACACTAAAATTGAAATGATAATCTTTTATTGCAAATAACACTGACAACAGTTAATTAGTGTTCAGATTATGTTGGGATTTTGCAATCTTTGGAACAATGGCATTACAGTATGTGTAGGGCCAATTTTAAATGAAATTTTATTTATCGCACATTTGTATTACCTTGGAAATGTTGAAGGAAGTGATAGAAACCTGCTAGACGAAACTTCAATTTCGTAACTTGTGTTTACCCATCAAATACTAATAACCGGTGTGCTTAACCATGAAATGAATGAAAAAATTCCGTGAGTTTATAGAAGATTAATACTAACCTAACCTTGCAATTTCGTCGCGTTAGTACTGCGCATGCTTGAGATAACAATAAGGACAAAGGCATATGGAAAATAAGCATTGCAAAATCTCTCCAATGACACGATCAAAAGAACCATTAACATTAACCCCTTACCGCATACTGTCCCAAATTTGTCACACATCAAATATATTTTTTTTCTAAGTCCCTGAGTAGCTTAAGGATCTTATTTCAAATTGTTCCATATCCGGCACGTTCGCTGCTCTGACGTAAAACGCGCAGACTCCACCGCAGTCAAATCTCGACGCCAGGAAAAGCCATTATTCCAGTGGCGGCTTGTGACACGCTATATCCTGTTTTGTGGTTTTTTAGATCAACAGTTTTCATACTCTCTTGTGAATAATTTGTTGTGAAAAAAATATTCTTATAAAGGTAGGTGTCTAATTTTGCTACTAAGGTAATATCATAATTATAATTTGACGTATTGAAGACAAAATATGAGTTTGTTTACCTGTGCCATATTTGGAACAGTTTTATATAAAGACATGATAATTTATAATAATTACATCTCTTTCTTAGATGGACCCCAGTAAGTTTTATGGCACCAGACATTTCCGAATTCCAAATGGTGACGTTAGTGACAATGAAAATTTATCCTCGGACGATGAACATCAAAGAAATGACTTGTTGGGTCCTAGAAAGTCCGTTCTCCTATATGAGTCAGGCAGTGAAAACGAAAGAATCGTTTCGACAAACGAAGATGTTATTATTGACGAAACCGATATAGAAGATGATGATGATGACATGCCATTGTCCGCATTAGGGCAAACTTTTATAGATCATCAGAATGTGTTACCATCGACATCGACTAATAAACCGACCAAAGAGAAGCCGAAAAAAAAAGCAGAAGCAAACCATTGATTGGGAGAATAAATTTCTAGCTGTCTCTGAGGAATTTGTAAAATTTCAAGGTTGTACAATTCTTCCTGATTTCATAAAAGAATTAGAAGATCCTATCCATTTCTTCAATTTCATTTTTACTGAAGAACTTTTCGTTTACATAACTGAACAGTCAAATTTGTACGGGGTTCAAAGTAGACCTGAAAAGCCACCCAATATATCCAAGGAAGAAATTCGTGTTTTCTGTGGCATTTGTATATATATGTCGATTATTCAGTTACCATCGACCAGGTCTTATTGGAATAATTCGTTGGAAATTCCCAATATCTCCAGTGCTATGACATGCAACAGATTTGAAGAAATCAAACGATTTCTGCATTTCAACGACAACACACTGCAGGTTCCTCAGGGTCAACCTGACTATGATAAACTTTTTAAAATACGTCCCTTTCTGAACAAGATTCGTGACAGATTTCTACTTGTTCCTAAAGAAGAACATATGACCGTCGATGAACAAATCATCCCAACGAAAGCACGCTCAACTCTAAAACAATATAATCCCAAAAAGCCCCATAAATGGGGATATAAAGTTTTCGTTCTAAGCGGCGTGTCTGGTTTTTCTTACGACTTTGATTTTTACTGTGGAACTACGGTGCTTGAGAATAATCAGCCTGATCTAGGAGCCAGTAGCAACGTTGTAGTAAAACTTTCAGAATCTATTCCGAAAAATCTAAACTACAAACTCTTTTTTGATAACTGGTTTACAAGCATTCCCCTGCTAACATATCTCACCAAAAATGGCATTTTACCATTGGGTACAGTAAGAGCTAATCGTGTACCATGCTTGCAGTTTCCTAAGGAATCGGAAATGAAAAAAAAAGGTAGAGGTACATTTCTGGAAAAAAGTGGCAAATGTCGATGGTGTGCAAATATCTGCAGTGTCCTGGTATGATAATAAAGTTGTGAATACCGTATCAACCTATGTTGGCAGTCAGCCTACATCAGAAGCAACGAGGTTCTGCAAAAAATCAAATACCCATATAAAAATCCCCCGTCCCCAAAGCGTTGCTGTATATAATGCTTATATGGGAGGAGTAGATCTCCTAGATAGCATGCTAGGATACTATAGAATCCAAATTAGATCAAAAAAGTTGTATATGAGGGTATTTTTTCCATTTTCTTGATATGACTTGCGCTAACAGTTGGATACTGTGGAGACGAAGTTTGCAAAATGATAACTTATATTTGTCGCTCTCAGAATTCAAGCTTGCTCTTGCAGAAGTATTAACGAAATCTGGCGTGAGTCAGAAAAAAAGGGGAAGGCCAAGCACCTGCCTACAGCCTCAGCTAGATTTGAAACAAAGAAAGTATCCCTTTTCACAAATACCAGCCCAGGAAGTTAGAACTGATAACTTGAGTCACTGGCCAGAAGTAAATGAAGATCGCCAAAGATGTAAATATCCTGAGTGTAAGGGAAAATCTCATGTGTCTTGTAACAAGTGTGTGGTATTTTTATGCCTAAATAAAGACCGAAACTGTTTTTATAAATTCCATACTGAATAAACTTTGTATGACACGTTTAAACATTTTTACCGAAATTTATTCTCTAGTTTAATTTTTTTTTCCGTTTTCCCAATTTGTGCCAAATTTGGCATATGTCAAAAGGTGAATCATATCTTGATAAAAAAGTGACCAATTTTTTTTTTTAACATTTATTTCGTGTATTTAAAAATATTATCTAACATATATATTTTTTTTGCAAAAATAAAAAAAGTCATGCAGTAAGGGGTTAAGATACTTTTAAAAATAAATTGTCGAGTTTTATCTGAGAATTTTGGGATTTTTCTTGGAAATAGAAGATTCTTATTTTATAATTTTAAATTAAAAACAAACATGATAGCAACCCCCTATAAAGCAGACAAATAAACAAATGATAATGACGCAACATCTTGTAATTCTCTGTTGCTAAAATGTCGCCCATGAAATACTTTCTCGCAACTGATGTAATGTTGCAATATAATATCAAATATTTACTGCCACCAATATTTCTAAGAAATTTTTATTTCAGATAGAATTGTGTATGTCAACACTATTTTGTTATGGAAGCAAATTATAAAATTAATGTCAAATATCAAGATAAAAACTTTGGAAACTCATGCCCTTGAAATAACTGTAAATAAAGGAAAGTTCCTTTTTATTGGCACAACACACACGTGCCGTTAAAATCTATAAATCGCTACACTCGCTACAGTTAAGGCTGCCCGACATTGTCTTCGACAGCGTATCAATGAACATATTTGAATGAAGCTAGACACCAAAAAAGCTTCGGGTGCTGACGGAGTACCCGCCATAGTACACAAAATATGCGCGAGCGAACTAACACCAGTTTTCTGTAGATTTTTAACTTATTCTACAGACAGGGTAAATGTTCTTCCTTCTGGAAATATGCTACAGTTCAGCTAATACCCAAAAAAGGCAATAGACCTTGCCAAACAACTACCGACCAGTTGCACTGCTTTCAATAAGATTGAAAGTTATGAAAAAGGCATCTTCTAAAATATCTAGTATGTTTCAATATTATTAGCGACCACCTTCTTTAAGTCTTGTTCTGACTGTCCAATGACTGATAGCCCGACCACGAACTTGTCGGAGCTCCTGCTGGACCTCAACGCTGGTCAAGTGAGAGTTGTGTTGACAATGAAGCGGTCGTCTCGCTCCGAGGTACACCTTCTTCTTCCTGATCCTGGCCTCCGTGTAAAGGCGCCATTGTCTTGGTAACGTCTGTAGACTCTGGAGACAGCTGACTGGCTCAGGTGTAGTTGCGCAGTGGCAAAATCAACAGGAGGCCTTCTAATTTATGTAACACATGTTTGGAATAACGCAGCTGAACACTTTGGAGAATCTAGAGACATTGTCATTGATAAATCTAAGGCATTTGACCATGTTTGGCATTGTAAAGCAACTGAAAATAGACAGAAGTCCATATTCCAGCAGCTTACTAGCTGTTCTCTTGTCTGTCAAATCCATCCTGAGACGCGTTTCGCCGTATCACGGCTCGTCAGTCAGGCTAGGATTCACAAACAAGAGAACGGTATCAAGTGGTACTTATTCCAGAAGTTAGCTGGTAGGATACAACGAATTGTATAAAGTACGCATACCTATTACACCATCGAAAGCTGACACAGCAGCTTTCGAACCGACAGAGTGGTTGACACAATCAACGCTTTAAAAGCAGGTAGCGCTTTTTCGAGGAATCCTTCCTCAAGTATATTTAATTATTGTAAAGCAACTGAAAATAGACAGAAGTCCATATTCCAGCTGCTGAATAGCAACGGAAGTATAAAATGATCAGTGACTTCACAAAACACACCCCAAATGAGTTTTCAACAAAGTTTATTTCCAATCTTTACTGAAAATTGATGACCTTGAAATTTCTGTTTTTTTTTTATATACCAGATAAATTATTACAGGTAATGCACTCGTGATAATTTTCGTTCAATCTACACCCCGTGGAGAATATTCCAGAATTTTTTTTCAAAATTTTTTGATAAGTACTTTTCGAGATAGGCGGGTGGACAGCGATTTTTCGCGATTTTTTAAAAATAATACAAAGAAACGTGCGCGCAAGTATTACATTATATATATATATATATATATATATATATATATATATATATATATATATATATATATATATATATATATTTTTTACTCGTGTTTTCACAAGCTTTCATTTGACACCACACTTGATTACCTAGTAAAAAAAATTTTTTTTCACTTCCGTATTCACCCCCCAAAACTAACTCCTTAAGTCAAAATTTAACTTTCAAAACTACATGGCTCTGATGAGGCCATCAATTCCTATTGATGGCCTATATGATTACCAAATTTCAACTTTCTATGACAAATAGTTTCGGAGAAAATCGGGTGTGACAGACAAACAGACACCGAAGTCATCTTATAAGTGTTCCGTACGGAACACTAATAAGAGAACTCAACTTCAATTCTACAGACAGACGGACGGACAGACAGACACCGAAGTGATCTTATAAGTGTTCCGTACGGAACACTAATAAATCATATTTCACGTCAAAAAAATTTTCTTTCATTGTTAGGCCGAGAACTCTTCAGATAGCCCAGGTACGTTCTTATGGTATGCCTAAAAAGTTTTGCTTATGGCTCTCGTCTTTCCTCAGAGAGCATTCTTTACGAGTGGCAGTTTATGGATTTCTTTCTAAAGCCTTAACTATCAATGCCGGTGTGCCCCAAGGCTCTATACTGTATTCTACTCTCTTTCTCATTTATATTAACGATCTGCTGGAAAGGACCAGAAATCCAATACACAGTTTTGCTTGTCTCTTCATTTACTTTAAACGCTCAAACATCGGCTTTTCATACAAATATCCACAGACAGCAGGAAGTCGCTCAACTTAACAAAGACTTGGATGAAATCCTATTTTGGGGTGCCCGTAACAGGCGTTAGTAAATTTCACACCAAGACTACCTGCGCCCTTAATACAACAGGTAAATTCCACACTAACCTTATAAGGGTGCTTAAATCTTACAGGTAATTTCCACACCAAGCAAATATAATTATGCTTTATTCATCTAAATAAAATTCGACGGATTTCTTTTAAATCAGTTTTTATTGAAAATTTTAGATATTTGCAAAAAATATATGTTTTTATTTCATAGTAGAATAATATTAATAAAACATGAAGTTTTTGCTAAATACATAAAATACAATTGGACAAATTTCCTTACATATACTAGATAATGCTACAAACCTATACATATCTATTTATATATATTTACAAAACAGGTTGAGAAAAATAGGAGACACATTTTAAAAAATGGAAACGATTAATACTCGTATTTCCTAATTGTCTTTGTTCATAAAGATTTTTTAAATGTTTTAATTTTTGATTATTATGATTATTACTTATTTTAGACTCGGCGACATTTTGTATTTTTATATATACGTTAATCTGAAATTCTTTCAGCCTATCGATAAAAGTATACAGAGACGAATGTGTAGAATAAAAAGAATTATTTAGATGGGAATGGAAGGACGCACAACAGTTAGTCGTTCGAGTTAAAGATGGACTCGATTCTGCCCATATTTCAACTGGAAAATCGGCTCCTTCCTCTATATACGTTTCTAGTAGGTAATCACAAAATTTATTTAAACGTTCATCCTCAGGTTTTATAGAATATAAATCGTATGCAAAACTGTCACCTAATTCTTCGGGTGCTAAATAGGACAAGCCAAAACAATACTTTAACCAACGACCAATTTCAGAATTTTTGTGGCAATATTCTTTAGCTAGACCTAGATTCTGTATCTTGCGAAACCAAGATTGGTGTAAATGAAATCTACATCCTAACACTTTAGCATTTGGCCAAACTTCAGATACTGCCTTATGAATAGATTTTTCGAAGTCAATAGTAATTTTCTCTGGATTGAAATACAGTGTATCTGTTGAATAAATCCTACATTTTAATAATGTGAAGAGGTTTTTGTATGTTTCAGCTCTCTTATCACGCAATAAGCAAAATAATAATGGAATGTGATGACCGTTTGCAAAACCATGCACTGTAAATAACTGTGTAAAATATTTAGTGCAGTATGAAAAGGTGCCGTCCATATATATATTGGATATTTTACACAACATATTGACATTTGTAGTGCAAGAAAAAACAATAATGCCACTTTCGAGTTCATTGATATATAGAAAATTCTCACTCTTGCTAGTTTTGATTTCAAATGTCTCTAAAACACTATGCACCTCCTCAGCACTTCTTGGATTACGTCCTGGCAAAAATTTTCGTCATTTTCTAATATATTCGACATCTTTTGCTGTTACTGTTTCAGGCAGCGTGTTTTGTAGTTCTTGTCGGATAATTTTACATGGCCTTTCACTCATATGCTCTCCGGATTTTCTTTTGCAGGAATTACTAATTATTTGCCGATTCAGCTTCTTGGTGTCGGCTTGCTTCCATATTAGCAACACTTTAACAGGTTGACTGCCGATCTATATTTTTGACTTTGTGGTTGACGCCGGTAAGATTTTTCCAAATATTTTTATTTTATTGTGGTAAATATGAATTAAAATGAGTCTTGGATGTGTTTTTTTTATGTGCCATTCAAAATATTAGAAAAAAAAAATTTCACTCCGATCGGAGTAATCGGCATTGCAAGTGAAAATTTTTACTAGATGCCGAACACTCCGATCGGAGTGTCCAATTAAATAAGTAAAGAAATAATAAATCGAACTCATGAACTCAAAACATTTATTTCTAAATCATTTTTGTACATTTTTATGGTAATCCTCAAAGCAATTAAGGCAAAAACCTGGTTGTCCAGGGCACATTTTGCATTCATACACTGTTTGCTTTCTTATTTTATTTTTCCTGCATTCTTTGCATTCCTTTCTGCTTACCCGTTTTGTTTCATAGTTCCTTTTTTTTAACTAACAATTTTTTTTACTTTGCTAATGAGGTGGACAGGTTTTTCAGATTCTTGATTTCTTTTGTTTTTAAAAATGCCCATTTCGCTTCCAAATTCTGTTGAAATGTATTGAACATTGCGTTTATCGCGCCATTTTCCGACATGCACTCCATTGCAATACATACATTTATTCTCACCACGTTTTAAGTTTGCACTCATTACCTCTTTCGGATTATCTTTCCTCTCAGCTCTCAGCGTACCAGTGCAGTATGTATTTTGTTGCAGTAATTTCCTAGCTAAATTAACACTATTGTAAAAATTGTCTAGATAAACAGCATGTCCCACACCCAATTTTTCCTCCAATAAATGTAAAACAATCTTTTCAGTATGTCCGCTTCCATCATAAACATCTGTCGCACCTTCGTAGACACGAAATTTCAAAATAAGTCCATTAGGCTCTGTCAGCATGTATAACTTCATACCATACTTATGACGCTTATTTTTGATATACTGTTTAAACTGGAGACGACCCCGATAAAGTACCATAGCGTCATCCAAAGACAACTCTCTTCCAGGATAGTAAATTTCTCCCATCTTGTTGTTAAAAAAATCTGCCACAAATCTAATCTTTCCTAGCCGATCTGTCGGATCCATATCTGGAGATGTAAAATGCAAACACCTCAGGATAAGCGAAAATCTATTCCTTGACATATATTTTCTAAAAACAGGTAGATTAAATAGCGGATCAGTTTTCCAATAATCGTTAAGACGGCTCAAGGATATTGTGCCAGTGTGAAGTAACAGGGCCAAAAAAATTTTTAGTTCGTCAAGAATAAGATCTTTAAAATTAGTAATACGTGATTTTGTACTTGTTTCTGGGCGCAGCAAAACCTCGACTGCGTAAGAGTTCGTTCGTTCTACAATAGTTTGTAAAAAATCATCATCAATGATCATTTCGAACAAAAAAAATCGATAGGTGCACCCTGTCCTGGAATTTGCACCAATAATTCCTGGGTTTTCTGGAACAAAATTTGTTTTTAACGCACCTCTGTCGTTCCATTTTATCTCATCAAGGCTAGGAAGTGTTTGATGTGGCCGAATAGGGTCTATAAAATTCTCTTCTTCGGACTCGGAGCTTGAATTTACATCACTATCGTCTGTGTCTGGTACATAATGTTCGTCACTACTACCTCCGCTTTCTTCCAATAGCTGCAATAATTCAGTGCCAGTTAGCTTCTTTTTCTTATCATATACCTTTTTTTCATCACTACAATGTCTTTTTTTAATACCAGAAGGCCCAGGTTGATTGTCCATATTGTACGGCAGATTACAACCAAACCAAAAGCAAATCCGCGGAACCACTTAAGCACCTGTTAGAACTTGCGTTTTTAAGCAACGCCACCACTAGAAACACGTTTCATATACAACGCCGATGGAATACTAAAACGTTTCGTAAGAACGCATGTCGAACTCCGATCGGAGTAGATGGCGTTGGCGAAGAGACCCGACGCACTCCGATCGGAGTGGTCGGCAGTCAACCTGTTAAAAAATATACGCACAACCAAGTAATAATCACAAATTAATAATATGTACTAAACTGATATGTAGAAGGGTTTAATAATGATTTAATTGAACAGGCCGGTGCGTACCACCACCCATTTATCAACCCTCATCCTCTACCTGAAAGTACTCGGTGTGGAATTTACTTCTGCAATTACAACCCCTGAAATATGTCTAGGTCATAAACGGATTAGTGGTGTGGAAATTACCTGCGCCCACAGTCACCAAGTAGAATTTAACATTAGAAAAATCCAGGCGGCAGTTTTTCTAAAAGAGCGTCTAGTATTGCCACTTAATGTGTGTTAATTTGGAAGCAATCACGTCCTAGCGTGAACATGTTTCATGCATAGCAAAGAGAGTTTCTCAAAACATTTGTAGAGCGAATAATAGGTCCAAAATCATAAAGTAAGTCATATCAAAGGTATTTAATGTTTCATAAAATCCTAATTAATGAAAAGTGTTATTTATATAGTATTAGTCATGACTTTAATTACAAACCACTAGACTATATAAAAATATAACGTATTTATACAAAACCACGCTGGCGCCACATAATGAACTTATCAAAATTTCGAGTATTAAGCTTTCCTAAAACAATAGATAGTTACCTACAAATAAAAACATTTATCTCTATTTACATAATATATAACACCATCATAAATTACTTATTTCATCTAAATTATAGATTGTTATGCAGAGTCAAACGGTAACATGCTTCATTTTTAATTTGTCACACAATACTTGGCGTCAACAAACTTTTACTATGGTGCGCAAAAAGATGGCGAATAAAGGTAAATAACATCGAACTTATAAACTATTACGAGGTAACTTCTTTTTCAGGGGCCATCTCCGCTGCAGAGTTTGGCAATCATCATTGCTGTTCGTATATTTACTGCTGCTCTAAATAACTGAGTAGATGTACACCCAAGCCTCCCTCTCAGGTTGGGAAACCAAGAGATACACTTGTCTTAATTCGAACTTCGTCTGTTATGCTATTTTCGACACACTGCTTTCTGGCCACTATAAAGGTTGGGTATTATTCTTATATCACGGGTATCCAATTGTTTTGCCTTTAGTATCTAGACAAGTAGTCGTATTTAACTTTGTCCAAAGCCGTCTTGTAATCCACAACACAGGCATAAAAGTAGTGTTTTACATCGAGACATCTCTGAGCCAAAGAATGTTGAAGGCAAACAATGCTTTGAAGGTTCCAAGGCATTTCGGGATCCAAACTGAGTTTCTCCCATTTCTGTTTTTAGTTTTCCATAGATTCAGTTATGGACCGGATATCATATCTATAATATATACAAAATGCAACGTCTCTCTGTCTGCCTGTCTGTCTGTATGTCCGTTAGTACGTTTATCACTGGAGAACCACTTATCTGATTTACTTGCTTTTTTTAAAAACATACATATGTTCTCTGGCGAGGTTATAGGCTATGTTTTATTACGTTAGTTAACATAAGGATTAAATTTTGGATGGTTGTAGCTTCTACTTGATGGAAATTCATTATAAATATATAATAAAAGACTGTTTTTTAGTCAATTTCCACTGGTTTATTTAAATTGCGATGACGCGTTTCGCTGTCGATGCAGCTTCTTCAGATCTACATTTTACAATGTCAAGTTAGGTTTAATATTCACAGTTTTATATAATTTCTTAATTATAATATTACACATAATTAAATTACATTGATAGTATTGGGAAATCCACACAGATTTGGAGTTATTAGAATAAATTCAATAATGGTGAATTGCTTAAATCTACCTGGTCGTTGAGTAAGGTACCTGTAGTCCTTAATCGATTTATTTGCATTGTCTCTAAAAGGTTTAGTTTTAAACCTTTTTGTTGGGTGTGTAAAATTTTGAAATTCTTGTTAAATGTGTGATTTTCTGTTAAAAGATGATTAGCGTATGTTGAATTAGATTTTCTATGGATGAAGCTTTTTTCGTGTTCTGTAATTCTTTGTCTAAATGTACGTCCAGTTTGTCCGATGTATGTTTTAGGACATGACCCACATGTTAACTGATAAACCCCCGATTTATTGTCTTTATTGATTTGTGGTTTGTAGTTTTTAAGATATTTCCCTATATAGAAATTGACTAAAAAACAGCCTTTTATTATATATTCATAAGGATTAAGCATTGACGATAATAGTGAATCAAGTCGGTAAAAAGTTTGCCGCTAGCGCGTTCTCTTGCAATACACTGCCTAAACCATTAAATATGGAACAATATCATGTAGCAAAGAATATCTGTAATATATATAAAATGCAACGGCTATCTGTCTGTTAGCGCGCTTATCTTTCGAGAACCACTTATCCGATTTACGTGTTTTTTTTTTTAAATTTATACATTTGTTCTCTGGCCAGGTTAACTATAATCTTCTATAATACATATAAAATGCAACATCTCTCTCTGTCTGTCCGTTAGTGCGCTTATAACTCGAGAACCACTTATCCGATTTATGTGTTTTTTTTAATTCATACATATGTTCTCTAGCCAGGTTATATAATAATAATAATAATCTATGTAATATATATACAAGGTAACGTCTCTCTGTCTGTCTGTCCATTAGTGCGCTTAGTACTCAAGAACCACTTATCTGATTTACGTGTTTTTTTTTTTATAAAATACAAAGGGAATAACAGACAAAATGCTAATATGTAGGAAAAAAAGATGGAAAGTAAGCTTGGCAGAAAGACTGAAGAGATGAGCGGAATGCTTTAAAAAAACATTAAATGGAGATGAAAATGAGGAGTTGAATGAGAAATAGGAAGCGAAATTAACTGAAGGGCAGGAGGGAAAAAAAACCTGCAAAGAAGAAATAAGAGAAATATTCAGAACCCAAAAAAAAAATAAGGCCCCGGGTAGAAATTGTATAACAGCAGAAATGACAAAAGCTGGAGGAGTAGATGTGGAAAATGAAATATGCCGGTTGGTGCAAGAAATATGGGGAACAGAAAAGATGCCAGTGAGCTGGAGAGAGTCGCTCATTTTTTCAATATACAAAAAAAAGGAGAAAAAACTGTGTCTGCTAATTATAGACTAATAGCCTTACTGGATGTAGTGTACAAGATAGTAGTGGTGACTATCAAAAAAACAGACTAGAAGAGAAGGCCAAATCTATTCTGGGAGAGTACCAGTGTGGATTCAGGAAAAATAGATCGGTTACAGACCAGATATTTTCGATTAAGCAAATCCAAGATAATAACTTAGAACAAAATTTGGCACTATACTTGGTCTTTGTGGATTTCAGAGAAGCATATGACTCCGTAAATAGAGAAGGACTCTACAAGATAATGGAAGAACTAAAAATGCAAAGTAAATTGTTTCGCAAGAATGTATCAAGAAAAGCAAAAGAAAGAATATATACGACAGTTGTGAGACCCACGATGACATATGGATGCGAAACGTGGAAACTGAATGCAAGAGAAAAGGGGACGTTCGAGGTGTTGGAAAGGAAAGCTTTGAGAAGAATTTATGGAGGAAGGAAAGAAGAGGGACTGTGGAGAAGAAGAACAAACTACGAATTAAAATGCCTATATACGAAACCCCTTATAAGCCAAATCATAAGAAGCCAGCGATTAAGATGGTTGGGACACGTGGCAAGGATGAAGGAAGAAAGACAGGCAAAACAAACCGTAATAAAAGGAGTGGTTGGAAGAAGAGGCAACAGTAGACCTCGATCTACCTGGATTTAGGCAGTAAAGCAAGATCCGCAATTGATGGGAATCCCGCATTGGAAAAAGCTAACAAAAGACAAACAGAAGTGGAGACAAATATGCAACCAAGCCATGGGCCTCTAAGGCCCCTCGAGCTATATCTATAATATATATAAAATACAACGTCTCTCTGTCTGTCTGTCTGTCTGTCCGTTAGTGCGCTTATCACTGGAGAACCTCTTATCCGATTTACGTACTTTTTTGTTTTAAACATACATATGTTCTCGGGCCAGGTTATAGGCTATATTTTATTACGATAGGTAGCATAAGGAATGACCAGTGACGTAAAATAGTGAATGAAGTCGGAAAAACGTTTGCCGCTAGCGCGTTCCCTTGCAATACACAGCCTAAACCATTAATTATGGAACAATATTATGTAGCAGAGAATATCTATAATCTATAATCTACAATATATATAAAATGCAATGTCTCTCTGTCTGTCCATTAGGGCGTTTATCACGCGAGAACCACTTATCCGATTTATGTGTCTTTTTTACATTCATACATATATTCTTTGGCTAGGTTATATAATAATAATAATAATCTATATCTATAATATATATATAAAAATGCAATGTCTCTCTGCCTGTCTGTCCATGAGTGCGTTTATCACGCGAGAACCACTTATCCGATTTACGTGTCTTTTTTAAATTCATGCATATATTCTTTGGCCAGGTTATATAATAATAATAATAATCTATATCTATAATATATATAAAATGCAACGTCTCTCTGTCCGTCTGTCTGTCTGTCCGTCCGTTAGTGCGCTTATCACTGGAGAACCACTTATCCGATTTATGTGTTTTAAAAAATTTATACATATGTTCTATATATTTGGATATAAGCCTAGATAATGGGAGATAAGGTGAGATAATGGGGGAGATAAGGAGAAATAATGGGAGATAAGTTGAGATAAGCCTCGATAATGGGAGATGAGGTGAGATAATGGGAGATAAGGAGAAATAATGGGAGATAAGCAGAGATAAGTCTAGATAATGGGAGTTGTGGTGAGATAATGGGAGATAAGGAGAAATAATGGGAGATAAGGAGAAATATTGCGAGGTAAGTCGAGATAAGCCTAGGTAAAGAGAAATAAGGTGAGATAATGCGAGATAAGGGGAAATAATGGGAGATAAGAAGAAATAATGGGAGATGAGCAGAGATAAGCCTAAATAATGGAAATTATGTATAGATAATGGGAGATAAGGAGAAATATTGGGAGACAAGGGGAAATAATGGGAGATATTTTATTACGTTGGGTAACATAAGGAAGAAGCAGTGACGATAGTAGTGAATCAACTCCACGCGAGCGGAGCCGCGGGCCCGGCTAGTAATAATATAAACATAACGCATAAGCGGGTACGGCTAGTTGAAGTAATAAAAGACAATAAAGTTACGAAAACACTACCTACTATCCACTGGTAACCCAAGCTTACAGAATCGAAACGTCGTCCTTATTTCTCTTGAGAGCCCGATAAAAATTGCTAGTAACCAAAAATAGCCGTCGGAAAAGAATATTTTTCTCGGAAAATAAATTATCCGACCACCCCAAACACGCCAAAACATCATAAACTCAATTTCCAATTAAATAGTCAATAATCAGCTTTCGCGTGTAACTTCCTCTATGGGAGATTTTTCGATAGAGGCTTCCGTTTAAAAATTAAATTAAAATATTGCCGTGTTACAACGTGTGGAAATTAAAAAGTGTGATCACGTCTCATTGGACTATTTGGTATTCATTGAGTCGAAAACACCAAAGGATGCATTACATTTTTAATGTGAAGGGAGACTATAAATAAAAGAAATATATTAAAATTTTTTATTATTTAAAAGGGAGTGAAAAATCATGATTAATGGGATTTCATGATTTCACTTCGCTCGACATGGGAAGGCTGATGAATTGGACTATGCCTCGCGCAAATGAGGTAAAGAAAATGAAATGAGTTACGATAGACTTAACGAGAGTCAACGAAACAGTAAGTATTTTTGCAGCAATAGAAATAATAGTAATCAGACGGGGCTATGTCCGCAGAATACATCGTATGAGGGCGAACGTACTATATGAAAGAAAGCTAAAGTCTTGCGTCGTTCTTGTCGTGTATAACGTGGCATTATACGGCCCGTTATGATCTGAAAGATCAAAGTCACCGTTTTGAAAGCAGAGCTCGAAAGTGTATTTTGCAGTTATGTGAATAGCACCATGGCAAAAAGTGCTGATTTTGATTGTTTAGGATTGGTGCTTCCATACATAAAAGTGGCAGGAAATAGTTTGAATTTGGAACTTAATTTTGACATACTTATTTCAATTTCAAGGAGTCCAATTAATTTATATACTGAATGAATATAAATATATATATATATATATATATATATATATATATATATATATATATATATATAATATTAATATTGTTAGTTACTCCTGAAGAAGTTATCAAACGATAACGAAATATTGAGTATTGAAGAAGAAAAGAGGTTTATTTACAGCCCAAACCGATATATATATATATATATATATATATATATATATATATATATATATATATATATATATATATATATATATATATTTATTATATATAACAATGAATTTGCACGACGTTTCGCCAAAATCTCATTTGGCATTTTCAAGTACTCTAGCTGCTGCTGCTACACGATACGGTGACCTTGCAGCAGCAGCAAGATCACAGTATCGAATAGTAGTAACAGCAAGAGCACTTGAAAATGCCAAATGAGATTTTGGCGAAACGTCGTGTAAATTCATTGTTAGACGAACGAATTGAAACCCGGAATTTTGATGTATTATATATACATATATATATATATATATATATATATATATATATATATATATATATATATATATATATATATATAAGATTTATGCTCCACTATCTAAAAACCGGATGAAGGAGCTGCAAAGGTTTATGACCAATTGTAGGATATACTATATACAATCAAGAAACAATTTAATACACTATTTGGTGATTAGATGTAAATCGGCAGATGCAGCCCAGAAACCGTGTACGGAGGGCTAGGGAGAGGTGATTGTGTAGTTCTGCTCGGAAAAAAAGACTCCCTCAACAAAAATATTGATGATAACTTATCACAATGAAGAATAAATAAATGAAAAGCGTCAGACAATCGGCACAGAGTCCATAATCAACATGACTATTATTCAATAAATAAAATACATCAGAAAATAATTAAAAGGCTAGCAGTATATCCTGGTATCGACATTGGATCAGACCACAATCACCTAAGAGGTATGGTTAGAAAACTTATCATTTGTAGACCCAGAACCAACAAATTTGACATCTAGAAAAACGCCAAAAATTAAGAAAATAACTAGAAAGGCTCAATACGAACACAGCTATTGTTTTTATAGGGTTCAGTAAGCTATACAGGAGTCTTCATCATTTATCACAATATAGCTAGGATACTCTTGTCAGCTGGTCTCTTATGTAAAGGAGCTACGGCAAGAGTTTTCTATGGAATATAAATTTTGCTATCGAGCATCGAGCTCTACTCAACGTATGTCTAACGACAATATATTATATTGTTTTATAATATTTATAATTTCTGTTTCCACGCCCAAACTTACGGCATGTTGACAAAAGTATTCTACTTAAGTAAAAAAAATCAAAAGGCCAATATAATCCACAAACAAACTAAAACATGCATATTTTTCAATCTTTACACGTCTTAACACGCTTCCTAAACCAACAAAACCCGACCACTTTCACACACAATCGAGATAAAAGAACCATTTCACCCTAACCCCTCAACAATAACGACTTCCTCCTATTTACAAAATAGACATATCTTCATTTATCAAGTAGTGATGCCACTTACAGATTACGGGTTCCGTTTTTAAGTACCGCCTCGGTTCCGAGAACCACCCTCTAAATGGATTTTGCTTACCCTCCGCCACCTCTGAGTCTAAAATAATCCGCCCCCTGTTGTTTGCTGTTTTGTTGATGTTTTTTTCGTTTTAACCCCGACATTCTAGAGATATAGAATGAATACATATACATACATATATATATATATATATATATATATATATATATATATATATATATATATATATATATACATATATAATATAATCTGTCATCGATCGAACGTGAATTAGATGCGTATTTAATTATCAGAAATTTGTCTGGAGTGTAAATAAAACTCTTTTCTTCTTTGATATTCAATATTTCGTTATCGTTTGATAACTTCTTCAGGAGTAACTACAATATTAATAAACGGTGTTATTTTTCGTGTAAGTATTAAAATGTTGAAAAATAAAACAAATAAATATGAACAAACGAATAAATAAATAAAACAACGTACGAAAATGCGAGTTAGTCCTCGAATTCAAAACTCAATATCTCGATTTTTCTACACAAACTGAGAGTACACAGCCTGAGTGCATATGTACTGACGTGAATTCCAAATGAACGGTTGCTGTTTTTTCCGTTCAATTGACCTTTTCTTTCCATTTTTTAAAAGTTTTTAGCTCATAAATCGACCGCATAAACAACTACATTTTCTTAACACTTTAAAGTTAATAAATGAATAAAAGAAAGAATCTAGGATCATTTAGATCTCGTATCTGTTATATTCTATCTATCTCTATGCAAGAGTTAGTTAAAACAAATAAATATTGAATATATGTATCGATATCACTTTTCTTTGATGGCGGCTTACGTACCAAAATAATTATGTTATCAAAAAGAGAAATAGATCGCAGTTAGTGATAATTAAGATCTTTTTAGAATGAAGGCAATTAGCCATAAGTCGTCAAATTGCTTCTGCAACTTTCGTAACAAATACGAAATGATTTGTAGAAAATTTTACATGCAACCCTCATTGCTAATACGAGGGTCGTTCCAAAAGTTCTCGGCGAAACAAAGAAAATGCAAAATTAAAGAATTTTTTTGTTTACTTTTCTACATAGTCAACTTACAAATTAATACATTAAGTCCTCATTATAATGAGATTTATCCAGCTCTGCAAAATAATCGTTCATCTCAGCTATAACTTCTTCATTCGAAGTAATCGCTGGGGGCCAAATCTGGTGAATACGGTCAATATGGAAGCAGTTCGAAACAAGGTCATGCAGATTGGCAGCAACAATTTGAACCGTGTGTGATGGCACATTATCGTGAAGAAAAAACACTTTTTCTGCGAGATGCGGTGGTCTCGCCCGAATAGCACTCTTCAATTGGTCCAGTAATGAAGCATAATACTCCCGTGATAGTTCTACCTTTCTCAAGGTTGTCTATGAGAATGAGAATCCCAAAAAAACCGTAGCCATAAATTTTCTTGCAGATTGAACCGTTTTTTCCCTTTCCTAGCCGCACTTTTACCTGCTCCCACCCATTGTTTCGACAGCTCCTTCATCTCTGGCGTATAATAATCAATCCATGTCTCATTTACTGTTATAAAACGTCGAAGAAAATCACGAGAATTATGTATAAACAAGTTCAGATACTGTTGGGAAATGTACTTTCGTTTGCGTTTTTGGTCAATTGGTAACAAACACGGCACCCATTGAGCGGAAACCTTCCTCGTATTCAAAACATCGTGTAAAATGTGGTGGACCCAGCCTCTTGTAAAGTGTAGAATGTCAGCGAGCTTGCATACCTTCAGTCGGTGATTATTTTGTACACTATTGTGAATTTTTGTCGCAATCTCGTCAATCGTAGAGGTTTTCGGGCGTCTTGAGCGTTTATCATCTTGAATGGATCTACGGCAACGTTTAAATTCAGCAACCGACTTTTTAATCATCGAAAACGAAGGTGAAGAATCAATTAATGTAACATTGAACTCTTTTTGAATGTCTGTAGAAGTTAAACCTTTTAAAACGAACAACAGCTCGCGCTTCAGTTTTATCTATTCTTTAGAAAGTGTAGAAACTTATTTGTTTTCACGATTGCTACAAAAAAAAACAACTAAACACACATCACACAGCACGTCATCTAGTAGATACCACCTAACA
>CM032447.1:25887041-25897538 GCA_019049505.1 Pachyrhynchus sulphureomaculatus
TTACAGATCAAAGAGATGATTGAAATAAAAAAAGATGAAAAACACGGTGAATGATAGGACTGACATAAGAGGAATCAGTCATATCTACACAAATTTAATTAAAAAATAAACATGCTGGCATGCATATCCTCTTAATAATACAAAATGGTATATGTTATATGCTTAACATCAATAATAGTTTTTTGGTTAAGACACCCATTATAGATCATAAAATTTAAAAAAAATCAGTAAAAAAATACGAAACACGATATGTTGAAAGAAATATAGAATTTGAAATTCACAAACACACACAAATAGTTGACTTTCAAGGTATATACTCGTGAGTAATTTGTTTTATATTTTTTGTTGTGGTGTAAATATTTTAAATGTCCGAGTGTGCGTAAAAATGTTATATGTTTTTTTAAACCTGTAATTTGACTTAAAAGGTTTTAACCTTGTATTTTCTAATTTTAGAATGGATATTAAAAAATAAAGAATTTTTGAAAATGCCTAAAAAAAAATAAGGCGAAACGTCAAATAAACTAGTTTGTATTTTCCAAAAGAACCTAAGTACCCAAGAAAAAACCAATCAAGTTTATATATAAACAAAAGGTTCAACAGAAAAATTATATATATATATATATATATATATATATATATATATATATATATATATATATTATATATATATATATATATATATATATATATATATATATATATATATATATATATATATATATGAAGCTATTTGAGGTGTTTAAAATGATTTGTAAAAGCATTTCACCAATTACTAATCACTTACGCAAAGCTATTTATTATTATATTATAATTACCAAGTTTAAAAGGCATAAAGTATAGCCTGTCCCAAAATATAAGATCCTGATTTTTGCCGTTTTAAGTGGGCAATATAAAAATTCTGACCTTTTGTTTATGAGAGGTTGCAGAGATGGACTTAAGAATTTTATTCATTAATGAAAATAAATAAAATTATAAGTGTTTTTGGAGATGTTTATTTACAGATGCATGTAAAAACAAATGGATAAGAAGTACAAATATACAGTTTGAATGAATGGGGTTTACAATATGTCCCATATTGTATAAATAAAAATATATTTTAACTTAAGCCTAATTCGGTTTCATTATCACTGTCATTAGCTGAGGTAGTTATCAGTGGTTTTATATTATTACATAAACATATGAATCTTCAACTTTAACAACGTGCTGAATGAAATTCTTCCAGCTTTCACAAGGTATATCATTTGTAATTTTTACTAATTCAATCACTGACAAGCTTAAAGTAGGAGAAACATTTTGTGCCCTTATTTTTGATTTAACTTGATGCCAAATATGTTCAATTGGATTAAACACACAATAATACGGAGGAAGCCGCAACCACAACAGTGTGTTCCATTTTCGCAGCTTATACTATCAGAAACATATTTCTTTTTTAATTTATAGTCTTCTAAAACTTCCGAAAGATCACTTTTTTTATAACTAAAGTCAAAATAAATGTAATTTTCTAACATATATTCCTGTATTTCCGATTTGGTGTTGGCTGCATTAAGAACCAATTTTTAAAAAGTTCTCCGGCGTGTCTTCGTCATAGTCCAAACTAGAATCTTTCATGATTTTTGCAGATAATAGAAGACAATTTGAAACCCAGCCCTTTTCAGATCCAGCATGCAAATTGGTTATTCGTTTGCCTTTATTTGAAGGTGCGTTAGTCAGACATTTTGTACTTTGTTTATTCAAATTTCTTTTCACCAAACTGTTGTAAACATCAACAAGTGATAAATGTTTTCTTTTGCGATAGCCACTATTGCAATTTTGCCACGGACGCCACATAATTAAAATAGAACCGTTACGTTGTAAGTTGTAAGTAAAACTAAAAATAAAACTAATAAAAAGAGATCCAATATGATTGCAGGTGCAAGTGAGGGCGGTATACAAAGCAGGTAAAATAAAAATACGTTTCTCGTAATACCTGGCAACTATGCACAAAACCTTAAAGGGGTCGTTTATTGCTCCATTGAAAAAAGCAAAAAGGCATGATCTTATATCTTGGGATTTACTATACAGTGCTTTTCACCACAAAAAGAACTTAAAGATTCGAACGTATTTCAAGCACTTATATTCCTGCCCTGTTCTTATTTCCTTAGCGAGATGGGTGTATTGTATTTGTCCCTCCGAAATTATTCCGTATATCGTATTATATGCCCTTTTTAGAGTTTTTCGGGTCGAGAAATCTAAGATGCGTTATTACTTCTCTTGCTAAAGGATAGTATCGATATCATGATGTAAAAAAAATTACATCCAGAGATTTTTGCATTTGTTCTGGTTACAGGGTACTTAGATCACGAACAACCTAGTCCTCCATTCACAACGATAACTTTTTAACGAAATGAGATATCAATTTCAAATTTAGTAGAGATATAATAATTGAAGTAGGGAAGGAAGCCCTAGTTTTTGAGCGATATCAGTTGAGGGGGAGGAGTGGGGGGGTAGATAAATTTTGTAAAGTTTCAATAGGATAAGAAAAATTTTTCTTGATTTTTGGTTGCGATAATTCATAAATATTAAGCCTAATTATGTATAGTCAAATATACGAGGAGTAAAAGGAGTGTGAGTTGGAGAGATGGCTTGCTGAAATATATCATGTAAAATATCTTATTGGGGGTTCTTACAGTTAAGAAATCTGAAAATTATGTTATTTTTTATTATTTACAATTTTAAGAGAAATACGTGGAATCCAAAAGCTCCCGGACTAACGCTATAAAATCTGAAATAGTTACTTTTCGTGATCCCCGTCACCATTAAAGTACTCCCCCACTGGTCGAACATTTTTCCGAAGATGGATGCTGTCACTGACTCGAGCGCCGCTTGTGATTGGCGTTTTCTCTGCTCTAACGTCTTGTTCCAATTTTAAAACGAAATTTCATAGAGACGCTGCCCCTTTTTTCCTATAAAAATTGCAGAAGGTTTTTAGGGATGAACCTACCACCAACTATCGATGGGAGTTGATACTGTTTCCCATTCTTGCTATACAAGGTTAGTCCGGGAACTTTTAAATCGCATCACGAAGTGTATATAGAGGGAAATGCTAGGTTTCAGTTGTAAACACATCTGCGCATTCGTTTAAAATATTGAGTTATAGTGGATTAAGTTATTTTTTTTTGTGTGTGAGATGGAGACCGTCGTCATAGCAACCGACATCATAAAAAGTTTTATGAAAATGAGCCTTTGTTTTTTACCTTATCATAATATTGCCGCAATTTATTATTATATTATGATTATTTTACCTCATAAAAATGGGACCTATTGTGTTTTAAATGTCGATTATATTCAGGTAATCACCGGTTGGATGGATATAAACTTTCAATTTAATTTTTCATGCACGCTCTCGACAAGAACATTTTCCCAGAAATTATGTTAGACCTAACTTTACTGAAAACTGAATCAATACTCTTTGTAATTTGATACATAACCGTGCCTTTTGTAATACATTTTACAAGAAAATATTTATGATTAGGAAAAATATTGTTAAATTCTATAAGAGCGTATTTAAAAAATTCTCATTCTCTTAAGGGGTTACATACACGTTGAATTTTCAAAAATTCGATTTTTTACGGATTTTTATTCTCTATACTTCTAAGAATTATTCAGAAATTTTTTTTACGAAAATTCCATTTTTTTACAAAATTATAGCATTAAATGTGACCTGGCGTCGGATTGGGACCGCTAGCTGTTTTCAGACACTGTCTGCTATATTACTCACGTCAATTTTTAATATTTTTTTAACTTTTTTCTTTTCAAATCTTAATAACTACTTTTTCTATAAAATGTTGAGTTTTTTTTTTTTAATTTTTCTAATAGACAATTTCTTATAAATAATTAAAAATACATTTTTAATTATTTATAAGAAATCATACTAAAGTTTGAAATAACGTAATTTTTTTTTTCGAAAAAAAAAAAACCGTTCGACAATTTTTAACTACTACATTATTTTACAAGATTAATTTTTATTTTTGCACACTGGATTATCTTTTATGAAGTTATCCTGCAGACAAGGAGGCGTCATAGTTTTCATCAGTGGTACCTTTAATCCAATAAAAAATATCATTATCATTTAAAACATATTCCAAAAAAAAAATTTCTTATAATTTAAAATATAATAAAAATATATAATCCAGGCTTTAGGAATAAGATAAATTCCGGGTAAAACACACTAAACAGGAAATAGTCTATTACTACATGAGGTGAAAAATCCTGAGACTTTTGAAAAAAAAAACCGGCCAAAGTCGGACTTGCGCAATTAGTGTTCCGTTGATTGCTTTTAAAATAAAAAATTTTTGTTACGGAAGCATAAAATGATCAATGACGTCACAAAAACACACCCCAAATAAGTTTTTAAAGAAGTTTTTTTTTCGATCTTTACTGAAAACTGATAACTTCGAATTTTTTTTTTATATTCCAGATAAACTCGTGATAATTTTCGTTCAATATACACTAGGGTGACCGCAAAAAAATCGATGTCGGAATTTTGTTCGTCTGGACCCCACAAAACGATTCCCCTTTCCAGATATTGAGATAGCCGAAATTTGAGCTCGATTAAACGACGTTAACCCGTGCCGCTCGTCGCTCAAAGTTTGAAAAAATCCAAATTTTTGGCCAAAAAGCTGACATATGGAGCCATAACTCCAGAACGGTAAATAATAGAAACACGCTTAATATCTCAAAAGAAAGCTAATGTTGTTCTTCAAAATTTATATTCTATACATAATTGTTGTTATTTTAAGTCAAACCGAGTTACAACAGCCTTTAGCCCCAAAAACGTGACCTGGTACCAGTAGGAGCCAGTTTGGGAGTATTCTAGAATTTTACGGGTTTTTACATAATGTGTCTCGGAATTAACATTTTTTGTTAAAAGTATTTTGGAACTCAATTTTCAAACATAAAGAGCCTTTTGTTCAAATTTAATCTTTTATTATATGGGGATTACCTGACTAGTTTACCAAAGAAAGAGTACCGTTTGACAGGTAAAAAGGAGGGTGAATCTAATTTCTATTTTAGGGATGGTGATTTTACTTCAGCGTACAACCGACCTTTTATTTATTCAGTTTAGTTTCTAAAGTGCCTTTGAAGCTGGTTAGATCGAACAATTATCTAGTGAGATATTTTAACGTTTTTTTTTTTTTTTAATTTCCCAAGTGTGTGTTATTGTTTTTATAACTATTATAGTATTATTTTAAAAGACATTTGAAAACATTTTATTGAAATTAAAGTTTGCAATATATTTTGTTTCATTTTCCAAGTTAACTGTTATTTACCTATTGGCCTCTGAAATGGCATTCACATCAGGTGTACAAAGCCGGACCAAGGATAAAATATTTCTTGTGGGCTATCCCATTCACCAGATCACGGTTGTAAACTACCCTCAAATCGTCAAGTTTTGGGTGCTTTATTTTATAATTTACGTACTGTGAAATTAACTGTAAGAGAATCAGCAAAACTTACAATACGAGAAGTGTTCATTTTTGGGAGAAAGCTCGAATCCCGACTAAACAAGAGCAAGATGCAATTACTAAGCTGGAAAAACTTCACGCCGAGTGGAGAACTCTTCAAAAGACCGGAAGAAAATATCGAAAACGGCCAAGAACAAATTTAAAACAGTTTGTTGAAAAGTTGGATGATCTCTTTGATATTGCTCAACAAGATGCCTTGGCCTAATGAAATCGGAAGAAGATAAGGCGTTTCTAGTGAAACAGAGGCAGAGAAGGGCCGCCCAGGTTCCATGGAGGATTGGTAAATTTACTTACCAAAGAAACGTTTACATTCTTTGACCAATTTAATATAAAAACAGATTTCCTAAGACAACATCCAAACACCTGGCCTCAAAATAATGACTTCCAAGAAGGATTGAAAATTGTCAAAACATTAAAAGTAGTTAATGATATGGCTGAGCGTGGTGTTAAATTAATAACCGACTTTAACGACCTTCTGACAAAAGATGAAGACCAAAAGCAATATGTCCTGCAAGTTGTAAGTAAAATGCGAGCATTATATCCTGACGTTTCAAAAAACTATTAACAAAAGCTCTAGAATAGATTAGATAACTATGTAAAATTATCAACTCATGTAGGTACTAACGTCTGTATCTTTTCTGTGTCTGTTTTGTATGTATTATATACCCTAATTTTTATATTTTAAAAATAAAAAATGTCATTAGACTTATCAGTATTACTTGTTTTTTTATTATATTTCTACTTTAAACTCAAAAATATACCAAAAAAAAGCAAAATTTATCACTTAATAACAAAATATACGAAGTATGCTCCTAGTGGTACCAGGTCACGTTTTTGGGGCTCTAAAGGCTGTTGTAACTTGGTTTGACTTAAAATAACAACAATTATGTATAGAATTATAAAATTTTGAAGAACAACATTAGCTTTCTTTTGAGATATTAAGCGTGTTTCTATTATTTACGTTCTGGAGTTATGGCTCCATATGTTAGCTTTTTGGCCAAAAATTTGGATTTTTTCAAACTTTGAGCGACGAGCGGCACGGGTTAACGTCGTTTAATCGAGCTCAAATTTCGGCTATCTCAATATCTGGAAAGGGGAATCGTTTTGTGGGGTCCAGACGAACAAGATTCCGACATTTTTTTTCCCCTCTATGAGATCCGGTCACTCTAATATACACCCTGTGGAGAATATTCCAGAATTTTTTCAAAATTTTTTGGTCAGTACTTTTCGAAATAAGGGGAAGACAGCGACTTTTTGCAATTTTTTCATAATAATACAAAGAAAAGTGTGCGCAAGTAATACATTATATATATTTTTGAGCTCGTATTTTTACAAGCTTTCATTTGACACCCCACCGACCTGGTAAAATTTTTTTTCTCTCTTCCGATTTCACCCGCCAGGACTGACCCCTTAAGTCAAAATTTAACTTTCAAAAATACACGGCTCTGATGAAGTCATCAATTCCTATATTAGCGCCAAAATTAAACTTCCCATAATAATAATAATACTTTTATTTTTCCATTTTACAATAAATGTATGGAATTCGTCATTATACAACACTAATACAGATAACATTAATAGAGTATAACACAAAGGAGCTCTATACAATTTCTAACGATGATTAGATATTTCAAAACTCACCCAAACTATAGAATTCTCTATTGATTAAAAAACGCTTAAGATTTCTTTTAAAGCTCAAAAGATCAGGTCTGTCTCAACATGCCCGCGAAGCCGGTTGAACTCAGCACGTCCCAAGTTCTGTGGAGAGTTCTTACGATGTTCAACCGACTCAACGGCACATAAAGACAGTCTCGGCCCGAGTCGGGGTAACTGTGAATATTAGCATGTTGCAAATAATTTGATTTTATTTAAATAAATATATTTACTCAACTCATATATAAAAATTCCAGCAAGCGTCAGAAGCCCGAATCGCTTCAAACTGTGATTTGCATGATGTGCCCGGAGAAACACCCAGCATAGCTCTCATGACCCGCTTCTGCGCGACAAAAAACATTCTGTGCTGAGGAGGAAGAACCCCAAAAAACAAATTCCATAGTGCAGTCTTGATCCCACATATGCATTGTAAACCGAAAGGAGCTCGTGCTGAGGCAGGACCAATCTAAGATTTCGCATCATAAAACACAAACTGCTTAATTTAGAGCACAACATGCTGCAGTGCTCCTTCCAATCAAAATTCTGGTCCATTATTAGGCCCAGAAACTTTAAATGAGCTAAACGATCAACAGCCTCTCCGCCCACTAATATGTTCAGATTGTCAATTGTTTTGGTTTGCGTGGTGTATGAAATCTAACGATAACTCGTCTTGGAGCGATTCAGATGCAGAGAATTGTTATTAACAAACCATTGCATCAGCGAGTTCATTCCGACACTACACATATCTTCTAAGCTTGTATGGTCCGGAGAGGATACTATAAATGACGAGTCATTTGCGAACAGAGCGATCGTCCATCCGGGATTAACCAGCGATGTCAGGTCATTGATGTAACATGTAAACAAAATTGGTCCCAGTACGGACCCTTGTAGAACACCCAAAACCAATGGTATTGATTTCCGATGTAAAACATTCTCGTCCCATTCCAGGATCTTCATGTCAAAACAGTTTCGGAGAAAATCGGGTGTGACGGACGGACAGACAGACACCAAGTGATCTAAAACTAACAATGTTTTTACCAAAAACCGATTTTATTCTTCAACATAATTTCCTTCAAGAGCGAATTATTATTATTATTCCTTATTTCAGCGATCTTGCAACCTTTAGTTACCTTTCATGTAGTACGATTTGTTGACCTCTCTAAAATAAGCCTCAGTTTCCCATTCGATTTCTTCATTTGAGCCAAATCTCTTTCCCTGGAGCCGTCTTTTCAAATTTGGAACGAGGTAATACTCGCTGGGGGCCAGATCTGATGATACGATGATTCATAGTCCAATTAATCCAATTTCACCATCGATTTTATGGACTTGTGACCTGATGCATCTTGGTGAAAAAACACTTTTTTCTTCGCTAAATCCGGCATTTTTTTCAATTAAATTAGCTTTTAGGCTACTTCGCCTAACTGATGAGACTCTGGAAAGGGCGAAAACTGCAAACTCCCATCCATGCAACCCTTGCATATCAGCAGGTTTGGATGATCCTTGAGAAGGGTAATTACAAAGACAAGCAAAACACTAACAACCAGAGAATTCGCAAATTTCTGCGTTTCAACAGCGTTTCTGGAAACTTGCGTGCCTGTCAAATGAAGCCAGATTCTCTAAACATCTGTTTATACTTTTGTCAGCTTGTGTCGACTTCGGTTCGTCTCTTCAGTCAGGGATGTAAACCCTGAGACAATTTGGAATTTTTCTGTAAGAAGTGGAATCTACAGAAAGTTCAGATTAACAAAGATCAAATGTGAAAAGACAAATTTTGTCAAGACAAAAAGATCGTTAATCAAATGAATTTGTAGAATGCTGAGAATGCTAGAACTGGTACAACCTTTGTTCTTTGACAAATTTGAGCAAAACTTCCCTCTCCTGATTTGCAAATTACTTCCTGAACCAACAAGATTAAAATCATAGATCCAGTATATATTATACCGTTTTAGATAGCTAAAAAGACGTAAAAGTTTTTTAAAATAATTTGCAGAATAACTTCCATACATTTTTTTTTTTCTCTTTATTGATTTAAAGTAGGAAAACACTTGGTAAAAATTCGTAATTTAGAAACATTAACAAGCCGCCATTTGAAAACTGTTAGTAACTAGTTCAAATTTTTTTGATGATTTTTGATTACTTGACATACAGACTAACTAAAAATAACCAAAAAATCGCACTCGAGAACCTCTAATAAAAAAAAATCGATATAAAAGCAAAAAAAAAAACATGTTTTTTTTGAGAAAATCTTTAAAACTTCAATTATCTCGAAAACGGTTTAAGTTTAGGACATCATGGTCATAGAGTCAAATCGATCGTTAGAAACGACCTAAACTACCTATACGTCCTTAATTTCTAGGACGACTTTCCCTGTAAACCTGTTATAGCCCATCACTTTAAAAAATCTCCCTGTTGATATTTGTCTAGAATAACATATAAAAATATACATATTTACTGTATACAAAATTATACTGCATATTATCACTTTTTGTACTTTTTTTTATAGTTTAATTACTGTTTGCTATCTTTATCGATATAACATCGTAATTATAACAAAGCCTGGTAGCAATTCTTGGAAACACTGTTGTATGTGCCTAATTACACTAATAACGAATGTGTGTAACTTTTTTGGTTTTATGCAAAAACCCTATCCATTAAAAATAATAAATATTAATGCCGTAAAATGTTAATTTTTCGTGTACCTGGCATTGACGTATGCATTTTCAACAGGTGTTTTTATTCGACAAGTTGGCAATCAACATATATTACCATAATACTGTTTAAAGTAAACTAATGCATTAAAGATATATGTCTAATCAACCATACGTTTTTTTTTTGTGATAGGAAGCTGACATTTTTCTGTAAACGCGGATGATTTGGTCAACCTCATTAAAAGAGTGGATCACGGCAAATTCAGTTGCTTCGAGGTGATTACATGGGGTGAAAAATCCGAGAGATGGCAGAACAAACAAAAAACTATGTGATTTTCAGTTAGTGTCCACTCTCAAAAAATTTTTATGGCATTTTGTCTTTTAGTTTGTGGAGTGGCGCTATTTTGGATTTTTGTTAAAAACGATTTGCCACAAAAAAGAATTTCTAGTGTTCAATAAACACGGCTTTTTGATAGGAAAAACTACAGCGAGAAGCCAAGAATGGCTTGAGAAGTGTTATGACATATCTGCTCCGTCGAAAGCAACTACAGTCAGTCCAAAAAGTCTGCACTACACCACCAGGCTTTCTATACTATTTTTCTGTTATGTTTAACTATTTAATTGGAACTATGAAAAAACATGTTTTTAAATTGTAATAATCTAAAACTTAACCAACGAGGATTAGTATCAAA
>CM032447.1:25897638-25998928 GCA_019049505.1 Pachyrhynchus sulphureomaculatus
ATATACATTTTTTACTCGTGTTTTCACAAGCTTTCATTTGACACCACACTCGATGACCCAGTAAAAAATTTTTTTTTTTCACTTCCGATTTCTGGGGGATGAGAACTAACCCCTTAAGTCAAAATTTAGCTCTCAAAACTACATGGCTCTGATGAGGCCATCAATTCCTATATTATTACCAAATTTCAACTTTCTATGTCAAATAGTTTCGGAGAAAATCGGGTGTGACAGATAGACAGACAGACACCGAACTGATCTTATAAGTGTTCCGTACGGAACACTAAAAAGGGAGTTAGACAAAATGCAAATAATAGAGGTTGTCAGCTAGAGTAATTTGAAGATAGCAGACACAAAAAAGGATAGACATAATATGCCATGCTTTATATGATTTCCCGACAAATCAATGATTTTTTTACCGTTTTATTTATTTCTTACTGTTGTCTTCCATTAATGAAGAATAACAAGGAGGGGTGTTACCTACCTGACTGAACCCACTAAAGATTTTTATACTGTCTACTTACTCTATGTTTTCATGACGACTTAAATTAAATGCTCTATCTTCTGATTTAAAAATTCCATTATTGAGGTATATTAACGTGTTGAAGAATAATATGATGTTCGTACGTAATATGGCAGCTAAAAATGTAATATTATTTTAGGGATAATTCAAATACCCTAACTTATTTCATTTGTTCATTTAATAACTCTATTATCAGTGGCGTAGCTACGTTCGATGGGCGTAGGGAGAAGGGTATATGGATATAAGGAACGATTCTTTAAGGAAGAAAAGAGAAGACTACAGTATAGAGGGGGGAGTGGGAGGCCGTCTATTGACAAACCAACGGAGTTTCTTTTTTTGGTGATCTAAGCATTTAGAAACGTGAAGAAATGCAAAACTCTTGGAGGGTGCACTAATATAATACTTACAAACGGATGTAAAAATAGTGATAAAATGCCATAAAGAGATAATTTTTTTCTATAAATCTTTCGTAGTGGTTTTTCTGCAGTCATGTGTTTCTGTAATTATTTATCCGATATCAGACTGCATATTTTCACTAGCTTTCTTGGGCTCTATTTCCTTGGCTAATTACAGTAGTTGCTAGACAGCGAGATCTTCTAACTTATGTAACATATGTATCGAACTTGCACTTGATATATCCAAGGCGTTCGACCGTGTTTGGAATGACGGACTGTTGGCTAAGTTACGCTCTTATGGTATGTCTGAAAGGTTTTGTCTATAGCCCCAGATTTCCTCAAGGAGCGTTCTTTATGAGTGACGGCCGATGAATTTCTTTCTAATGCCTGTACTATCAACGCCGGCGTACTTCAGGGCTCCATACTATCTCCTGCTCTCTTTTACCGTAGACACCAGGAAGCCGTTCAATTTAACAAAGGCCAGAAGAAATTCTATCTAGGAGTGATACTATCCAAGTAGATTTTAACGCTACAAAATCCCAGGCGGCAGTTTTTTCTAAAAAAGTTAACGTTGAGGAACCCGACATAGTTATGTTGGGTCACTCCATTCCTCTAGCATCGTTACTCAAGCTGCTGGTCGTTAACTTGTGAGCAAATATGTCTTAATATGAACATATCGCATGCATAGAAAAGAGAGCTTCTCAAAAGAGCTGGGAATACTATCTTGAACTAGGAGGCTTTACACTCCACAATAACTGTTAATTCTGTTTTTCTTCTTCTTCTTCTTCCTATAAGACAAAGTCTTGGTTCGTCTGTTTTGCTGGTCGACCGGGAGGTCTTCTTGTTTCTGGTTTTTCATTTTGCCGATCTTGGCCAGCTATTAGACGATGTCTTGAATCTTCTGTTCTTCTTGTATAGTTGCGCTTCGTACCTGATCCCTCAGGGTTAGTCCTTTGATAGTGCGCAGGGTTGTCATTTCTGTAGCTCTCATGAGGCTTTTTGTTTTAGATGTTTCTGCTGCATACGTTAGGACCGGCGCTTCCACGGTTCTATATATACGCACTTTACTTTCTGTAGACATGTAGGCATTTTTCTATATTAAGTCCTCAAATAACCAGATATTCTCGACGCTTTATATGCCTGATTGAGTACTTCTTGATATAGATTTTTTGAACTCTGTAGCTGTCCTCCCAGATATTTGTAGAAGGTTAATTTTCATCTAATGGGGTCTTTAGCTATAACAATTGATTCTTTTTCTTCCGCTGATATTCTGTGTTGAAAGTTTCTGCTGTGGTTTAGAAACGATGTATTAGTCGCTGTAAGCCATCTTCATTTTCTGCTGTTAATATTGCATCATCAGCAAAGCACAATATTTTTAGAGTTTTTTGTCTTATTGTGTATCCGCTGTTGATGTCATTGGCACTATTTATTATTTTGTCCATTATTAAATTAAAACGAGTTGGACTCATGCTATCGCCATGTCGAATTCCAGATGATATTGATACTTTTTCAGTTAGTCCTTGCTGTATCTTTATACGTGTTCTATTGTTTTTGTTGAACCGTTCTATCACTTTAATGTAGTTGTTGTTGAGGTCATGACCTCGTAAAATTTGTAGCACGTCTCTCAACCATTCCCTACCGAATGCTTTTTTTAGGTCAACTAAGCACAGAAATAGAAGTTTATTGAATGATTTTTCAATCAATTGTCGGACTGTAAATATAACATCCACTGTCGATCTATTTTCTCTAAATCCTTGCTGTTTCTCGCTTATTTTCATCTTTTTTGTTATTTTTGTAGTTATGGTCTTGGTTAGTAATTTACTAGTGCTATTTAGCAAGGTAATGGTTCTATAATTGTCGGGGTCGTTTTTATTTCCTTTTTCGAATATTCGGATCCTCCAGCATTCACGAATTTTTTGGCTTAACATTATCTTTTGAAGTAAAGTTGTCAAAACTTTTTCTATTTTAATACTTCCATACGTGAGCACTTCATTGGTGATGTCATCAGGTTTAGGAGCTTGTCTCTTCTTTAGTTTTTTCAGTGTTTCTTGTACTTCCTCTTGAGGTATATTCTTTTCTTCATCTAATAGCTCTTGTTAATTCTGTACGAAGCTCAAATTCGACCAACGATGCTCCCATATTTGGGGCTCTTCTCCCAAACATACACTGCATTTGTTGGATTCTATTCAGAAGAGAGCTGATCGCCTGACTGGAAACCCATAACTCACCGGAGACCTTGATTCCTCGGATCATCGAAGAATGGTTGGTGGCTTGAGTCTATTTTACAAGTATTTTCATGGATGGATGGATGTAGCTCGCTTAATTCCTCCCACAGCGGTGCGTGCTATTAATACACGTCGCGCCAATACATCACATCCGTATAAGATTCAGATTGTTACTCCTCGTACAACACTTTTCCAGCAGTGTTTTATATGGAGAACATCGTCCCTTTGGAATGATTTACCTAGGACTGTGTTTCCCACCGAGTACAAGTTATGGCGGTTCAAAACCAACGTGAATCGCTTTTTCGGCACACGCGTCGCAATTGGGAAAAATAAGGCATTTTTTGGATAAAGATCGAGATGTGTCTTACGTTTTGACTAATTTGAATAATTTTTTTTTTAAATACTCGTGAACACTTCTAGTTTACTCTCCAACTGCAGAATTTTAAGTAAATTGACTTGTTATGATTGTATCTGATCTCATATCGTTTATATGAAAAATACATATTCACCCCATATTAGAAATAGTGCGAAGTTCGACTAAATTTGATATTTTAACGTATATATTTAGATATATTAACCGTCTCAATTCGAATTAGAAGAAAATTAAAAAAAAAAAATGTGATACTCTAGTCATAAAAAATAGCTTCCAGTTGCAAACATTTTTAATCGTAAGAATGGAACAGTTCTTTACTGCACAAATCTATCTGAATAAGATAACTTTGTGCATTTTGATCCAACTAATAAAGGACTTACATCAAAATTGTCACTGTAAATAACTTTCTAACCTCAAAAGAGCTGAAAAACATCAATATTCTTGGTTATAAGTAAGGTATTTTTTATATATTTCATAAAAGTATCTAAAATACAATAGCTTTATATATTACTACTCAATATATATCACCACTACACCAAGCACTTTATTTTTGCACTCGACTCGCGTTTCGCTAACCATGTTAGCTTCATCAGGAGCGATGATTGACTAAAGTTAAACTACAAATCTATCCTATTTATACTTAACCTTACCCTTGAATTACTCAGGCGGAACTAATGGCATAGGCAAGGCCATCAGTTCCGGTCAAGTAACCAGTATAGGGGGCTATAAAGAATAGGTCTTCTGTCTTTATTTAAGCTACTTTTACATTTTATAATTTTTATACTTTCGTATGCGTTCAACAATCTCCTATCAGATACATTTTTAATTAATCTTAGATTATCTAATGTTACAGTATGATCAGCTTCAAGGGCATGTTCGGCAATGCTGGACTTTTCTGTTCTATTGTATTTTAAGTGTGCTAAATGTTTTTTAAATCGTGTTTTAATTGACCTTCTAATTTGTCCAACACACTTTTTTGTCGCAATCATTACAACTAATTTCATAAATTCCACTTTTCTCACAATTAGGAATCTTATCCTTGGGATTTGCTAAGATATTCCTCAGATTGTCTGATGACTTATAGACTAAGGTGAGGCTTATCTTATTAAATACCTTATTGAGTTCCTTGCTTTATTTCGGATTATATGGTAAGGAGACATACTTGGTCTTACTGTCTTCGCTTTTAAAAAAGGTGGAATTCTGAATATTTAACCTGAACTTATGTCTATTTATTAACTTGTTTACTAAGTCTTCGTCATAACCATTAACTCTGGTTATATTTCTTATATGATTCTTTTCATTATAGGAGTTTACTTTATTCAGAGGGAAAGTGACCAAACGATGAACTAAAAATGTAATGCGCTAATTTGTGTTGTTTGCAATGAAATGAATCATTAGAAATATATTTATGTGTCTACTGTGTCTTTCCTATTCACTTACGAAATTGAGAACAAAGGACTGCCTTTTCTAGATATTTTAATTATTAAAAATAATAATAGATTAGAATTTGATATCAGACAATCTGGAGAATATCTTAGGAAATCCCCAAGATAAGATTCTTAATTGTGAGAAAAGTGGAATTTATGAAATTAGTTGTAATGATTGCGACAAAAAGTATATCGGGTAAACTAAAAGGTCAATTAAAACATGATTTAAAGAACATTTAGCAAAATATAGTAGAACAGAAAAGTCTAGCATGGCCGAACATGTCCTTGAAGCTGATTATACTGTAACATTAGATAATCTAAGATTAATTACAAATATATCTGATAGGAGATTGTTGAACGCATACGAAAGTATGGAAATTATAAAATGTAAAAGTAGCCTAAATAAAGACAGAGGGCCTATTCCTTATAGTCCCCTATACTGGTTACTTGACCGGAACTGATGACCTCCCTATGCCATTAGTTCCACCTGAGTATTTCAAGGGTTAGGTTAAGTATAAATAGAGTAGATTTGTAGTTTAGCTTTAGTCAATCATCGTTCCTGATGAAGCTAACATGGTTAGCGAAACGCTAGTTTCGTGGTGTAGTGGTGATATATATTGAGTAGTGTCGTTGTGCCAAAGATTCCATATTCCCAACTTAGCTTTTTATATATATACATATATATATATATATATATATATATATATATATATATATATATATATATATATATATATATATATATATATATATATTGAGTGATAGGCGAACAAAAAGCTTCGTATGGTAAGTTTAAACCTAACACAACCTAATAGGTCGAGTCATGAACGAGCAGAAAACACATACTACAAGCTCTAACTCTAACATAACCTAATGCATCAAGTCATAAGTGAGCAGAGAGCCATATATAACGCTATAAGGCAAGGCTATAAGTCTTGAACCTGACATAACCTAATGCAACAAGTCATAGGCGAGCAGATAGGCATATATAACGAAATTGAAACATAACCTAATGGTTAGAGACATAAGAGAGTTATAAGGTATACACCACAAGCTTTAAACCTAACATAACTTAATGGTTAGAGACATACCAGGTGTACAAGTATGAAATGCGGATTTCAGACAACAGATGGTGCACCAATGCAGTTTGTGCTATAAAGATGTGACACTGCGCCACTAGTGATAAATTGGAAAAGAGTGTGCATAGTGTTGTATTCAATATGTCGAAATCTATACCGAACAAAGAGCATTCGCGGACAGCATTAATTTTTTGTTTTCATTTGAAGAAAACTGCTGTTGAATCAAACCGATTACTTCGAGAAGCTTATAGTGAACATGCTCCATCGCAAGATACGTGTAAACGATGGTTTCGGCGTTTTAAAAGTGGTGACTTTGATGTTGCAGACAAGGAACGTGGAAAACCGCCAAAAAAAATACGAAGATGTGGATTTGCAAGCATTGTTGGACGAAGATGATTCACAAACACAAAAATAACTCGCCGAGCAATTTGGCGTTAGTCAACAAGCTGTTTCCAATGGGCTACGAGAGATGGGAAAGATTCAGAAGCCGGTAGATGGGTACCACATGAGTTGAACGACAGGCAAATGGAAAAGCGCAAAAACACGTGTGACATTTTGCTCGCTCAGTACAAAAGGAAGTCGTTTTTGCGTCATATAGTTACAGGGGATGAAAAGTAGATTTATTTTGAGAATCCCAAGCGCAAAAAATCATGGGTAGACCCAGGCGCACCATCCACATCGACCGCAAGACCGAATCGCTTTGACAGAAAGACGATGCTCTGTGGTTGGTGGGACCAGAGGGGCGTGGTATATTATGAGCTGTTAAAATCTGGGGAAGCGGTTAATATTAAACGTTACCAACAACAATTGACCGATTTGAACCGTTCGCTGCTTGAAAAAAGGCCGAAAGAGGCAACACAAACTCATTTTTCTTCATGACAATGCTCCATCACATACGGCAAAACCAGTTCGTGACACGTTGGAAGCTCTCAGCTGGGAAGTTCTACCCCATGCGGCTTACTCACCAGACTTGGCTCCTTCCGATTACCACTTGTTTGCATCGATGGGTCACGCACTTGCTAAGCAGCGCTTTGGTTCGTACGAAGATGTGAAAAAATGGCTCGATGAATGGTTCGCAGCAAAAGAGGAAGATTTTTACTGGCGTGGTATTCACAAATTGCCCGAAAGATGGGAAAAATATATAACAAGCGATGGAGCATACTTTGAATAAAGCACTTTTTATCATTCTTCTGAATTTAACATGTTTTTTTTTAGAAAAAAAAAAACCGCATTTCATACTTGTACACCTGGTAAAAGGGCAGAAAGGTATATACTACAAGCTTCACAGGGACAATTTTGATCTCAGTCCTTTATCAGCTGGATCAAAATGCACAAAGTGATATTCAGATTGATTTGTGCAGTAAAGAACTGTCCCATTCTTACGATATTTGCAACTGGAAGCTATTTTTTGACGTTAGAGTACATTTTTTTTTTAAATTATCTTTGAATTGAATTGAGAAGGTTAATGTAGTTAAGTATATACGTTAAAATACCAAATTTAGTCGAATTTTATTCTATTCTATAAATATATATTTTTCATGTAACCTGAGTATTATCAGATATAATCATAATAAGTCAATTTATTTAAAATTTTGCAGTTGAATAGTAAACTAGAAGTGTTCACAAGTATTTAAAAAAAAATATGTTCAAATTGGTCAAAACGTAAATCGCGTCTCGATTTTTGTCCAAAAAATTCCTTATTTTTCCCAATGTGGGTCGCTCCTGAAGCGCTATAGGGATTTCCCTGCTGCACGTGGGCCACACCCATAAAAAAAATATTTATAATTTTTATGAACTAAAGAAACATGATACAGCTTAAAATTAGTAAGTATCAATATAAATTAAATCAATTACCATTTAAATCTGACATTATCTTTAAAACTACACTTAGTTCACACCAGTTTTTGAAGAAAATATACAGTTTAAAATTTCAAAAGTAATATTTATATAAAATAAGTAATCAATACTGGGAATTAAATCTAGTCATATCTTTGATTCACTTTTACGCAATATATTTGACTCTTAATTGTCTTTGTTGAGATTATGAAGGTAATCCTAATCATCCTGTTTATGTATACACTACGAAAGTGGATTGATAAGTCTGCTGTCGTTTCGAACAAACTGCATCATTTTTGACCCGCATACGAAACAGGTGGAAGTATTTGTTTCACCATATTTAGATCCTTACTGTTTAATTTTAACTAAGTTGGGAATGTGGAATCTTTGGCACAATGATACTACTCAGTATATATCACCACTACACCAAACACTTTATTTTTGCACTCGACACGCGTTTCGCTAACCATGTTAGCTTCATCAGGAGCGATGATTGACTAAAGCTAAACTACAAATCTACCCTATTTATACTTAGCCTAACCCTTGAATTACATGTTCGGCAATGCTAGACTTTTCTGTTCTACTGTATTTTAAGTGTGCTAATTGTTCTTTAAATCGTGTTTTAATTGACCTTTTAGTTTGCCCAACATACTTTTTGTCACAATCATTACAACTAATTTCATAAATTCCAATTTTCTCAAAGTTAGGAATCTTATCTTTGGGATTTCCTAAGATATTCTTCAGATTGTCTGATGACTTATAGACCAAGGTGAGGCCTACCTTATTAAATACCTTATTGAGTCCCTTGCTGTATTTCGGATTATATGGTATGGAGACATACTTGGTGTTATTTTCTTCGCGTGTAAAAAAGGTGGGATTTTAAATATTAAACCTAAACTTATGTCTTTTTATTAGCTTATTTACTAAGTCATCGTCATAACCATTAACTCTAGTTATATTTCTAATACGATTCCTTTCTTTATTAAAGTTTACTCTATTCAGAGGGAAAGTGACCAAGCGATGAATTGAAAAATGTAATAAGGCTACTTTGTGTTGTTTGCAATGAAATGAATCATTAGGAATATATCTATCTGTTACTGTGTCCTTCCTATAGATATCAAATTCTAATCTATTATTATTTTTAATAATTAAAATATCTAGAAAAGGCAATTGTCCTTTGTTCTCAACTTCGTAAGTGAATTTAATGGAATCATACCGGCTATTTAATTTAGAAACAAAAACATCAATATTTGCTTTCTTTGTATCAAAAATCGCGAAAATATCATCCACATACCTATACCATAACCTTGGGAAATATTCGAATTCTTGACTGGCTTCGATTTCAAACTTACTCATGAATAAATTGGCTATGAAAGGTGATAAGCAATTACCCATAGCTGTTCTTTCTTTCTGAACATAAAATTGACTGTTATATTGGAAGTAATTTTGTTCCATACAAAGTTTAGATAATGTTAAGAATTCACGAATAATTTCGTCTTCAAAGTCATTCATTCTAAGTAATTCTTCGAGATATTGTAAAGTTTGTGGACTTGGCACACATGGGAACAAAGAACTAACATTAAAAGAAATTAAGTACAGTAGTAAGATTAGATTAGTAAGTGAAGATATTTGGTTTTTAAAGTCTTGCAAGAAATTTAAAGTTTTTTCTAATTTTATTAAGGTTAATTTACCAAAATCAAACATTTCAGAAAGAGTTTCATTCTTTGCTAAACAAAAATGGCTTGACTTAGAAATTAAGAATTTGTACACAAAACGTAGCATGTTAGAAGTAAAATCATACAGCATATTCAAAAAACTTACTTCAGGATTAAACAATATTGAATACGAAGTATGGAGCGAGTTCCAGAGGAAAATGTTTTTAGTTATTGATATTCAATATAAAAAGAAATTCTCTATTCTAAGTAAAAAATTAAAAAAGCTCTTACCGAAGAAGAATAGTCCTCAGGAACTCGTAAATATTGTAAAAAATCATTCATCTCAATCCTTTACACGAAATGAAATTCACATCTTAAACAAAGGTCTTAACTTTGCAGTACCCCCTCCTAAAGATAATTTATCAGAAATAGTTGCTCACATTGAAAGTTCCATTAGTACACTTCTAGAAAATAGTAAATCATTTGTTAGGGAAGCATGACGAAATCGAATATCGAAAAACATGGTTAACAACACAAATTCTAATTCACGAAAAAAACATAAAAGTAGTTAAAGGATTGAAAAAGAAAGGTGTCTTCTACTTAAAAGCGGATACAGGAAATAAGGTGGTTATATTGGATAAGAAAGATTACTTTGAACGCCTAGATAATCTTATCGAATCTGACCCTTATGAAAAGGTAATAAGAAATCCATTACCGAGAATGATATCAGAGGTTAAAAATTCTAAAAAAAAAATGTAAGAACCTTGTCTCCGATTCGCTAAAATTTAAATTAAATGTGAGTAATCCGACCATACCAAAATTGTATTGCTTACCCCAAAATTTACAAACCTGGAAAAGCAATGTGGCCCATTGTTTCATCTGTCGGATCGATCACCCACATATTTAATATCCAAATGGTTATCAAAAGAACTTGAGAATTTACCATTAAATACTTTCGCAGTGAAGAATTCGTTAGAATTCATTAATAAAACAAAAAATCTAGTTCTTAATGAAGGTAAAGTCTTAATTTTTTTTGATGTTAGTTCTTTGTTCCCAAGTGTGCCAATTCCACAAACTTTACAATATCTCGAAGAATTACTTAGAATGAATGACTTTGAGGACGAAATTATTCGTGAATACTTAACACTATTAAACTTTGAATGGAATAAAATTACTTCCAATTAACAGTCAATTTTATGTTCAGAAAGAAGGAACAGCTATGGGTAATTGCTTATCACCTTTCATAGCCAATTTATTCATGAGTCAGTTTGAAATCGAAGCCAGTCAAGAATTCGAATATTTCCCAAGGGTATGATATAGGTATGTGGATGATATTTTCGCGATTTTTGATACAAAGAAAGCAAATATTGCTGATTTTGTTTTCCATTAAATTAAATAGCCGGTATGATTTGATATCTATAGGAAAGACACAGTAACAGATAGATATATTCCTAATGATTCATTTCATTGCAAACAACACAAATTAGCCTCATTACATTTTTTAGTTCATGGTTTGGGTCACTTTCCCTCTGAATAGAGTAAATTTTAATAAAGAAAGGAATCGTATTAGAAATATAACTAGAGTTAATGGTTATGACGATGACTTAGTAAATAAGCTAATAAATAGACATAAGTTTGGGTTTAATATTCAAAATTCCACCTTTTTTTTACACGCGAAGAAAATAACACCAAGTATGTCTTCATACCATATAATCCGAAATATAGCAAGGGACTCAATAAGGTATTTAATGATGTAGGCCTCACCTTAGTCTATAAGTCTGAGGAATATCTTAGGAAATCCCAAAGATAAGATTCCTAATTGTGAGAAAAGTGGAATTTATGAAATTAGTTGTAATGATTGTGACAAAAAGTATGTTGGGCAAACTAAAAGGTCAATTAAAACACGATTTAAAGAACATTTAGCACACTTAAAATACAGTAGAACAGAAAAGTCTAGCATTACCAAACATGCTCTTGAAGCTGATCGTACTGTAACATTAGATAATCTAAGATTAATAAAAAAAATGTATCTGATAAGAGATTGTTGAACGTATACGAAAGTATTGAAATTATAAAATGTAAAAGTAGTTTAAATAAAGACAGAGGGCCTATTCTTTATAGTCCCCTCTACTGGTTACTTGACCGGAACTGACGGCCTTGCCTATGCCATTAGTTCCGCCTGAGTAATTCAAGGGTTAGGCTAAGTATAAATAGGGTAGATTTGTAGTTTAGCGTTTAGTCAATCATCGCTCCTGATGAAGCTAACATCGTTAGCGAAACGCGCGTCGAGTGCAAAAATAAAGTGTTTGGTGTAGTGGTGATATATACTGAGTAGTGTTAGAATTGACACTAGGGTTTGGTTCCACGATAGGAATCTTGTATTGCTCCATCTCTGTTGTTGCTTCGTGGTGCACCCTTCATATTAGATGGAATAGTTTTCACTACAACGTCCTGTTTAGCTAGCGAGTCAAACATCAGCTACGAACACCCGTATGAACAGGCACATAAAGGAAAAGCAGGCTATTTCTACTTGCTAAATTGTTCAATAAGTGAAAACTTATTCACAATCAGTTACTAATTGTGAGCTAGCTTGTTTCAAATGCACCACTGTCCAAGCTATATGGTCCTCCGTATTATTGATAATGAAGTCCCTCTTTTTTGAAACCCAATGAATTAACAACTATGTTGGAAGAACTGCACCATGCATAGTCACGAGTCGGAATGGAAATGAACTTGAGCAAAACAAAGATAATGAAGCCTGAGCAAATAACCATTACCATCGAAAATCGGCCATTAGAGAACATATCAGAATATATATACCTCGGAAAAAAATACTACTAGGAAAGGAGAATCAAACAGCAGAAATGTCTCGAAGAGTAGGTCTTGGTTGGGCAGCTTTTGGTAAACTCGGGTTTATATTCAGATCACGAGATATACTTGTAAACCTCAAAAAAAAAAAAAAAAAAAAAAACGTACGAGTCGTGTTTACTGCCGGTTTTCACGTAAGGTCTTGAAACGATGTCACTAACACGTAAGTCGATGAACTGACATCGAGTGGCGCAGCGTGCAATGGAGAGAGCTGTGCTTGGAGTGAGTTTGAGAGATAGAATCCCAAATGAGGAAATCCGGAGAAGAACGCAGCTGATGGATGCTCTGGAGAGAGCGGCTCAATTAAAGTGGAGATGGGCTGGCCACGTAGCGAGAGAGAACAACGACAGATGGGCCTACAAGCTTACGGTATGGCGCCTAAGGGAGAGTAAGAGGAGTTTAGGAAGACCTCAAAGAAGGTGGTGAGACAACATCTAGAATATCGCAGGAAAAAATTGGAACAGACAGGATGTAAGCTCTCACCGAACAAAATACTTTGCCTTTATGGTGATTCTTCTTTTCAGCCTGCTCTTATCCACCCCTGGATGTAGGCCCCTTTCGAATCTGTCCATCTTTCCCTATCCAGAACCTGTCTGTTCCAATTTTTTCCTGGATAGGGAAAGATGGACAGATTCGAAAGGGGCCTACATCCAGGGGTGGATAAGAGCAGGCTGAAAAGAAGAATCACCATAAAGGCAAAGTATTTTGTTCGGTGAGAGCTTACAATTTTGAATTCATTCGAATTTGTTCCAAAAATTGACTTCTTCAAAACTTAGCACCTAAAAAAACATTTTTCGTGCTCAATTCGAAATAACTTAGTTCTCGGAACACGCTTCGAAGACGACAAAGGAAAAATCCCTATGAACTATCCTTATAAGCTCTGTAACTAGTGGAAGTTTCCTATTAAAATTGAGTCTATAAATCCCTGTAATGGTGATAAATAAGAGATCAGGTGAATTCTTTATTACGATCCTTAGCTTAAGTTAAATTGAAGATGAGAGGGGTTTGTAGCTCTTCACTGAGACTCTTCGATCTATTGTACCTCACACTTACATTTTTAGATTTCACCAAATAGGTCCTGTCTAGTGAATTGATTTCTCTATTAATAGTAAGAAACTGGATTCTGTTGGCTATCGGTCATTCGTATAGTTCGTGCTTAGCCAATTCGTTATCTTTCATGCAGAGCCAACATTCGACTGTTGCATGTGATACGTTAGCCTACAATGGCCAGTGTACAGGGTGATCATTTTTAGACGCCTGGCCCCGATTTATGGAAAATTGTTGAATATATTTTTTTTTTTTAAAGTAAAATGATATAGTGCATCTCGAGAAATATACTGACGTATTTGGTAGTGAAAACGACGCTGGGCGTCGCGACGCCAAACAACTCTTTTTTGTCATCGACATACCTTTTGTAAAACGGCATTGGAAAGCCCTAATTTTTTTCAACATTTTTTTCTTAAACTGTTTTTTTTTTAACTATTTTGCAAAAAACTTATGTAGCAAAAACCCTCTAAAATGTTACTTTTTGGTCATCGCGGTATCCACTTTTGGCTGTTTTTAAATAGTTTATCTGGTAGACGGCTGTTAAATTTTAATCTGACAACTCTTGTTTGCACTTTATAAGGAAAGTGAATGCCATGGAAAAGTTTGTAGTAACGGAGAAAGTAGAAGATCAAGGGGACGGTCTCCAACAAGATGGTCCGACCAAGTAAGATCTCTCCTTGGTATGGGTATAGACGAGTCAAGTCAGGTCGCACAGGAACGAGATGCTTGGAGAACGACTACTGAAGCAGTAACTGCATAGTATCACCGATACTCCCATTGGGGTAAAGGATTGAGAGAGAGAATATTCCGAACCCACTGGCCCCTTTCTGGGACAGTTATGCTGTAAGGTCTCTACTTGGCAATAGTTTTTGGAATCAAGTGACTGGGTATTCATAAATCATTGTGAAATCGAATGATTCCGTCCATGTCTACAGGCACAATTTAATTGATTCCCTCCTCCTTTGCCGAAATAAAGTAGTTTAGTCTATAGGTCGTCCTTCTTGCTTCCATTTCTACAAAGATAGGGATAGGTGGTAATTTTAGGGGAACTTCCATAGCTGCCGTTAGTGTGGAGCGCAACGCCACCTTTGTCGCTAGGCACCCTTATCTTTGTAGACCGTTTTCTTGGCTTATGGCTCATGATTCCTAATCCCTACTGGTTCATCGATAATTTGACCCCAACGAATTGCATTCTGTTTTATGCAATTGTAGGTAAAATGTTGAAAATAAATTCAGTGTGCTCGGGTATAATTTCAAGAGTCATGTCATTTCTCACAAGTATTATGTAGTTGACGTTTAGATATCGGAACAAAACAGATGCTAATGGGGGAAAAAAGAGAAAAAAGGCACTGAATACTGATAAAAATAAATTTAGCCAATAAAGTAACAAAAAGAAAATGTATTTATTTAAACTAATCGCCAACAATCCCAGGACCATCTTACAATTAGGGAGACTTAACACAAATAATAGCCTTTCAATTAAAATTATAAATATTTATTGTAATTGGTGGGTACTACTTATAGTACTAGCAATAAGACTTAAAATTCAGTTTTTAAATATGTATTCAAGTAGCTTTCCATTCCTAATACAGACTTCTTAACAGTGTTATCATCTAACAAAGTGTTTAGGAACTCCGAAGTTTTTGTTTGTAGCAGTTTCTTCATCAACGGATATTCAGATAGAGTACAATCCTGGCTCTGAAACAAAAGAGAACGAAAAACCTAGATTGGCAACTAAATATTTTAAATTGAGGATTAAAAGTAACAATCAGTATTGCACCCCTCATTCATCAAATTTAAATCAAATGAAAAAGCGACTGACAGAATTTTTTTTTAAGAGATAATGATAAGAAATTGATAAATGACGCACAATACAGAGACAAAAAATTATAATTTTTTTTTTACTTTCTCTAAATTGATAATTTACTGGATTAATCATGTTAATGGCTTTGGTTTTATGAATCATGAGATAATCGCAATGTTCATTAACAAAGTATGGATGTTGTTTTTCCAAACATATGAACAGTATAATTACACAGACCAAAAGCTTATTTTTACATAGCTTTTAAAAATTTGTCAAAAAAAAAAAAACAAAATCGAAGGAGCTTATTTAGAAATGAAATATATCCAGTGTCTCAAAAAGTTTTTACAAATGAAGAAAAAGCTGGAACGAATTACCATCTTGTAATAGCAAAAATACGAATAACCATGCAACGACTTCCTAGCGAACCCATCGAACAAATAAGTAAAATCAATATAGAATCTCTATCCGACGACTCAACCAAATATCTATATCAACAAAGGTTAACAGAAAAAACCGGTCAAGTGCAAGTTGAACTTGCACAATTAGTGTTCCGTACGTTGATTGTTTTTAAAATAAAAATTTTTTGTTAGGGTGGTATAAAATGATCAGTGACTTCACAAAACACACCCCAAATGAGTTTTCAACAAAGTTTGTTTCCAATCTTTACTGAAAACTGGCGACCTTGAAATTTTGTTTTTTTTTATATACCAAATAAATTGTCAAAGGTAATGCACTCGTGATAATTTTCGTTCTATCTATACCCCGTTGAGAATATTCCAGAATTTTTTTCAAAATTTTTTGATCAGTACTTTTCGAGATAAGGTAGGGGACAGCGATTTTTTAAAAGTAATACGAAGAAAAGTGTGCGCAAGTATTACATTATATATATATTTTTTACTCGTGTTTTCACAAGCTTTCATTTGACACCACACTCGATGACCTAGTAAAAAAAATTTTTTTTCATTTCCGATTTCACCCCTCAAAACGAACCCCTTAAGTCAAAATTTATGTTACGGTGGTATAAAATGATCAGTGACTTCACAAAACACACCCCGAATGAGTTTTCAACAAAGTTTGTTTCCAATCTTTACTGAAATCTGATGACCTTGAAATTTTTGTTTTTTTTATATACCATATAAATTATTAAAGGTAATGCACTCGTGATAATTTTCGTTCAATCTACACCCAGTGGAGAATATTCCAGAATTTTTTTTCAAAATTTTTTGATAAGTAGTTTTTCGAGATAAGGCCCGGGACAGCGATTTTTCGCGAATTTTTAAAAATAATACAAAGAAAAGTGCGCGCAAGTATAATATTATATATATATTTTTTACTCGCGTTTTCACAAGCTTTCATTTGACACCACACTCGATGACCCAGTAAGAAAAATTTTTTTTCACTTCCGACTTCACCCCCCAAAACTAACCCCTTAAGTCCAAATTTAATTCTCAAAACTACATGGCTCTGATGAGGCCATCAATTCCTATATTATTACCAAATTTCACCTTTCTATGTCAAATAGTTTTCGGAGAAAATCGGGTGTGACAGACAGACAGACAGACAGACACCGAAGTGATCTTATAAGTGTTCCGTACGGAACACTAAAAATAGCCACAAATGATACTCGAGAGTCCGATGACATAGAAACGGCATGGATAAAACTAAAAACTAATATGCTAGAAGCAGCAGAAGAAGCATTTGGAAGAAGGACTATAAAGAAAGGGGGAAAACCAAACACAAAGCCTTGGTTCAAACAAGAAGTTAAGGCATTAGCTGAAGAAAAAAGAAAATCGTACCTACAATACAGAGCCAATGATATAACATACAATGATTATAAAATTGTAAGAAACAGGGTCAACGAGAATATTCAGAGAATCAAAAGGGAGCATTGGGAGAAATTTTCGAACGATATGGAACATGATCTGTATGGAGGATAAAAAAAAATATGGAATCTATTGAGAAATAGAAAAAAAACCAATAAATGAGTATATACAAAATATAAAAATTACGGTGGAAGAATGGGAAAGATATTTCGAAAAACTCTATAGTCCATCAGAAACCAATTCATTAACACAGGAAATACAGCATGAAGATGAAAATGTTGCCCAACCAAATAGGACCATTTCCTTGAATCAAATACAGCACATGGCAGCGAAACTAAAAAACAGAAAAGCCCCGGGCATGGACGAAATTAAGAACGAAATGATCAAATATGGAGGTGATAAATTACTAGAAGAATTACAGATTTTCTTTAACAAAATACTCACAGCCAAGATTATACCATCCGAATGGAAAAAAAGCATCTTGATACCAATTTTCAAAAAAGGAGAAAGGACATATTCAAAAAACTATCGAGGTATCAGCTTAATGAGCGCGGTACTAAAATTGTTCACTAAAATTTTAGCAGAAGAAATAATGTTAACTGGAATCTGTGAAGAACAGCAAGGGTTCAGAAAGAACAGGTTTACTATAGACGCCATATTTATAATCCGTCAAATTACCGAAAAAGCCATAGAGTTTAATAAGATAGCCTTTATGTGTTTCATTGATCTTACCCAGGCATTCGATACGATACGGTTAACTGATGTCATAACCCTACTAAAAAAAGGGGAATTCACCCGAATATAATAAAAACTATCGAAGAGTTGAACATCAACAACCACACATATGTAAGAGTGGCAAATAAATTAAGCAATAAAATACCTATGACAACCGGAATCAGACAAGGAGATAGCCTAAGCCCAATCTTATTTAACATCATAATGGATGAAATTATAAACGAAGTAAAGAAAACTGGGAGAGGATATCGATTGGGAGACAAAGAAATAAAATAATATGCTACGCCGATAATGCAGTAATTATATCAGAAGACGAAGATAACTTATAGAGACTCCTACATAAGTTCCAACAAACAGCAAAAGTGTTTAATATGCAAATATCTGTAAAGAAAACAAAATCCCTTTCTAAAGAACCGAAAAGATGCAAACTCGCGATTTATGATCAGAGTGTAGAACAAGTGATGTCCTTCAAATATCTAGGGGCAAACATAACAAGTAGGGAGTAAAAGAGAAAGTAAAAACTCAAACAACAAAGGCATCGTTAATATCAGGATATTTAAGAGATATAATTTGGAGAAACAAATATATGAGCACCAGGAGCAAAGTAAGAATATACAAAACGTGCGTAAGACCGATCATGACGTACGCGATAGAAACCAGAGCGGAGAACACAATAACAAAACGATTTCTAAGAACAACAGAAATGCGATAACAGGACATACCTTATTTGACAGGAAGAGATGTGAAGAAATAAGGGAAATGTGCGAAATACAGGATGCGGTGAGATGGGCAAGGAATAGGAGAAGAGAATGGAGAGACCATGTGGACAGAATGCTAAATGACCGGTTGGCTAAGGTTGCAAAAGAGAAGCGACCAAACACACCACCACCGCTTGGAAGACCACCAATAAGATGGTATGAGAGCTGGTGTTCATCATCGCAATTGTTTCTGGAAAACCTTTGAAGTGAACACAGGACATGGTCCTAACGTAGGAAGAAGAAGAAGAAGAAGAAGAAGAAGAAGAGAAAAAGTTTATCTTACATATTAATTATTATTCTTGAAAAAAAGTTCTGCATCACATGGAAATCCATAATTAAGCATTAAAAGTTTAAATATATTTGGAGGTACACAGGGAAAATAAAAAATAATGATTAATAATGAAGAGTAAAGGGTGTTTAAAATTTAAATACAGAGCAAAATATTAAATGAAAATATTATTAGGAACTAAAAAATTATGCTCACGTTTAGATTTTTGGTCTTCCCTTTGGATTATTTATTGAATAAAAGAAAACGAAAAAAAACTACAAATTTTATGCTGAAAATAAATGAACATATCTTTGGAAATACCTAACAAGTGTCAATAAACTTCAAACGTCAGTCTGTATTTGCAATAATTAGAAATGCCAGTAAAATTAAGTGTTGAAGATAAAATTGAAATTGTCCTCATAGTTGGAGATAATTACAAAATTTTTAGAGAAGCAGCAAAAATCTTTAATAGTTGATTCCCTGGTAAAACTGTACACTTCACAACTGTAGGATATCTAATAAATAAATTCAAGATGTATGGGCGTGTTGAAAATAAATTTAAAAAGAAACATCGGGCTTGGGTTTCAAATGAAGATAATCAAAATGAAGTAATGCTGTCGGTAGTAGAAAAGCCGAAAGATTTACTTCGAAAAAGATCAGCTTTATTGAATGTGAGTCAAACTAGAGTTGTGAGAATTTTAAGATTAAATAAATTTAAACCATACAAACCTCAATTTACTCATACTTTAAAAGTAGGAGATTTCGAACGAAGATTTGAATTTTGTGCTTGCTTTCAAGGAGATTTGGAAGATAACAGCTTTATGGCAAGACAAATATTTTTCTCTGACGAAGCGACATTTACATCTAATGGGACAGTAAGTTCACAAAACTATCGCGCAATACTAGTTTAGAACAAATGTATGGTGTGGAATTTTTAATGGTAAAATACTTGGACTATTCTTTTTTTGAAATAATATGAATGCTGAACGTTACCTAGAATTTTTAAATAATGAGTTCCCTGAATTCGCTTACCAATAATTGAAAGACAACATGATCGAGATTATCTCCTCCACATTTTTAACGGTAGAGTAATAGTATGTGCAGTTTACTTGGCCCCCAAAGTCTCCGGACATCACCCCTCTAGACTTTTTTATGGGGTTACTTAAAAGAAAAGGTTTATCTTAATCTTAATCATGTTGAGGGAGTCATTAGGGAAACATGTGAAGCTATAACTTCTGACGTAATTAAGATGCAATAAAAGATTTTTCTCGAAGAACAATCACCTGTTTAGAAACGGACGACATTGAAGCACTTGTGCAATAAAGTTAGAATTAACCCATATGTTTAGTTGTTATGTTATGTAAGTAATAATTAAGTAAAGTTGCAATTTCAAAATAAAATGATATTAGCACAAATTTGTTATGGATGTAATTGTTGCAAAGCAAATAAAAAGGTTATAACATTTTTGACAAAAATATGATACAATCAATATCAGCGCACTATTTTTTAATTAATTTCGTTTTCCTTTATTCAATAAATAATCCGACAATTATTGATTTGTTTACTGGAGTTTTTTTGAATTTATAACTAGGAAGGCCACAAATCTAAAAGTGAGCTTAATTTTTTGGTTCCTATTAACATTTTCAATTAATATTTTGCTCTGTATTTAACTTTAAACACACTTTACTCTTTATTATAAATCATTATTTTTTATTTTCCGTATTTTTTTTTTTAAGCGTCTAGCACACGTGCTTCAGGGAAGTCCCTAAAGCCCTACAGGAGCGACACCTGTGCGGAAAAAGCGATTCACGTTGTTCTTGAATAGCTGTAAATTGTACCCGGTGGGAAATACAGTCCTGGGTAAGCCATTGCAAAGGGATGATGTTCTCCATATAAAGACTGCTTGAAAAGCGTTGTACGAGGAGTAACAAGCTGAACCTCATACGGATGTGAAGTATCATGTACTTCTAACATGCACCGCTCTGGGAGGAATTCAGCTGGCTACATCCTTCGAACACTCTCCATGAAAATACTTGTAGAATAGACTCAAGTCGCCAACCGTTTTTCGATGTTCCAGCGAAACAAGGCCGCCGGTCAGTTCTGGGTCTCCAATCAGACCAACAGACGAGCGAACATAAAATATTTTAAGCTTTTGATGCTTGATAATGGATTTCCATGTGATCTAGAACTTTTTATTAAGAATAAATTTTTTTGTAATAAGTAAAATAAATTTTTTCTCCATTTGTATAAAACTTTTTGGGACACACTGTATATATATATATATATATATATATATATATATATATATACATATATATATATATATATATATATATATATATATATATATATATATATACTGTATATATATATATATATATATATATATATATATATATATATATATATATATATATATATATATATATAAATTAAAATTCCGAGTTTCAACCCGTTCGTTTAACAATGAATTTGCACGATGTTTCACCAAAATCTCATTTTCAGGTGCTCTGGCTGCTGCTGCCATTCGATGCTGTGATCTTGCTGCTGCTACCGCTCGAAGCTAACTAGAAATTAGCTATTGTAATATATATATATATATATATATATATATATATATATATATATATATATATACATATATACATATATATATATATATATATATATATATATATATATATATATATTATATATATACATATATATATACATATATATATATATATATATATATATATATATATATATATATATATATATATATATATATATATATATATCCCCTTCCACTTCTCATTTCTGCCCTGAAGAAGGTCCCAATCCAGGACCGAAATATTGGCGGCTTAATGAAAATTGTGTGATCTCCTATCACGCCCAAATTTGCCGAGCTCCCCAATTAAGATTGTATTTTTAATAATTTTGGTAGATACGGCAACATTTTGCTTTCTTTCTTTATTATATATATATATATATATATATATATATATATATATATATATATATATATATACATATATATATATATATATATATATATATATATATATATATATATATATATATATATATATATATATACACTCCTGGACAAAATTAACGCAACAATATATGAAATCATACAAATCTCTATAATGAATTAATTTTAATAATTTTTATGAACATTGATTACACTAAAAGTTAGGAAAAACTTATTCGGATACTTTAAAAGTGAATTAGCTACCAAATTTCTCTATAAGATTCGAATTAAAATTATTCTTAAGACCTAATAACAAAATCGTTGAAATTATGTATTAATGAAAAAAATAAACTGGGACACTAGTAGCAAAATTAATGGTGTAACTGGGACACTAGTAGCGTGTGTTGCCTCCTCTACTTCGGATGACAGCGTTTATGCGCCTAGGCACGCTTCTAATTAAATTTTGGATAAAATCTTGAGGAATTTGCTCCCATTCTGTGATAACTGCATTTTCAAGTTCCCTCAGGTTTCTAGGTGCAGGTATATGACGTTTCACATTTTTCTTAAGGTGATCCCATACATGTTCTATCGGATTCAGATCCGGGCTTTTTGGTGGCCATTGCATAATCGGTATATCAACTTGATTAAGATAATCGAGTACCTCTCTAGCCACGTGAGGTCGAGCGTTGTCTTGCATAAACAGGAAATTGGGCCCCACAAAATGACCGAAAGGCATCACATGTTCTATTACAATATTCTCAAGATAGTAGTCAGCATTCATGGATCTCGTACGGACAGGAACTAACTCTGTGCGAGCATCAAAGCAGATGTCACCCCAGAACATAACAGAGCCACCGCCGAATGGAATCCTTGCAGAGATATTGCAAGGAGCAAACCTCTCTCCTGGTCTTCGCCATGCTCGCTCACGACCATCTGGATGTTTTAGACTAACCCTAGTTTCATTTGTGAAGAAAACTTGTTTCCAATCATCCACAGACCAGTTTTCGTGATTTCGAGCAAAACGTAACCTGGCAACTCTGTTCTCTCTAGTAAGCAAGGGCGCAGTGGCTGGTCTCCTACTGTTTAATCCAGCTTCATTTAACCGTCTTCTAACTGTTTTAGAAGAAATTGTGACATTGCGAACAGCTTCGAGTTCGTTTCTTATTATAGAACTAGTGACGGTCCTGTTTCTTAAAGCATATTGTCTTATAAAACGTTCATCTAGGTCGCTAGTGCATCGTTTTCGCCCTTGCCCTAGCCTTCTAGAATAAGTTCCTATTTCATTCAAGCGTCTTACAATACGACTTATTGTGGAACGATGTTTGCCTAACAAATCGGCAACATAACTCTGACAATATCCCTCGTCCAATAAAACTGAGGCTCGCACTACCTCGTGTTCAGTTAAATTCCTTGTTCGATTCATTTTTCTAATTCTTCGGGGTAAAAAATAAAACAGTCTACCACAAAAACGTATTACTTTGAAAAAGGGAACAATTTATAAGCTTACTTTTAAAGAAAATCTATCGCATTATAGAAAATTGTTTATCTTCTAAAAAATTCTTTAAAACTGTAAATCTAAACGAATTGTTTTGATTTCTGTCATGAACAACGAAACAAAATATGCATAGCCTACTATTCAAATACTCGATAAACTTTAAAACTGACGTAAGAAAAAGATAAATTAATTTTCAGATTGTTGTGTTAATTTTGTCTAAGAGTTTATATATATATATATATATATATATATATATATATATATATATATATATATATATATATATATGTTATATATATATATTCGAGGGTAAGGGTAGTCTTGACCTTGCTAGTTTAACAGCAAACTTAAAATTCTTGGGGTAAGTGGTTATGGAAATAGGGCTAAAAAGTTTTAAAAACCTTTTTAGCTACGCCAAACTTTCGAAAATACTTTATTTTCTTCTTCAGGGCTACAAATACCGTAGAAAATTAGTTTCTGAGGTTTACAAAAGAAAAAAAACCAAAGATATTAACATCAAAAATTACTTACTGCTAGGTAATGCTTATTAAGTCAATTTCTTTCAATGAAAATTAACATTGTTGTTTGTTTAAGAATATAGTTTACTCCATTTTGTTAGATAGGCTTCGAGCAACAGGGTGATTTTTAAAAATATTGATTTTGGTTTTTATCAATAAAATTAATTGTAAAACTTAAAATTACCAGTGTATAAAACCTATACCCAAAACAACCAAGAAAATATATACTATATGTACTATATATATATATATATATATATATATATATATATATATATATATATGTATATATATATATATATATATATATATATATATATATATATATATATATATATATATAAATGAATAAAGAAAGAAAGCAAAAGCTGCCGTATCTAACAAAACTTTTAAATATAAAATTTGTTGGGGAACTCGGCAAAGGGCGTTATAAAAGTTCACACAATGTTCATTCAGCCAATATTTCGGTCCTAAGTTAGGACCCTTGGAACCTTTCCCTGTCAAGTAACTGTCTTTTGTCAGTGGTATGTCAATCTTTTTGGGCATGGCGCTGGCCACAGGTGGTTTGTTCGGGTAAATTAATTAATAATTAAAAATGTTTTCAGCATCCAGGGTTTTAAAAACACATCCCTGTTATAAATTTGATCTTTTTAATTTTGTGTATTAGTGTATAGTGTTTATTTTAATGGATTGTTAGTCGTTTCTGTGTTACAAGCTAATAATGGCTATTCATGTTAACTCTACTTTTCACTATTCATGTGAGTCTTTTTCTTTAATTTTATATTACATCTTATATTTTATTATACTTCTACATTAGTTTATTAAAAATGATAATAATAGTAATAATTCGAATAATTTAATTTTTCTGCCCAAGCTTTCTCAGTTAGTAGACTGATTCTCCTTTTCAGTTCTTGTCCTGAAGAAGATCCCAACCTAGGACCGAAATATTGGCCGAATGAATATTGTGTGAACTTTTATCACGCCCTTTGTCGAGTTCCCGAGAATTTTATATATTATTAAGAGTATATATATATATATATAATACGAAAGCTGAAAAGTTTTTGGTCTAGCTACTTAAAACACATCTTTTTTTCCAAAATTTAGTCTGCTTCAAGAGCGATACAATCAGTACAACGCCTTTCTAACAATTCTATACCTTTTTTGTAGGAGGATTTGCTTTTGCCTTAAAAATAGGCCTCAGTTTCGGCGATAACTTCTTTATTAGAGCCAAATCTTTCCCCCGCGAGCGTTTTTTGGAAGTCTGCGAATAGATAATAACCGCTGGGGGCCAAATCTGGAGAATATGGTATATGGTTTATGGAGAATATGAGAAAGCAATTCGAACTTCAATTCACGCAATTTTGGCATCGTAACCATTGACTTGTGACCCAGTGCATTGTCTTGATGAAAAAGCACTTTTTTCTTGTTTATTTGGGGCCGTTTCTTTGCGATTTCTGCCTTCAAACGCACCAATAACTTTTTATGATATTCGCTATTGATGGTTTATCCCTTCTCAGCATAGTCGATGAAAATTATTCCATGCGCATCCCAAAATAGAGAAGCCAAAACCTTCCCAGTCGGTGGTTGTGTCTTTGGTCGCTTCGGGCGGCTTTCACGGTTGCTGTCCACTCAGCTGACTGCCGATATGATTCCAGTGTGTAGTTGTGGATCTATGTTTCATCCATTGTCTTATATCGCTTGAAAAATCCTTTTTATTGCTCTTAAACAGGTCCAAAGAGCGCTCAGAATCATCAATACGTTTTTGGTCCACTGTGAGCAAACGCTCATTTCGAACGAAGTTTTTTGATGTCCAAATGTTCATGCAAAATATGTCCAACACGTTCTTTTGATATCTTTAGGGTGTCAGCTATCTCACGCAATTTCACTTTACAGTCATCCAAAACAATTCTGTGGATTTTTTTTTTTCGATGTTTTCCCTTGTAACCACCTCACTTGGGCGTCCAGAGGGTTCAGAATCATTTGTGTCTGTACGACCACATTTAAATTCAGCGTACCAGTAAATGGTGAATGATTTGCCAGGGGCAGAGTCCCCGAAATTCGTTTTTTTTCCATTGTGTTGAAAATATCAAAAGTAGCGTCACTAAAACCACTGTGACTTGTGAACCGATTCTCGAAATGTTATAAATGTCATAATGACACGTATCGTTTGGAGGTCGGTACTTCTCAAAAGACATATGGATTTTTTGAAAAGGGCGACATCTATGTGTCAGACCAAAAACTTTTCGGCCTACGTATATATATATATATATATATATATATATATATATATATATATATTTATATATATATATATATATATATATATATATATATATATATATATATATATATATTATATATATATATATATATATATATATATATATATATATATATATATATATATATATATATATATATATATATATATATATATACAGTAGAACCCCTGGTTATCCGAGGTAACGTGTGGGGCACCCTCCTCGGATAACTAAAAACTCGGATAATCCGAATTTGTTTTTTATTCATTCAAAAAATAAACACCAATACTTTAAACCGATGTATTAACGTTTTTAAGATATAAATAGGTTTATAACATATATTATAAAACAGTGAAATAGGTATCTATGCGCTTCTGTTTCATATTGCATCATCTTTTTCTCGCTGCGATGTTTCTTCATCTATTAAGAAGAAGCAAATCCGCTGGGGTTGCCTCTGGTTGTTGTTCGATATACCTCAAAACTTTTTCCAAAGAAGCAAAACCTTCTTGATGAGAGAACTTACTGGGAGACTGTTCATCCACTGCCGCTTCGTCATCGTCATCTGATTTTTCGGTCTCCTGAAAGCATTCGTTATTTCTTCAATACTCATTTCTTCTTCTAAATCATTTGCTGTAATCCATTGAACAACATCTTCTCTGGTCACATTTTAGCGACCTTGTAATTTTTGCATTAATTCTAATAAACTTTTTTCTTTTTCTTCAATCTCGCTGTCAAAATTTGAACAGGACGTTTCTCCATGGCTTCTCAATTTCAAAGCTAATTCATTTAATGGAGTATCATCTATATTGTCATTATAGTCCTCAAAATCAATAACTTTTGGCCAAGATTTTTGAATAGTGGTAGTAAGGACAGAATCCCAAGATTGACTTACCCAGTAAATAACATTTTTCAGTGTAACCTTTCTTATCCCATTGATAATATCCTCCTTTTCTGTGTATTCTAACAGATGTTCAAGATATAAACGCCTATATTTTTTTTTAAATATTTTCAAGGATCCATTGGTTGCATTATGCTGGTTACATTTGGAGGAAACAATGTTATAACAATTTCGCCCACATGAAGTCCTTCTCAAGGGTGAGAGGGGGATTATCCATTAACAAAATTGCTTTAATAGGAAGACGGTTTCTGTTCAAAAATTTAGTCACAGATGGCACGAACTCTTCTTCAAACCAGTTGGTAAATAAGGTCGCATCCATCCACGCGCTCTTCTGACTTTTGTAATAGACTGGTAGGGCTTTGGGTGAGATGTCTTTTAAAGCTTTTGGACGTGCAGACTTGCCAATCACCATCAGTGGGATTTTGTGCTTGCCAGATGCATTGGAACATACCATTATAGTTAATCTTTCCTTACCTCGTTTGTGCCCAGGAGCTGATTTTTCCTGTCGAGATGCCAATGTTTTTGATGGAAGCATTTTATAATCTAGACCAGTTTCGTCACAGTTGTAAATTTGATCACATGTGTATCCACAATCTTCGATTTTCTTTTTAAAGTTCTGCTTAAACTTCTCAATTGATGACACATCAGCAGAGAGTTTTTCACCACATACAGTCAGTTGTCGTACACCGTACCGTTTTTTCCAGCGGTCAAGCAATCCAGAACTGGCGGTAAACTGATCTATCTCTGGGAATTGCCTACTAATCATTATTGCTTTCTGTTGTAAAATTGGACCTGACAGAGGCACATCTTTTGATCTCTGTTGGTTAAACTATATGAATAAAACTTCGTTAACCTTTTTTATAGTCACTGGTTTTCATTGATTTTCTACTTGAGGACGAGGAGGCTTGATTTATACACTACTCTTCTATTTTTGTGCGGTTTCTTTTCCAATTTCTAACTGTTACCTCACCTACTCCATAATCTCGTGCAACAACTTTAATTGTCTCTCCCGCTTCAATTCTTCTGATGGCTTTTAATTTTTCTTCAATAGGAACGACGATTCTTTTACGCTTGTTTTGCTCCATTATAATACGACAAACAAAAATTCAAAACAGGCGTATTAATTACACTTATAACTACCAGAACTCCACTCAAATATATTATGCGAGTATACTCGTACTTCTCCGTAGTAACCGCTATAACGCACTGCATTCACGCAAATTTACATGCTGAAAGAGTCCAAAAACATAAATAGGGGAAACTCTCACACGGGCTAGGGTGATTCCCCGAAGGCTCCAAAGATTTTAAATGGAAATATGTACATACATATTTTAGAAGCTCGGTTAATACGCAGCGTACCTCGGATAATCAGGTTCTTAGATTGGCTCGGTTAATCCGGAGCTCGGATAATCGCGACTCGGTTAATCGGGGTTCTACTGTATATATATATATATATATATATATATATATATATATATATATATATATATATATATATATATATATGCAGTGTTAAACGGCAAACATATTTTTAAATTAGCCAACCGTCAGAAATAATATGCACACACACATAATTACACGTCTTATTTCATACTTACGCATGACTCTTTTGCTAAATCCAGAACTTGATAAAGATCATTTTTTAGTTCACGTGGGTTCAACAAATCATTAATTATATATTGTATAGTAATACTAATCATACACGTGATACATTTAATTTCCGCGTTCCAAAACGACATAATAAGCCGTTCAATCGTAGTAACAAGTTGACTTAAGATTACACTTAGTTCTCCATTGTTCCAAAAGCCAGTAAACTCAAACTAAAAAAAAGTCTTTTTATTATATAAGTACTCTTGTGTTATTTCTATTTTGTATTATCACAGCTCAACCTCAGAAAATATTCAGACAATGATTGTGTGGGTAGCTTGTTTCTTGATAGTATGGTGAGTAAAAATTTAAAATATATTTCTGTGCATTAGATTATTACTTTTTACTTAGAAAAGGTTTTTCCGAACTGGTGAAGAAAATATACGTTGACAAGCAAATATTTATTTACTACTCACTGTATATCACCACGACACCAAACACTTTATTTTTGCACTTAACGCGCGTTTCGCTAATCAAGTTAGCTTCATCAGGAGCGATGATTTACTTGGGAGTCAATTGACTTGAGGGTCAATCATTGCTTCTGATGAAGCTAAAAGGCTAGCGAAACGCGGCTCAAGTGCAAATATAAAGTGTTTGGTGTAGTGGTGATATATAGTGAGTAGTATCATTGTGCCAAAGATTCTACATTCCCAACATAGTAAATATTTATTTATTTATTTAATACAATTGATATATAGCCTAGTCGTCAGAGGCAAATTCTGACCAAAAGCTCTGATTAAATCTTAACAGGCATACAGGTAGTACTCTAAAGTGTACGCTAAGCCTACAAAAACGAAAATAAAATGAAAAATTCGTTTTTTGGAAAATATCTCTAAAAATAAAAAATATATATCGAAAAATTATGTGAAAGAAAAGAAAATTTTACAAAAAAATGGAATATAGATTATTTTTTTTTAGTTTTTCCGTAATTAAAAAAAAATATTTAAATAAAATGGTTGGTTTAACCTCTTCAATTGTAGTGTATACCGTTAAATATTTTGAAATTAGCTATTAAGGGGTTTCTCGGGGTGCTGATTAAGAATCCGATGACATATTTAAAAAATTCAAAACGGCGGATCCAGTGTGACGGCCAGAGAGTTGTACTCCATTTAATTTCTTCGAGTAGTTTAGAATTTTTGTGTTTTCAATATTTGTTTTCTTTGTTCCTGGATGTTTAAATGCAACATAAATAATTTATGTTTAAAGCTTAGACTATTATTTTTCATTTCCCACCATTAAATATTTTTTTATTTTAAGTCAAGTATGATTAATAATAAGCAAAAAATACGTTTATCATGAAGACTTTTTTAAGAGTAAAATTACAAAAAAAAGAGAACATTTATTAGAGTTTTTATGATTTCTTAATATCAAGCACACTTTTAACTGTAACTAAAAAAAATAAAAAATGTCCGACTTTTTTTGACCATTTCGTATTGCTTTGAACGTAAAATTTCCAGCGGCGCACTATAGCATGTAAATTTTCAAACTCAATTTTCAAATAACCCAGGTTATTTTTAATTGAATATTGAAACTTAAGGTATAATCATCATATATCCACAAGGATTATTTTCATTACTAAGCGCTAAGAGCATTTGCGTACAGCATTAATTTTTTGTTTTCATTTAAAGAAAACTGCTGCTGAATCATACCGATTACTTCGAGAAGCTTATGGTGAACATGCTCCATCGCAAGATACGTGTGAACGATGGTTTCGGCATATCAAAAGTGGTGACTTCGATGTTGCAGACAGGGAACGTGGAAAACCGCCAAAAAAATACGAAGATGTCGAATTGCAAGCATTGTTAGACGAAGATGATTCGCAAGCAAAAAAACAACTCGCCGAGCAATTGGGCGTTAGTTAACAAGCTGTTTTCAATCGGCTACGTGAGATGGGAAAGATTCAGAAGACCGGTAGATGGGTTTTGAACGACAGACAAATGGAAAAGCGCAAAAACACGTGTGACATTTTGCTTGCTCGGTACGAATGGAATTCGTTTTTGCATCGTATTGTTACAGGGGATGAAAAGTAGATTTATTTTGAGAATCCCAAGCGCAAAAAATCATGGGTAGACCCAGGCGCACCATCCACATCGACCACAGAAAGACGATGCTCTGTGTTTGGTGGGACCAGAGGAGCATGGTCTATTATGAACTGTTAAAACCTGGAGAAACGGTTAATACTAAACGTTACCAACAATAATTGACCGATTTGAACTGTTCGCGTGCTTGAAAAAAGGCCAGAATACCGAAAGAGGCAACACAAAGTCATTTTTCTTCATGACAATGCTCCATCACATACGGCAAAACCAGTTCGCGACACGTTGGAAGCACTCAACTGGGAAGTTCTACTCCACCAGACTTGGCTCCTTCCGATTACCACTTGTATGCATCGATGGGTCACGCATTTGCTGAGCAGCGCTTTGGTTCGTACGAAGATGTGAAAAAATGGCTCGATGAATGGTTCGCAGCAAAAAGGGAAGATTTTTACTTGCGTGGTATTCATAAATTGCCTGAAAGATGGGAAAAATGTATAACAAGCGATGGAGCATACTTTAAATAAAGCACTTTTTATCATTCTTCCGAATTTTAACACGTTTTTTTTAGAAAAGAAATCCGCATTTCATACTTGTGCACCTGGTATGTATATATATATGTATATATATATATATATATATATATATATATATATATATATATATATATATATATATATATATATATATACAGATAGATAGATAGATAGAGCATTTATTTGTTCCTAGCAACAGTAGAGGTTACAATAAGTGCATAGCATTATGGAACATCGTTAAAAATTAAGTAACATGCAATTAAAATTAATCAGTCATATGCCTAGGTATTACAAGACATTGTTAAAAATTAGACAAAATACAATTTAACATTAAACAGATACTTTAGTATATACAAGCATCATGACAAAGGACTTAGTAGAACGATTTTTATGCCTTATCCTATCTCAGTCTTATCAGAAGCACTGAAGAATTCACCCAGTGTGTAGAATGCTTTGTTCAACAAATAATTTGTGATATTTCTCTCTACATATTTCGAATTGCTAAAGGAAAACTATTATAAATATTTATCATTTGTTTTTTTTTTGTATATAGGTAAAATTACATTTTTCAGTTACTAGGTTTGCCTTATGTCTGGTTGTATAGGTATGACTGTGTACAGCATTTTCAAACAGATCTTTATTTTTTTTGTATAAATGTAAAAGAATCTAATATATACCTGCTAATAAGCGTCAAAATCTTATACTCAAGAAATACTGATTTACAGCCTTCTCGATAGTTCATCTGAAATATACTCCGTATGCATTTTTTTTGAAGGACCATCAGTCTTTTGACTTCTGACGAATTATCCTAAAATACCAAACCATATCTCAGCCTGGACTGAACAAATGCATGATAGGCCGTTATGGCCGCATCAGTGCCAACATGCTGAGCCACCACTTTTAGAGCATAGCAGTATTTAGCTACGCTCAACGCTACAGCCCCAACAAGCGCTCCCCAGTCCAGCCGCCTGACAATCGTCAAGACAAGAAAAGAAATGTTTTCTGAATTTTTGAATTCTTTGTTTTTATAATAAAATGTAAGAGCCCGTTCAACACGATTTCCAAAAACAAGGCATTGAGTTTTTGATACATTTAACAGCAGATTGTGGGCTGAGTAAATACATGTCAAGAGCGTCACAAGCTACTCTTACACTTTCCGTTATCCTTTCTGTGCTACCCTCTGTAAAAATCAATGTTGTATCATCTGCATACAGTATAGTACATTGCTCAGTAATGTTACATAATTCATTTGTGTACATTATATGTAGTAAGGGTCCAAGGATGGATCTCTGTGGCACATCCCTGGCAACCTCAAGAATGTCAGAAGTGATAAGTCTACCATAAGAATCACTCTCTACAACCTGCTGAGTTCTATGCTCCAGATATGATTTCATTAAGTCTATATTATATTATATTATATTATATATATATATATATATATATATATATATATATATATATATATATATATATATATATATATATATTCTGACAAACCATAAAAATAAAATCAAAAACAACATTAATGCGAAAAATAACCCAACGCAATATCTATAATATATATAAAATGCAACGTCTCTCTGTCTGTCTGTCTGTCCGTTAGTGCGCTTATCCGATTTACGTACTTTTTTTTTTAAAACATACATATATTCTCTGGCCAGGTTATAGGGTATATTTTATTACGATAGGTAGCGTAAGGAATGAGCAGTGACGATAATAGTGAATGAAGTCGGAAAAAAGTTTGCCGCTAGCGCGTTTCCTTGCAATACACAGCCTAAACCATTAAATATGCAGAGAATATCTATAATCTATAATATATATAAAATCCTCTGTCTGTCTGTCTGTCCGTTAGTGCTTTTATCACGCGAGAACCACTTATCCGATTTACGTGTCTTTTTTTAAATTCATACATATATTCTTTGGTCAGGTTATATAATATTAATAATCTATATCTATAATATATAAAATGCAGCGTCTCTCTGTCTGTCTGTCTGTCCGTTAGTGCGCTTATCACTGGAGAACCACTTATCCGATTTACGTGCTTTTTTTTTAAACATATATATGTTCTCTGGCCAGGTTATCGATCTATCTATAATATATATAAAATGCAACCTCTCTCTGTCCGTTAGTGCGTTACGTGCTTTTTTTTTTAAACATACATATATTCTCTGGCCAGGTTATAGAATATATTTTATTGCGTTAGGTAACATATAGAATAAGCAGTGACGATAATAGTGAATCAAGTCGGAAAAAAGGTTACCATTAGCGCGTTCTCTTGCAATACACTGCCTAAACCATTAAATATGGAACAATATCATGTTACAAAGAATATAATATATAAAATGCAACGTCTCTCTGCCTGTCTGTCTGTCCGTTAGTGCGCTTATCACTTGAGAACCACTTATCCGATTTACGTGCTTTTATAAATTTATGCATATGTTCTATATAATTCGATATAAGCGTAGATAATGGGAGATAAGCATAAATAATGAGAGATAAGCAAAAATAATGGGAGATAAGCAGAGATAAGTCTGGATAATGGGAGTTATGGTGAGATAATGGGGGGTAAGGAGAAATAATGGCAGATAAGGAGAAATATTGCGAGATAAGTCGAGATAAGCCTAGATAATAGGAGATAAGGTGAGATAATGGGAGATAAGGTGAGATAATGGGAGATAAGGTGAGATAATGGTAGAAATAATGGGAGATAAGGAGAAATAATGGGAGATGAGCAGAGATAAGCATAGATAATGGAAATTATGTAGAAAAAATGGGAGATAAGGAGAAATAATGGGAGAGAAGGGGAAATAATGACAGATATTTTATTACGTTAGGTAACATAAGGAATAAGCAGTTACGATAGAAGTGAATCAAGTCCACGCGAGCGGAGCCTCGGGCACGGCTAGTTAATAATAAAATACACAAAGTAAAAACGTTTTTAAAAAATAATCCTCAAATTACGATCCTAACACCGGACAAAAGCAACAAAACGGTTATTCTTAACACAAACGACTACAAATCAAAAATGTTAGAATTATTAAATGATGAAAGTACTTATAAAAAGATACATAACAATCCCACAAATACCTATCAAACCTTAAATGACAATTCAGTTAAAGCCTGGTACAACAAAGACTACATCAGTAACACTCTTATCATTCACAATGCAGAACCTCCCAGAATATACGGCCTTCCCAAATTGCACAAGCCCAACTTCCTACTGAGACCGATACTTTCTAGTATATAGTCTCCATTCTACAGTATCTCCAAATTCCTCTGAAATATTCTTTCTAGAGTCACCGGAAAAAATGTTTTTTATATAAAGAATTCTTTCGAGTTTAAAAATTTCATAAATAGTATACACATGACCAAGGAAAGTAAACTCATATCCCTCGATGTCGTCTCCTTATATACAAACTTACCCATAAACCTTATAATCGCCGCAATAACAAATAAATGGGACCAAATTAAAAAACACACCTGCCTTCCACAAGAAGAATTCCTAAATGCCATAAATATAATCTTTAAAAACAATTTCTTTCAGTACCAAAACTCATTCTACCTTCAATGGGAGGTTGTGTAATGGGGGCTCCTATTTCCCTGCTACCCTTGCCCAGCTGGCGCATATTTGGAGGAAAGTGTTATTAATAGCCTAAGCAACAAATATTTTCTTCAAAAGATACGTAGATGATTGCATTCTAGCACTACAAGAAGACCAAATAGTAAACACAGTTAAAGCCTTCAACCTTGTAATTCTTTAATCTTAATTAGAATAATTTCGTTATATTAAAAAGGTCTTATTTTGATCTCGATATTAGTGACTTGTTGATAAAGGTTGCAGTTTACAAATTATAAAGCAACAAAAATAAAATCTATTAGTATCATTGGTAAGCGTTTAGTTTTTTTTTTACACTCTGAAAACAAGTAATATAGATTAACTTTCGAGCGGTGCGCGTAAACTTTCAAATTAACTTATTTAGCGCGCTACATTTTCTGGAAAAAATATATACACTATTTTTTTTATTACGTTTTCCGCTCTTTCACGTGGTGCTATTAGTTTTTCGATATCTTGTTTATTTTTCGAGATATTACCGAAAAACAGAATTTTTGATTTTATTTTGGATTTTGTGAACTTAGCGTACATCGAACTTTAGTAACTTTTTTTTACTACTCAGTATATATCACCACTACATCAATCACTTTATTTTTGTGCTCGACGCGCGTTCCGCTAGCCATGTTAGCTTCATCAGGAGCGATAATTGACTAAAGCTAAACTACAAATCTACCCTATTTATACTTAGCTTAACCCGTAAATTACTCAAGCGGAACTAAAGGCATAGGCAAGGCCATCAGTTCCGGTCAAGTAACCAGTAGAGGGGACTATAAGGAATAGGCCCTCTGTCTTTTTTTAAACTACTTTTACATTTTGTAATTTCCATATTTTCGTATGCGTTCAACAATCTCCTATCGGATACATTTTTAATTAATCTTAGATTATCTAATGTTACAATATGATCAGCTTCAAAGGCATGTTCAGCAATGCTAGAATTTTCTGTTCTACTGTATTTTAAGTGTGCTAAATGTTCTTTAAATCGTGTTTTATTTGACCTTTTAGTTTGCCCAACACACTTCTTGTCACAATCATTACAACTAATTTAATAAATTCCACTTTTCTCACAATTAGGAATCTTATCTTTGGGATTTCCTAAGATATTCCTCAGTTTGTCTGATTATTTATAGACTAAAGTAAGGCCTACCTTATTAAATACCTTATTAAGTCCCTTGCTTGGTGCTATTTTCTTCGCGTGTAAAAAAGGTGGAATTCTGAATATTTAACCTGAACTTACGTCTATTTATTAGCTTGTTTACTAAGTCATAGCCAATTTATTCATGAGCAAGTTTGAAACCGAAGCCAGTCAAGAATTTGAATATTTCCCAAGGGTATGGTATAGGTATGTGGATGATATTTTCGCGATTTTTGATACAAAGAAAGCAAATATTGATGACTTTGTTTCCAAATTAAATAGTCGTATGATTCCATTAAATTCACTTACAAACTTGAGAACAAAGGACAACTGCCTTTTCTAGATATTTTAATTATTAAAAATAATAATAGATTAGAATTTGATATTTATAGGAAAGACACAGTAACAGATAGATATATTCTTAATGATTCATTTCATTGCAAACAACACAAATTAGCCTCATTACATTTTTTATTTCATCGTTTGGTCACTTTTCCTCTGAATAGAGTAAACTTTAATAACGAAAGGAATCGTATTAAAAATATAACTAGACTTAATGGTTATGACGATGACTTAGTAAACAAGCTAATAAATAGACATAAGTTCAGGTTAAATATTCAGAATTCCACCTTTTTTACACGCGAAGAAAATAACACCAAGTATGACGCCATACCATATAATCCGAAATATAGCAAGGGACTCAATAAGATATTTAATAAGGTAGGCCTCACTTTAGTCTATGAGTCATCAGACAAACTGAGGAATATCTTAGGAAATCCCAAAGATAAGATTCCTAATTGTGAGAAAAGTGGAATTTATGAAATTAGTTGTAATGATTGTGACAAAAAGTATATTGGGCAAACTAAAAGGTCAATTAAACACGATTTAAAGAACATTTAGCACACTTAAAATACAGTAGAACAGAAAAGTCTAGCATTGTCGAACATGCCCTTGAAGCTGATCATATTGTAACATTAGATAATCTAAGATTAATTAAAAATGTATCCAATAGGAGATTGTTAAACGCATACGAAAGTAGAAATTATAAAATGTAAAAGTAGTTTAAATATAGACAGAGGGTCTATTCCTTATAGTCCCCTCTACTGGGTACTTGACGGGAATTGAAGGCCTCGCCTATGCCATTAGTTCCGCCTGAGTAGTTCAAGGGTTAGGCTAAGTATAAATAGGGTAGATTTGTAGTTTCGCTCCTGATGAAGCTAACATGGTTAGCGAAACGCGCGTCGAGTGCAAAAATAAAATGTTTGGTGTAGTGGTAATATATACTGAGTAGTGTCATTGTGCCAAAGAGTCCACATTCCCAACTTAAACTTTTTTTTTATCGTATTCTACGTCCAAAATTAGCCGTAAGCCAAAATGCAGCCTATTAACATTTAATGAGAGCTCAAAACCCCTGGCGATTGGGCTAACTAGACCAAATTGGAAATAATTTGCAGTTTTCCCGTCGCACAAAATCAAATGAATAAACAAATAATACTCACTTCAAGTCCATCAAAAGCAGGCTTTAATAAGAAATCCGATAGTTGGACTGGTGATTGTGTTTGGTCCACTTGAAAGCATAATGCAAAATCTATATTATCGATTCCAAGACTGAAAACGGAATAAAAATAGAAGTTTCGTTAAATGGTTCAGTGCCATAGTAGCTTAATTCACAATATTTTAAAATATGAATCTACAAGCTTGGGTCAACTATAAAGGACAACCGTATTCCAGTGTAACAACTGTGTTCCATGTGTCACACATATCATAACCCGAATTTCTATTGCTTAAGGTATCTTAAAACAGCAGAATTAAAGAATAAATTAGGTAGAATAACAGTCAAGTGCAAGTTGAACTTACGCAATTAGTGTTCCGTACGTTGATTGCTTTTAAAATAAAAAATTTTGTTACGGTGGTATAAAATGATCAGTGACTTCACAAAACACACCCAAATAAGTTTTCAACAAAGTTTGTTTCCAATCTTTACTGAAAACTGATGACCTTGAAATTTTTGTTTTTTTATATAGCAGATAAATTATTATTATTTTTATAAATAATAAAATAATAAATCTGCAGGGCCTGTGGGTGTGGTAAATGAAATGATTAAGTACGGGTCTAATAAATTACATCGAATGCTGAGAAATATGTTCCACAGAGCGATAAATGGACAAAAAATACCAGAGGAATGGTCAAAAGTTTATATAATATCTATATTTAAAAAGGGAGACCGCAGAAAATGCACAAACTATAGAGGCTTAAGCATAATATCGAGTATGGGACGTTTGTATGGAAAAATTATTAAAAATATCATGGAGGAAAATATAAAAGGAAAAATTGGAGAAGACCAAGCAGGCTTTACGGCCGGAAAATCATGTATAGACCACATATATACTATAAAACAAAAACAATGGAAAAAAAAAAACTGGCAAAGAATAGAGAAGTTCATCTAGCCTTCATAGACATAAGAAAGGCCTATGACTCAGTACCAAGACAAAGATTATGGAACGCAATGAAAGAAATAGGCATTGACAAAGAACTAATATACACAGTAAAAGCTCTTTACGAAAACAACTCAGTGAACGTAAAAATAGGACATAAAATAGGGAAGAGACTCCAAACATCAAAAGGTCTATTACAAGGATGCTCTACATCCCCAACACTATTCAAAATATACCTCGAACAAACATTAAAAAAATGGAAGCAAAAATGTAGTGGAATGGGAGTCCCAATACGAGAAGATTACTTATATACTCTAAGTTTCGTAGACGACCAAGTAATCATAGCGCAAGATGAGGAAGACCTCAGTTATATGGTAAGAAAACTGAAAGAAGAATACACTAAAGCAGGATTAGCAATAAACATTGATAAAACGGAATATCTAACAACAAAGGAGGGAAACGTGGAGAATCTAGAAGTCGATAACGAAACAATAATCAAAGGAACCGATAGATTTAAATATTTAGGAACCATTATTTCAAAAAACGCAACATCAGAAGAAGAGATTAAAGCTAGATTAGGACAAACGCGGACATGCATAAGACAATTAAATTCGATCCTGTAGGACAAGCACATTACAAAGAGAAACAAAACACGCATATACAAATCAATAATACAAAGCATAACGACATACGGGTCAGAAACATGGACGATCAATAAAAGAAATAAATCTAAAATTAACGCGGTGGAGATGGAGTATTGGAGAAGATGTTGTAGAGTGACACGTAAGAAGCAGAATGAACATCAAAGAGAACGCAATAAATACTATTGAAGAAAAACGATTAAAATAGTATGGACACATAAGACGGAGCGAAGATAATAGGTGGATAAAGAAAATAACGGAGTGGAGCCCTATAGGGAGAAGAAAAAGAGGAAGACCCAGACGATCGTGGAGAGACGATGTGGACGAGGCTATGGAGGACAGGGGTCTAACAGATGGAGACTGGGAAGATAGAAACGGATGGAATCAAAGGCTGAGAGAAGGAAATAGAAAATCCTTGATATATATATATATATATATATATATATATATATATATATATATATATATATATATATATATATATATATATATATATATCGGTATAGTACAAGGAGTAAAGGTTGATCCTGAAAATACAAATAAAATAAAAAAAAATACATATTACATTTAATAATGAACATCTTTACGAGCTTGGTCCAGTCAAAACTAAATTTGAAATTATTAATAGAGCTTATGTTCATCGCGAACAGTTTCCGATATGTATAGCCTATGCTATTACCATACACAAAAGTCAGGAGCTAAGTCTAAACAGTGCACTGATGGACATCGGTTCTTCAGTGTTCACACACGGTCAAGCATACGTAGCACTTTCGAGAGTGACAAGTCTGGGCGGATTACATCTAATTAATGTCCATTTCGGTAGTATCAAAGCTTAGGAGTCCGCAATCGATGAATATAATCGACTTAAAAGCACTTATCGTCCAGACTTGTCAAAAATTGTTACATCATACCCTTTGAAAAAAACCAATAGAGACAGGAAGTGGGCTTTAAGAAAATCCATAGCCGACGTACAAGAAATATTAAGCGAGAAGAAAAAAAAAGAGGACTTCCTACAAAAAGAAATGAGATTCCATCAAAAACATAAAATGTAAAAAAATGACATGTCTCGCAAGGCAGTTAACAAAAAGTTGTGAGATCTCATGTAAAATCAAGTCAGTTATTTTAGTTAGTATCTATGGAAGCACCTATTCAACAACTTTGTCATAAATTGTTATCTATTTAGTTACCTAACAATATTTATACTGACCGTATCAATGTTAGACATCTTTATTTCTATAATAAATATAATGACTTGGCAATCGCACGGCAACATAATCACATAAGAATAATCTACTATTTAAAATACTTTATCCTTAAGTGCACTGTTTAGACTTACTTTGCAATCGAAATAGTAGATTATTCTTATGTTGCGTGCGATTACCAAGTCATTATATTTATTATAGAAGTAAAGATGTCTAATATTGATACGGTCACTATAAATGTTGGTAGGTAACTAAATAGATAACAATTTATGACAAAGTTGTTGAATCGGTGCTTCCATAGATACTAACTAAAATAACTGACTTGGTTTTACATGAGATCTCACAACTTTTTGTGGTGGAAGGACTGCCTTGCGAGACTTGGCATTTTTTTACTTTTATGTTTTTGATGGGGTTTACTGTTTTCATCTAAATTGACATGAGTTTGTGTGATTACTGGGTTAGTGAAACTACTCACCCTTGAAATATTTAAATAATTAGTCGAAGATTGTTTCTATTATAATATATGTATATACAAAAACAAATAAAATAAAAATTAAAAAAGGAATTAGACAAGGCGACTTAACATCCCCAAAACCCCAAGCAAAGTATTTGAACAACGAGACTCAAGTTAACAGCCAAGAACTAATAATGGAAGGTGAAAGAATAGAAAAGATACAAACATTCATATATTTAGAACAAAAAATTCAAATATCAAAAAATAATTTAAACTATGACTTGGATAGAAGAATCTCGTTAGCTTGGTCTGCGGTCGGAAAGTTACAATCCACTTTTAAACTTTTAAATACAATAAAAGCCAAAGTGTTCAATTATAATGTACTGCCGGTATTAATATATGGTACTGAAATATGGGTTTTAAATAAGTGTATAATATATAATCTAGGTAACCCAAAGAGCAATGGAAAGGAGAATTCTAAATATTATACTCCAAGATCGTATTTCTAACATCGAGATACGAAGAAGATCAAAAATGACAGTTGTAATACAACGAATATGTATATTATGTTGGAGTTGGGCAGGATATATCGCAAGGATGAATGATACGCCGTTTGTTTGAATGGAGGCTTAGAGAACATAAAAGATGTAGAGGTAGACCACTGACAAGATGAACGGATGAGATAAAAAGATTACTGAGATACGATTGGTTGCAAAAAGCAAACAGAGCTGATTAGAAACAACTCGGAAAGGCTTACATTCGACTATGGATGGCATAAGCTAATGATGATGATATATATAGATAGATGTAGATAGATAGATAACGCCTAACTAATAAATTCGACTTGTAGCAACCAATAGAACCAGGCAGGCTTCCGGAAGGGTTACGGTACTATAGACCATCTCCAAACCTTACGCACATTGACTGAAAACACAACGGAGTACAATATACCTATTCACCTGGCTTTCATAGATTTCCAAAAGGCTTTTGCCTCCACAGAAATCCGACACATTCTAAAGACAATGGACAATGCCAGAATTGACCAAAGATTCACAGAAATTGTCAAAACCATATACGAACACGCAACGATATACGTCAAAATCAACGGCAATTTAACAACAAATCTGATCAACATCAAAAGAGAGGTGAATCAGGGCGATACCATCTCAACTAAGCTATTCACACTTGTTCTAGAAGATGTATTCAAGAAATTAATATGGCAAAACAAGGGCATCCAAATAGATGGTTTATTCCAGTCATATGTTTTCAGGCGATACCTATGAATTGGCCGGAATGATAAAGGAACTAAAAAACGTATCAAAACAAGGGGGCTTGGAAATAAACATTCAGAAAATTAAATTTATGGGCACTGACAATATCGAGGTTAAAATAGAAAACCAGCAGAGAAAGAAAATCATAGAGCAGAAGTGAACAGAAGAGTGGCGCTAACCTGGGCTGCTGGAAAACTGGCTTACGTTCTAAAAATTGTTCATTGATACTTTGTTGTAATTTTCTTGCGACAATTCTTGACTATTTAATGTAACTGTGATGGTTGTGTCATCAGCAGACAAACGTTTGACCTTGAATATCTTGACTCGCTGAGACGAGATTCTATGAGACTTTTGAGCTAACTTTTAGAATGTCAAAACAAACATTTGTACAAATTTTTAGCTTTCTAACTTTCATTCCAAGGTTGAATCCCTATTTGACTGGACGATACGGTAAACAAACAATTTTTGTTTTTAAGATTTGCTTGTTCTTTCTAGGCTAAGCTAGAAACTTATTAATATGTCCTCGCATTTTGATAAGCCTTTTAGTTAAAGATCTGATCATTTTAAAGGGCTTCCTTACTGTATATTTAAATTTAGTTATCCCAGTTGTCTGATACTATAGAATCAGAATTTTCGATTTTTCTTAGTTAGTTTTTTAGTAAATTTTTGGTGATTTATATTGACATATTAACAGGGGGATCGCTTGTTTGTTGTTTTTACACGATTTTTGTGTTCCGTACGGAACACTTATAAGATGACTTCGGTGTCTGTCCCTCTATCTGTCTGTCCGTCTGTCTATCATACTCGATTTTCTCCGAAACTATTTGTCATAGAAAGTTGAAATTTGGTAATAATATAGGAATTAATGGCCTAAATTTTGACTTAAGGGGGGTGAAATCGAAAGTGAAAAAAATTTTTTTTTTACTAGGTCATCGAGTGTGGTGTCAAATGATTTCTTTGTATTATTTTTAAAAAATCGCGAAAAATCGCTGTCCCCCGCCTTATCTCGAAAAGTACTTACCAAAAAATTTTAAAAAAATTCTGGAATATTCCCCACGGGGTGTAGATTGAACGAAAATTATCATATATCATTTATATATATATATATATATATATATATATATATATATATATATATATATATATATATATATATATATATATATATATACAGGGTTACAGGGAATGTCGTCCTAGATAATTAGGGACGTTATAGTTTAGGTCGTTTCTGACCGATTTGATTCTATGACATGATGTCCTAAACTTAACCGTTTTCGAGATATTGAAGTTTAAAGATTTTCTAAAAAAAAACATGTTTTTCTTGCTTTTATATCGATTTTTTTTTATTAGAGGTTCTCGAGTGCGATTTTTTGGTTATTTTTAGTTAGTCTGTATGTCAAGTATCAAAAATCTTCAAAAAAATTTGAACTAGTTACTAACAGTTTCAAATGGCGGCTTGTTAATGTTTCTAAATTACCAATTTTTACCAAGTGTTTCCTACTTTAAATCAATAATCAAAGAGAAAAAAAAATGTATGGAAGTTATTCTGCAAATTATTTTAAAAACTTTTACGTCTTTTTAGCTATCAAAAAAGGTATAATACTAGGAGTTTAATAGGAAAACTGTACACAAAATGACACCTAAATCGGGCTCGGGTAGCAAAAGGTAAATTTTTAGTTCTAGGTGAAAATACGAAAAATACACAAATAAAACAAAAAACCTTGCAATTTAATATTTTTTATTAATTATAAACTCATGTTCTATATGGTCGCCTCTATTTCTAACACAAATTCTCATTCTTTTTCTTAAATTACTTTTCGCAACGCTGGTTGTGAGGTGCCGCCTCATTTCGCCAGCCGCATCAATTATTTTTTGTCTTAGGACATCCACGTTTTCGATAGGAGTCATCTGGTCGTATACGAGACTTTTCATGTGACCCCATACATAAAAATCCATCGGTGTTAGGTCTGGGCTTCTCGCCGGCCAAGGTATGGGTCCGCCTCTTCCAATCCATTTGTTGGGATAATTGTCTTGAGCCATGCACGAACACTTCCTCTGTAGTGAGCTGGGCAGACATCGTGTTGAAAGTACATGTTTTGTCTCAAACCAATAGGTAGGTCTTCCATCAAATTAGGTAAATCGTTCCGCAAAAAATTGTCGTATTCCTCGCCATTCAAATTATCTGGCAGGAAGAATGGCCCAACCAAATAATTTGAAATTATACCCATTCACACATTTAAGCTGAATCTTGTTTGTGATCCTTTCGTTCTTTTTTTGTTTGGGTTGCCTTCCTCTTTAGAAGCCCAATAGTGGGCATTGTGGTAGTTTGTAAGACCGTCTTTGTCGAATTTCGACTCGTCAGTCCATAATATTTTCTTAGAAAAAGATGCATCTTCGACATCGGTATTGAGCATAAACCTGCAGAATTCTAATCGTCGCAACGGATCCCCTTCTTCAATAACTTGCACGGGCGTATAGTGGTAAGGGTGTTGCCCAACAGTATGCATTACAAACCAGGCCTTCCACTGCGAAATACCAAGCTGTTGTGCGACAACATTTGTAGATGTGGTTGGGTCCACCTCAAAGAGACGTCGTATTTCGTTTTCTTCGTCTTCGTCAAAGATACGTGGTCGTCCCATGTCAGTTCTCCGTCTTTGTACGGAACCAGTTTCTCGTAGTCTTCGATAAGTTCCATCAAATACGCTAACATCAGGTACACGACGAGTAGGATATCGCAGTATGTATTCATCACGTGCACGCGACGACACTCCTTCGCAAAATCCGTAACACATTAGGATGTCAGCATAGTCCTCGTTGGTATACGTTACCATATTCACAAGCAGAGATCAAAATCCAGTTACGAGCCAATTCACACAGTCAGAAGATGAAACACAGATATTTTTGAACAGCACGGTATAGCACATCTACCACGGACGAATCGCATGAGCAGACTAAAAATCATTCAATAATGTTTAGTGAACAGAAAATGTCACTCGCACAGAGAGTACCCCGACCGGAAAAAAATGCTTACCCAACCCTTTTTATTGTTTGAAGGTATAGGTAGTAAACCGGTAATTGGTAGTATCTAAATTCTATTATTATGTTACTCTACATTTGAGCCTATTGAAATCTCATTTTCTTAGAATTTTCAATAGATCCAGTAGATATTATACCGTTTTAGATAGCTAAAAAGACGTAAAAGTTTTTAAAATAATTTGCAGAATAACTTCCATACATTTTTTTTTCTCTTTATTGATTTAAAGTAGGAAAGACTTGGTAAAAATTCGTAATTAAGAAACATTAACAAGCCGCCATTTGAAACTGTTAGTAACTAGTTCAAATTTTTTTGATGATTTTTGATACTTGACATACAGACTAACTAAAAATAACTAAAAAATCGCACTCGAGAACCTCTAATACAAAAAATCGATATAAAAGCAAAAAAAACATGTTTTTTTTTTTTAAAAATCTTTAAACTTCAATATCTCGAAAACGGTTAAGTTTAGGACATCATGTCTAGAGTCAAATCGGTCAGAAACGACCTAAAACTATAACGTCCTTAATTATCTAGGACGACTTTCCCTGTATTCCTGTATATATATATATATATATATATATATATATATATATATATATATATATATATATATATATATATATATATATATATATATATATATATATATATATATATATATATATATATATATATATATATATATATATATATATATATATATATATATATATATATATATAGTTTTGATACGTTTTTTAGTTCCTTTATCGTTCCGGCCAATTCATAGGTATCGCCTGAAAACATATGACTGGAATAAACCATCTGTTTGGATGCCCTTGTTTTGCCATATTAATTTCTTGAATACATCTTCTAGAACAAGTGTGAATAGCTTAGTTGAGATGGTATCGCAATGATTCATCTCTCTTTTGATGTTGATCAGATTTGTTGTTAAATTGCCGTTGATTTTGACGTATATCGTTGCGTGTTCGTATATGGTTTTGACAATTTCTGTGAATCTGTGGTCAATTCTGGCATTGTCCATTGTCTTTAGAATGTATCGGATTTCTGTGGAGGCAAAAGCCTTTTGGAAATCTATGAAAAGCCAGGTGAATAGGTATATTGTACTCCGTTGTGTTTTCAGTCAATGTGCGTAAGGTTTGGCGGTGGTCTATAGTACTGTAACCCTTCCGGAAGCCTGCCTGGTCTATTGGTTGCTACAAGTCGAATTTATTAGTTAGGCGTTATCTATCTATCTACATCTATCTATATATATCATCATCATTAGCTTATGCCATCCATAGTCGAATGTAAGCCTTTCCGAGTTGTTTCTAATTAGCTCTGTTTGCTTTTTGCAACCAATCGTATCTCAGTAATCTTTTTATCTCATCCGTTCATCTTGTCAGTGGTCTACCTCTACATCTTTTATGTTCTCTAAGCCTCCATTCAAACAAACGGCGTATCATTCATCCTTGCGATATATCCTGCCCAACTCCAACATAATATACATATTCGTTGTATTACAACTGTCATTTTTGATCTTCTTCGTATCTCGATGTTAGAAATACGATCTTGGAGTATAATATTTAGCATTCTCCTTTCCATTGCTCTTTGGGTTACCTAGATTATATATTATACACTTATTTGAAAACCCATATTTCAGTATCATATATTAATACCGGCAGTACATATTAATTGAACTTTGGCTTTTATTGTATTTAAAAGTTTAAAAGTGGATTGTAACCTTCCGACCGCAGACCAAGCTAACGAGATTCTTCTATCCAAGTCAGCGTTTAAATTAATTTTTGATATTTGAATTTTTTGTTCTAAATATATGAATGTTTGTATCTTTTCTATTCTTTCACCTTCCATTAATAGTTCTTGGCTGTTAACTTGAGTCTCGTTGTTCAAATACTTTGCTTGGGGTTTTGGGGATGTTAAGTCGCCTTGTCTAATTCCTTTTTTAATTTTTATTTTATTTGTTTTTGTATATACATATATTATAATAGAAACAATCTTCGAATAATTATTTAAATATTTCAAGGGTGAGTAGTTTCACTAACCCAGTAATCACACAAACTCATGTCAATTTAGATGAAAACAGTAAACCCCATCAAAAACATAAAAGTAAAAAAATGCCAAGTCTCGCAAGGCAGTCCTTCCACCACAAAAAGTTGTGAGATCTCATGTAAAACCAAGTCAGTTATTTTAGTTAGTATCTATGGAAGCACCGATTCAACAACTTTGTCATAAATTATTATCTATTTAGTTACCTACAAACATTTATAGTGACCGTATCAATATTAGACATCTTTACTTCTATAATAAATATAATGACTTGGTAATCGCACGCAATATGGAAATAATCTACTATTTCGATTGCTAAATAAGTCTAAACAGTGCACTTAAGGATAAAGTATTTTAAATAGTAGAATATTCTTATGTGATTATGTTGCCGTGCGATTGCCAAGTCATTATATTTATTATAGAAATAAAGATGTCTAACATTGATACGGTCACTACAAATATTGGCAGGTAACTAAATAGATAACAATTTATGACAAAGTTGTTGAATAGGTGTTTCCATAGATACTAACTAAAATAACTGACTTGATTTTACATGAGATCTCACAACTTTTTGTGGACTGCCTTGCGAGACTTGTCATTTTTTTACATTTTATGTTTTTGATGGAATCTCATTTCTTTTTGTAGGTAGTCCTCTTTTTTTTTTCTTTTCGCTTAATATTTCTTGTATGTCGGCTATGGATTTTCTTAAAGCCCACTTCCTGTCTCTATTGGTTTTTTTCAAAGGGTATGATGTAACAATTTTTGACAAGTCTGGACGATAAGTGCTTTTAAGTCTATTATATTCAACGATTGCGGACTCCTGAGCTTTGATACTACCGAAGTGGACATTAATTAGATGTAATCCGCCCAGACTTGTCACTCTCGAAAGTGCTACGTATGCTTGACCGTGTGTGAACACTGAAGAACCGATGTCCATCAGTGCACTGTTTAGACTTAGCTCCTGACTTTTGTGTATGGTAATAGCATAGGCTATACATATCGGAAACTGTTCGCGGTGAACATAAGCTCTATTAATAATTTCAAATTTAGTTATGACTGGACCAAGCTCGTAAAGATGTTCATTATTAAATGTAATATGTATTTTTAGTGTTCCATGTAGTTTTGAAAGTTAAATTTTGACTTAAGGGGTTAGTTTTGGGGGGTGAAATCGGAAGTGAAAAAAAATTTTTTTTACTAGGTAATCGAGTGTGGTGTCAAATGAAAGCTTGTGAAAACGCGAGTAAAAATATATATATAATGTAATACTTGCGCGCACTTTTCTTTGTATTATTTTAAAAATATCGCGAAAAATCGCTGTCCATCCGCCTTATCTCGAAAAGTACTTATCAAAAAATTTCGAAAAAATTCTGGAATATTCTCCACGGGGTATAGATTGAACGAAAATTATCACGAGTGCATTACCTTTAATAACTTATCTGGTATATAAAAAAAAACAAAAATTTCAAGGTCATCAGATTTCAGTAAAGATTGGAAACAAACCTTGTTGAAAACTCATTTGGGGTGTGTTTTGTTAAGTCACTGATCATTTTATACCTCTGTAACAAAATTTTTTATTTGAAAAGCAATCAGCGTACGGAACACTAATTGCGCAAGTTCAACTTGTACTTGACCGGTTATTTTTTATTTTATTTGTATTTTCAGGATCAACCTTTATTCCTTGTACTATACCGATATATATATATATATATATATATATATATATATATATATATATATATATATATATATATATATATATATATATATATATATATATATATATATATATATATATATATATATATATATATATATATATATATATATATATCAAGGATTTTCTACTTCCTTCTCTCAGCCTTTGATTCCATCCGTTTCTATCTTCCCAGTCTCCATCTGTTAGACCCCTGTCCTCCATAGCCTCGTCCACATCGTCTCTCCACGATCGTCTGGGTCTTCCTCTTTTTCTTCTCCCTATAGGGCTCCACTCCGTTATTTTCTTTATCCACCTATTATCTTCGCTCCGTCTTATGTGTCCATACTATTTTAATCGTTTTTCTTCAATGGTATTTATTGCGTTCTCTTTGATGTTCATTCTGCTTCTTACGTGTCACTCTACAACATCTTCTCCAATACTCCATCTCCACCGCGTTAATTTTAGATTTATTTCTTTTGTTGATCGTCCATGTTTCTGACCCGTATGTCATTATGCTTTGTATTATTGATTTGTATATGCGTGTTTTGTTTCTCTTTGTAATGTGCTTGTCCCACAGATATGGAATTTAATTGTCTTATGCATGTCCGCGTTTGTCCTAATCTAGCTTTAATCTCTTCTTCTGATGTTGCGTTTTTTGAAATGATGGTTCCTAAATATTTAAATCTATCGGTTCCTTTGATTATTGTTTCGTTATCGACTTCTAGATTCTCCACGTTTCCCTCCTTTGTTGTTAGATATTCCGTTTTATCAAAGTTTATTGCTAATCCTGCTTTAGTGTATTCTTCTTTCAGTTTTCTTACCATATAACTGAGGTCTTCCTCATCTTGCGCTACGATTACTTGTCGTCTGCGAAACTTAGAGTATATAAGTAATCTTCTCGTATTGGGACTCCCATTCCACTACATTTTTGCTTCCATTTTTTTAATGTTTGTTCGAGGTATATTTTGAATAGTGTTGGATGGATTTTCTTAAAGACCACTTCCTGTCTCTATTGGTTTTTTTCAAAGGGTATGATGTAACAATTTTTGACAAGTCTGGACGATAAGTGCTTTTAAGTCGATTATATTCAACGATTGCGGACTCCTGAGCTTTGATACTACTGAAGTGGACATTAATTAGATGTAATCCGCCCAGACTTGTCACTCTCGAAAGTGCTACGTATGCTTGACCGTGTGTGAACACTGAAGAACCGATGTCCATCAGTGCACTGTTTAGACTTAGCTCCTGACTTTTGTGTATGGTAATAGCATAGGCTATACATATCGGAAACTGTTCGCGATGAACATAAGCTCTATTAATAATTTCAAATTTAGTTTTGACAGGACCAAGCTCGTAAAGATGTTCATTATTAAATGTAATATGTATTTTTTTTTATTTTATTTATATTTTCAGGATCAACCTTTACTCCTTGTACTATACCGATAGAACCGTTGACTAAGCCAAGACTCACGTCAATATTTCGTCTTAACATGACTTTTGCTCCTATTTTAATAACTATATTCTCTTCTAGCCCTGCTGTCATGGAAGCATCATCTTCATACTTTTTATAATTAAAATATACTTAAAGTATTCACTTAACAATTTTTTAATTACACGAAGTAGGTAAGTATTATCAAACGAATATATTTGATAAATGAAAAATATTATTAAATATAATAATACAAATTAATCATAATTATGGATTTTTTAGTGATTAATTAACTTTATATAACGTATTATTTACCTGGACTTACGGTTGACCTTGCATTATGCTATGTATGGCTGAGTGCTGCGCGCTCTCCGCGCTCTATCTCAAAAACGGTTTAGCGTATAAAAAAATATTTAGGACAAAATTTGTAGAGAATTTTATGCTCTACAATTTTCATAATAAATGTAAATATCATTGAAATCATAGGAAGCGAGATATTTGAGAAAAACCGATATTTGTGACCTTTGACCTTGAATACCTCAAGACGCGGACACGAAATTTTATGAGACTTTTGAGACAACTTTTAGAATGCCAAAATAAAGGTTTATACAAGTTTACAGCTTATTATCTTTCATTCCGAGGTTGACCCTCTTTTTTGGCTTAAGTGACTGTACAATTTAGAAAACGGGGCTGAAATTTCGGAATGTTTCAGTTTTTTCTTCCGTTATAGGCTAAATACTAACTAAATTCAAAATTTGAAGTTTGTGTGTCTGCTAAAAGTACCTTAGAATTTTGATGATCGGTAAGTGTGTCAGTGACAAAATTAAAGAACTTCGACTGGCGATACTTCGTAAACTATAAGGTATAAATAGTAGGTAATTTAGGAATATAGCTAGTATAGTATGTCCTCTTGGTCACTGAAAATTCAGGCTTCTAGCTTTATCCACAACGAAGCTACAGGGAGGTCGTGAGTGTCTTCGAGAAAAGGATGGTACGGCTGTGCTTTCTGCTCGACTTGGCGGGGGGACTGCCGTGCCCCCAGATATAAATTACCAAACATTTTTTTTTATTTAGAAATGTTTCCGATTTTAAGCTGATGTACCTTTATCTGCATTTTTGTTTCTCTTTTTGTCCTTTTGCAAAAGATAAATTAACAAGTTAGACTGGAATCATCAAAATTCTGACAGCTTATGGTCAAATACTACTACTAAAGATGTCTATAGGTTTTAAACCTGACAGAACCACAAACGACCACTTAATATTGTTATCTCAATTAAGCCTCTAATATTTTATAGGAATTAAAAAATGAAGTCCAAAAGTTCATTTTGTTAAAGGTGAGAGGTGCCATTTCACCAAAAATATTCCAGCCTTGAAAATAATTTCCAGTGTGGAAGCGTCACTTAGAAAACTCCCACCTGACCAGGCTGTCGTAATTCGGTCTGAAACAGCCACATTATAAAACGCATCCAAGCATCAAAACCAAACCTCACAGCTGAAGAAAGAAGTGCTTTAAACGAACTTAGCAACAATCAGACAATACTTATCGTTCACCTGATAAGGAAAATGTAACAGTAATGATATACAAGGATAAATATGTGGAGAACATCAATGAACAATTAAGTAAAAATAACCACAGGTTTATTCAAAACGCCCCAACCAGTAAAATCGAGAGACGAGTGACAAACTTAATCATCATGGTCCAGTCGTTAATACAATCGATTACCTAACATAAAAATTGATAGGTAAAACAAATTCAAATATTCCAGAAGAGCAAGAAGTCTCAATCTGAATCTCATAGACCCACATCGACCGTCTATTTATGAATATAGGCCGCTCTCATTGTACCCCATCTGTTTCTACCTTGTGCTTCTCTCGTCTAGTGCAGCCCTGCAGTCAGTTTGAGATCGTTTATCCAACGTGTTGGTGGGCGTTCCTCTTTTCTTTTCCCACTACAAGGTCTCGAGTGAAGGATGATGTTCCATCTAGCATCACCACATCTTGCTATATGTCCTGCATAATTCCACTTTGGAGTGGTGATTGTTTGAAATGATGCAAAAAATAAGCAGGAAGTACTGGATTTTCATTCCAGAAAACTTGAAAAGGTAATTTTAAAGATTTATCGGGATATCGCAAATAGACATAATAAGATTATATATACTTACGTTAAGTGTCCTTTTCCGAATATAGGGACAGCGTCAAATAAAGCAATATCTGCATTATACTCATCAAAGTTAATACTGGTGGTTCCTGGTATGGATAAATTAGCACACAGCGAGAAAAGCTCTTTCGTGTAATTAAAATCAATGTTGTTTCTATGTACCACCAGTTGATCGAATCCACTAATTCTTACTTTATCCATTGTAAAGTCGCCTTCTCTAGAATAAGTCATGACATGATTAAGTTAAAAATACAATAATAAAAACACATGACTAAATGAAAAATACCGTAATAAAAACAATTAAGAAAAATTAAACAAGACGACAAAACAAGCATCTTTTTTTTTATCGTCGTGTCCACAATGATATTTTAAAATGATAATGCACAGGGTTATTGAGTATACTCGTAAATGAATAACTACCCTAACATGTGAAAAACTTTACACAAGCGAAGACTCCCGCACCAATCAAATTCCCGACATCATTATAGAATCTAATAAACCAGATATGGTAAAAAGCGAAGTTGAAGGAGTCATCAGGAAAATGAAACCATTTAACTCTCCAGGTCCTGACGGAATTGCCTCAGAAATAATATAAGCCACGGGAGAGCTGGGCATCGAAGTGATCCACAAATTATGTAACAAAATCGGGCATACTCAACAATGACCAAGAGACTGGACAAGAAGTTCTATAAAAACTCTCCATAAAAAAGGATCTCTTACAAATTGTGACAACTATCGCACAATAAGTTTAATTTCTTATGCCAATAAAGTCCTCCTGCAAATTATTAATGATCATTTAGAAATGCACATTCAATGACAAATTCCACCAGAGCAAGCTGGCTTTACAAGAGGTCGGGGAATCAGAGATCAACTATTAAACGCGAAATAATTGAAAAAGCACGTGAATTTGACAACTCTCTCTATTTATGCTTTTTAGACTATCGAAAAGCGTTTGATAAGGTAAGCTGAGCAGAGCTCTGGTTAGTACTACTGAGAGAGTTTCTATCTATCTTACAAGTCTAATTAAAAATGTGTGCACCAGTACTAAGTGTCATGCTATTGCTAATGATATAAAATCTGAGGAATTTCAATCTCACTGTGTTGTAAGACAAGGTTGCATCCTAACTCGCAAACTTTTCAATATATATTGCGAATATATCATGCGAAGGGCATTGGATTATTGGCCAGGAGAGATATCAATCAACGGTAAAGTGATTAGTAATTTGAGATTTGCAGATGACACGGTTCTTCTGGCTGGGAGCGAAGAGGAATTACAAATACTTAAGAGGGTAGAAAAAGAAAGCGTAGAACTCGGACTTGAACTGAATATAAATAACACGTAAACTGAAAAGTTTATGGTCTAGCTACTTAAAACACTTTTTTTTTTTTTTGCAGAATTTGGCTTTATTCATCAATACACTCTCCTTCAAAAGCGATACAGTCAGTCCAACGTTTTTCTAACATTTTTGTACGTTTTTTGTAGAAAGATTTGTATTTGCCTTCAAAATAGACCTCAGTTTCGGCGATAACTTCTTCATTGGAGCCAAATCTGTTTCCCGCGAGCATTTTTTTGAGGTCTGTGAATAGATAATAGTTGCTGGGGGCCAAATCTGGAGAATATAGTGGATGGGGAAGCAATTTAAACTTCAATTCATGAAATTTTGCCATTGTAACCGTTGACTTGAGACACGGTGCATTGTCTTGATGAAAGAGTACTTTTTTATTGTTCATTTGGGGCCATTTCTTTGCGATTTCTGCTTTTAAACGCTACACTAACTTTATATAATATTCGCTATTGATGGTTTTTCCCTTCTCAGGGATGGAAATTATTCTATGTGCATCCCAAAATACAGAGGCCAAAACCTTCCCAGACTACTGTTGTCTTTGGTTGCTTCGGTAGGCTTTCACCGGCTGCTGTCCACTCAGGTGACTGTCGATTTGATTCCGGTGTGTAGTGGTGGATCCATGTTTCATTCATTGTCACATATCACATGAAAAAATCCTTTTTATTGAGCTCCAAACAGCGCTCAGAATCATCAACACGTTGTTGGTCCACTGTGAGTTCGAACAGAGCTTTCTCATGCCCAAATGTTTATGCAAAATATGACCAACACGTTCTTTTGATATCTTTAGGGTGTCAGCTATCTCATGTAATTTTACTTTACGGTCATCCAAAACAATTTTGTGGATTTTTTTTTATGTTTTCCGGTGTAACCACCTCATTTGGGCGTCCAGAGCGTTCAGCATCATTTGTGTCTGTACGATCTTGTTTAAATTCAGCATCCAGTAAATGATGAGTGATTTTCCAGGAGTAGAATTCCTGTAACACTTATCAAGCCATTGCTTTGGTTGAACAATGTTTTTTTTTCCATCAAAAAACACTATTTAATTAACACACGAAATTCAATTTTTTCCATTGTTTTGAAAATATCAAAAGTAACGTCACTAAAACCACTGTAACTTGTAAACTAATCGTCGAAATGTCATAAAATTTTGACACGTAGAAAATGGCGTCTAAGAGAAAATAGGACAATAGTTTCGGATTTACTAAAGGCTAAATAAAACCACAGTGCGTTATATGCGAACGATGCCTCGAAGCCAGCGAAATTAAAACGCCACTTAGAAACCGTCCGTTCTAATTTCTCTGTCCGACCTCCAGAATCCTTTGAAGGAAAATTAGAGAATCTGAGAGAAATGAAACTAGGGCCTAGTGGTACAAGATTTGCGTCATCGGAGAAAACATTAGTAGCGTCGTTTGAGATATCGAAATTGATAGCGCAATCAATAAAGCTTCACACAATAGGAGAAACACTTGTGAAACCTTGTTTGATCAAAGCTGTGAAAGAAGTTTTTGGGTTAAAAGCCAAAAAAAAAAATACAAGAAATACCTCTATCGAACAACACGGTAAAAGCTCGAATTGAACTAATGTCAAATAATATCGAGGAGCAACTTGTTTCAAGAATTAAAGAATCGCCATGCTTCGCTTTGCAGTGTGATGAATCGACTGACATTTCTAATTGTTGTCAGTTACTAGTGTTTGTCCTCCTTTTTGATGACGACAACATAATTAAAGAAGAATTATTAATTTAGCGGGAACTGGAAACGACATCAAAAGGTGTCAACGTCATGAACATAATAGCTGAATATTTTCAGAAACATAACATTATGTGGGAAAAGCTTGTCGGTTTCTGTGCAGATGGCGCTCCAGTCTAGCGATGTTAATAAAATAGAAGAATCCTTCGGCATTAACAACGCATTGTATCATATATCGCCAGGCGTTAGCTTCCAAGATTCTTCCTGAATGCCTTAATAATACAATGCAATTGGCCATAAAAGTGGTAGATGTTATCAAAAGTAGCGTCTTATATACACGCCTTTTTAAAAAACTGTGCCCTGAAATGGATTCCGACCACGAACCCCTTCTCTTTCATTCTCTTTCACACAGAAGTTCGTTGGCTGTCGAAAGGTAACATGATGGGAAGATTATACGAACTCACAGGAGAGGTTGAGTTGTTCCTAGGTGAGAAAAAATGAAAGACTTATTATAGCACTTTCCTGAACTGACATCTCAGCTGCAGTTGGCTTATCTTGTGGATATTTTCACACACTTGAATAAGTTGAACTTGCAATTGCAAGGTTCCGGAAACAGACATTTAGAAGGCGTTGCAAATATATTTTTCTTTGAAGAGAAACTTCGTGCCTTTAACTAGGAACAAAAATTTAAACAACTGTTTAAGATCACCACTTATGTTTATTATATTATTGGTGACAATTGTTTCGACATACTGTATTTTTTTCTGGAGCAAGATGTAAATTAACTACAAAGTATGTTACAGAATATATAATTTACCTAGTAGTTACAAGTACTAAATTCATTACCAATATTTACCTTAATACTTAGAACAAGTTCAATAAAGGAGACCCTCCCCCATCTAATTGATCGTTGAGTAATAAACCTGAGGATTTTTTCTGGTTAATTTCTACCTGTTCTAAACAATTTAGTAATTTTCCTTTCTTTCCATTATGCAAAATTCTGAAATGTTCAATGAACATATGATTTTCAACTGTTAAATGTTTAGCGTAATGAGATCTGTTATTTTTCATTCTATAGCTTTGTTTATGTTTGTCCTATATAGGTTTTATTGAAACTGCCACAGCATAATTCGTACACCCCCGTTTTATTTTCTTTTTTTGTTTTTTTTTTATTATTTTTAATATGTTCTTTTATTTTCTTTTTTGTTTTACTTTTATTATTTTTAATAGGTCGTTTTATTATATTTTTTTATTTTACTTTTATTATTTATTTTTAATATGTCGGGGGTGTAAGAATTATGCTGCGGCACTTGCAATAAAACCTATATAGAACAGCAGGTAGATCTTTTCATAAAAGAATAAAGGAACATAAACAAAGCTATAGAATGGAAAATAACAGATCTCATTACGCTAAACAATTATCAGATGAAAATCATACGGTTAATGAATATTTCAGAATTTTGCATAATGGAAATGTTAATGAATTTAGTACTCGTAACTAGCAAAATATATATTCTGTAACATACTTTGTAGTTAATTTACATCTTGCTCCAAAAGAAGACACAGTGTGTCGAAATAATTGTCAGCAATAATATAATAAACCTAAGTGGTGATCTTAAACAGTTGTTTAAATTTTTATTCCTAGTTATTATGGATCTCCATCAAGTAACGGCTAAGTCAGTGCAGTATTCGTGCCTTTATTTGCAAACTTGCAATTATGGACATTAAAAGAACTTGTTGATGATAAAAAGTATGACACGATTAGGGCAAACATACAAGAAAACATCGAGAGTCATCTGCAATTGTTGGCTGATGAATTCAATCATTACTTCCCAGAATATAATAAAACAGAAGCTAAAGTTGACCAAAAACTGATTCGCATTTCTTTTAGCACTATTGCTGGAGAAATTGTAGAAGAAATCCAGGAAGAGCTCATTCAATTCCAAAATAATAGAAACTGTAAGGGCGCATTTTAATCTGAATCGCAATTTCATATACTAAAATTCGAGAAATCGCCTTGCGCTATCTTATGCTTTTCTCCACAACTTATTTATGCGAACAAGGGTTTTCTGCTTTGCTGGTAATTAAAAACCAGGAATCGATTGAAAGTAAGTGATGATATGTGTGTAGCTGTGAGCAATAATATTAGCTCCAGGATTACCGAACTCGTACAGAAGATCCAAGCTCAAAAATCACATTAATGCAAACTGAATTTAATTTTCTACTAAAAATGTTATGTTTTCTATTATAATAGTACTGTTAATGCATGTTAATTTTGAGTTTAACGAATATGTTAAAAGTTTTGATTAAAGTTTATTTTTAGATTAACACAGTTTATTTTTCTTGAACCTTGTGGTCTCTGTTAACGAGAAAGAAGTCAAAGTGGTCCGTGGTCAAAAAAGGCTGAGAACCACTGCTTTAGAAGATTAGAAGAGTTTGTCAGAAGTCATCGATGAAATCAGGAAAAACAACCGAAAACGTCGCCTCATTCATCATGATAATTCCAGCTCTCACACAGCACGTCAAACAATTAATTATTTGACGGAGAAAAAAACACCGGCTCATTATTCGTATTTACCTGATTTATAGCCTAACGACTTCTTTTTAGTGTTCCGTACGGAACACTTATAAGATCACTTCGGTGTCTGTCTGTCTGTCTGTCTGTCACACCCGATTTTCTCCGAAACTATTTGACATAGAGAGGTGAAATTTGGTAATAATATAGGAATTGATGGCCTCATCAGAGTCATGTAGTTTTGAGAATTAAATTTTGACTTAAGGGGTTAGTTTTGGGGGGTGAAGTCGGAAGTGAAAAAAAATTTTTTTTACTAGGTCATCGAGTGTGATGTCAAATGAAAGCTTGTGAAAACACGAGTAAAAAATGTATATATAATATTATACTTGCGCGCACTTTTCTTTGTATTATTTTTAAAAATTCGCGAAAAATCGCTGTCCCGGGCCTTATCTCGAAAAGTAGTTATCAAAAAATTTCCAAAAAATTCTGGAATATTCTCCACTGGGTGTAGATTGAAAGAAAATTATTACGAGTGCATTACCTTTAATAATTTATATGGTACATAAAAAAAAAAAAAATTTCAAGGTCATCAGATTTCAGTAAAGATTGGAAACAAACTTTGTTGAAAACTCATTTAGGGTGTGTTTTGTGAAGTCACTGATTATTTTATATCAACGTAACATAAATTTTGACTTAAGGGGTTCGTTTTGAGGGGTGAAATCGGAAGTGAAAAAAATTTTTACTAGGTCATCGAGTGTGGTGTCAAATGAAAGCTTGTGAAAACACGAGTAAAAAATATATATATAATGTAATACTTGCGCACACTTTTCTTCGTATGACTTTTAAAAAATCGCTGTCCCCTACCTTATCTCGAAAAGTACTTATCAAAAAATTTTGAAAAAATTCTGGATTATTCTCCACGGGGTATAGATTGAACGAAAATTATCACGAGTGCATTACCTTTAATAATTTATTTGGTATTTAAAAAAAAAAACAAAATTTCAAGGTCACCAGTTTTCAGTAAAGATTGGAAAAAAAACTTTCTTGAAAACTCATTTGGGGTGTGTTTTGTGAAGTCACTGATCATTTTATACCACCCTAACAAAAATTTTTATTCTAAAAACAATCTACGTACGGAACACTAATTGTGCAAGTTCAACTTGCACTTGACCGGTTTTTTGTTCTCTAATATCAAAAAAAAGTGCGTGGACAGCGATTTTCATCACCTCAAGAAGCTGTTCTAAGACTATGTTTTTGAGGTATCAACTTCAGAGTAAAAAAAAATGTTTCGAGAATTGGTTTAAACGTATGCAAAAGTATATAAATCTTAAAAGCACTATCCACTATCTTCCTCTCCCCCGATTCTTCAACCTGGCTACTCAATTGATTATAACATATTTATTTATCATTAAATACACTATTCTTTGTATAAATGTATTGATACTGATAAAAAAAATCTTCTTACATTGTTTTGTTTTTTTCCATATGGTTTGAATAATTTTTCAATAGATCTATATGTCCTACGTGCTGTATTGACAGTTCAACACCCATAACTATCAACTGTATAAAATCTAAAATTGAAAAAATTAAAACGTACATTTTAATGATTCATGGTAGACTTAAAGAAAAAGTAAAGAACTTTCAATTTTAATATTCACCCATCTATTTCATACAATGCTTACTGATATTCTGAAGATCACTGCTAATTAAAAACAAGAACAATAATGTCACAGTGAGGAATAGTTTTAAATAAATCTATAATATATATAAAATGCAACGTCTCTCTGTCTGTCTGTCTGTCTGTCTGCCTGTCTGTCCGTTAGTGCGCTTATCACTGGAGAACCACTTATCCGATTTACGTACTTTTTTTTTTAAAACATACATATATTCTCTGGCCAGGTTATGGGCTATATTTTATTACGATAGGTAGCATAAGGAATGAGCAGTGACGTAAAATAGTGAGTGAAGTCGGAAAAAAATTTGCCGCTAGCGCGTTCCTTTGCAATACACAGCCTAAACCATTAATTATGGAACAATATTATGTGGCAGAGAATATCTATAATTTATAATCTACAATATATATATATATAAAATGCAATGTCTCTCTGCCTGTCTGTCTGTCCATTAGTGCGTTTATCACTAGAGAACCATTTATCCGATTTACGTGTCTTTTTTTAAATTCATACATATATTCTTTGGTCAGGTTATATAATAATAATAAAAATCTATATCTATAATATATATAAAATGCAACTTTTCTCTGTCTGTCTGTCTGTCCGTTAGTGCGCTTATCCCTCGAGAACCACTTATCCGATTTACGTGATTTTTTAAATTCATACATATGTTCTCTGACCAGGTTATAGATATACATTTTATTACATCTATAATATATATAAAATGCAACGTATCTCTGTCTGTCTGTCTGTCCGCTAGTGCGCTTATCACTGGAGAACCATTCATCCGATTTTCGTACTTTTTTTTTTAAAACATACATATGTTTTCCGGCCAGGTTATAGGCTATATTTTATTACGATAGGTAGCATAAGGAATGAGCAGTGACGATAATAGTGAATGAAGTCGGAAAAAAAAACGTTTGCCACTAGCGCGTTCTCTTGCAATACACAATCTAAACCATTAAATATGGAACAATATTATGTAGCAGAGAATATCTTTAATCTATAATATATATAAAATGCAATGTCTCTCTGTCTGTCTGTCCATTAGTGCGTTTATCATGCGAGAACCACTTATCCGATTTACGTGTCCTTTTTTAAATTCATACATATATTCTTTGGCCAGGTTATATAATAATAATAATAATCTATATCTATAATATATATAAAATGCAACGTCTCTCCGTCTGTCTGTTCGTCCGTTAGTGTGCTTATGACTGGATAACCACTTATCCGATTTACGTGCTTTTTTTTTTTAAATATACATATGTTCTCTGGCCAGGTTATAGACTATATTTTATTACGTTAGGTAATATGAGGAATAAGCAGTGACGATAATAGTGAATCAAATCGGAAAAAAAGTTTGCCGCTAGCTCGTTCTCTTGCAATACACTGCCTAAACCACTAAATATGGAACAATATCATGTAGCAAAGGATATCTATAATATCTATAAAATGCAACGTCTCTCTGTCTGTTTGTCCGTTTGTGCGCTTATTACTGGAGAACCACTTATCCGATTTACGTGCTTTTTTTTTAAACATACGTATGTTCTCTGGCCAGGTTATAGGATATATTTTATTACGTTAGGTGATATAAGGAATAAGCAGTGACGATAATAGTGGATCAAGTAGGAGAAAAGTTTGCCGCTAACGCGTTCTCTTGCAATACCTAAAGCATTAAATATGGAACAATATCATGTAGCAAAGAATATAATATATATAAAATGCAACGTCTCTCTGTCCGTTAGTGCGCTTATCACTCGAGAACCACTTATCCGATTTACGTGTTTTTATAAATTTATACATATGTTCTATATAATTCGATATAAGCCTAGATAATGGGGGATAAGGTGAGATAATGGGAGATAAGGAGAAATAATGGGAGATAACTCGAGATAAGCCTCGATAATGGGAGATAAGGTGAGTTATGGGAGAAAAGTATAAATAATGGGAGATAAGGAGAAATAATGGGAAATAAGCGGAGATAAGTCTAGATAATGGGAGTTATGGTGAGATAATGGGAGATAAGGAGGAGTAATGGAAGATAAGGAGAAATATTGCGAGATAAGCCTAGATAATGGGAAATGAGGTGAGATAATGGGAGATAAGGAGAAATAATGGGAGATAAGGAGAAATAATGGGAGATGAACAGAGATAAGCTTAGATAATGGAAATTATATAGAGATAATGGGAGATAAGGAGAAATATTGAGAGATAAGGGGAAATAATGGGAGATATTTTATTACGTTGGGTAACATAAGGAATAAGCACTGACGATAGTAGTGACTCAAGTCGACGCGAGCGGAGCCGCGGGCCCGGCTAGTAAACAATAAGATTTAAAAGTATGTTTTAAAATTCAATCTTTTTCGAGATGTACCTCAACATAACACGTAGGCTGAAAAGTTTTTGGTCTCAGCCATAGATGTCGCCCTTTTCAAAAAATTCACATGATTTTTAGAAAGTACCAATCTTCAAAGGATACGTGTCAAAATTGTATGACAAATCGACGATTAGTTTACAAGTTACAGTGGTTTTAGTGTCGCTATTTTTGATATTTTCAAATTAAGGGAAAAATTCGAAAAAATACCGTTTAAGCAAAGCAATGGCTTGATAAGCGTTACGGGGACTTTGCCACTGGAAAATCACTTATCGTTTACTGGTATGCTAAATTAAACGCGGTCGTACAGATACAAATGATGATGAACGCTCTGGACGCTCAAGTGAGGTGGTTACACTGGAAAACATAAAAAAATTCACAAAATTGTTTTGGCTGACCTTAAAGTGAAATTGGGTGAGATATTTCACACTCTAAAGATACCAAAAGAATGTGTTGGTCATATTTTGCATGAACAATTGGGCATGAGAAAGCATTGTTCGAAATGGGTACTGCGTTTGCTCACAGTGGACCAAAAACAACAACGTGTTGATGATTCTGAGCGCTATTTGGATCTGTTTAAGCGCAATACAGAGGATTTTTTCATGTGATATGTGACAATGGATGAAACGTGGATCCAACACTGCACACCGGAATCAAATCGGCAGTCAGCTGAGTGAACAGCAGCCGTTTAAAGCCGCCCGAAGCGCCCAAAGACACAACAGTTGGCTGGGAAGGTTTTCGCCTCTATATTTTGGAATGCGTATGGAATAATTTTCATCGACTATGTTGAGAAGTGAAAAGCCATTAATAGCGAAAGGAGGAAAAAAGTGCTCTTTCATCAAGACAATGCACCGTGTCACAAGTCAATGATTCCGATGACAAAATTGCATAAATTGAAGTTCGAATTGCTTCCTCATCCACCGTATTCTCCAGATTTGGCCACCAGCAACTATTATCTATTCGCAGATCTCAAAAAATGCTCGCGGGAAAGAGATTTGGCTCCAATGAAGAAGTTGTCGCAGAAACCCAGGCCTGTTTTGAAGGCAAGGACAAATTCTCCTACAAGAAAAACATTGAAATGTTGGAAGAGCGTTAAACTGATTATATCGCTCTTGAAGGAAACTATGTTGATGAATAAAGTCGAATTTTTTAAATAACTAAACCAAAAACTTTTCAGCCTACGTGTTAGAATAAAATAATACTCACAGTACTATAATAGATTTAAATGATCTGCTAATTTTTGGCTTAATTGTGAGACAATTCAAATTATTTTTTTATGCGCACATTAAACGTACTGCTAAAAAATCGCACGCGACGCAGTTGCATCTACTCCGTAGGAGACATAATCTTGAGCGGATCTTTCCAGAGGGATGAAATTCTCCATATAAAAGAGTGGCGATGTATAATAATGATATCATATACCTCTCTGGGAGTAATCAAGCGGGCTAGGTAAATTTCTCAAAATAAATCCCAACATTTGGTTTGATGTCGCTATTATTTTGTTTATATGAGCACTAAAACTTAACTGAGAGTCAAATATAATCCCCAAATCACGTGTATTTTCTACTTTAACTAACATCGCTTCATCAACACAGTAATTATATAGCAAACGACACAATTTTTTAGGAAATGACATCATTGAGCACATACTAGCGTTCAGAATTAGTTTTTTAACCACACATCCATTATAAACTTTGTTAATAGCACAGTCGCCAGGAGTTTTGAGCTCTCATTAAATGTTAACTGCATTTTGACACACAAGTAGTTTTTTGGACGCAGACTACGATAAAAAAAAAGTTTGATGCGCTCACAAAATTCAAAATAAAATGAAAAATTCGTTTTTTTTTTCGGTAATATCTTGAAAAATAAAAAAGATATTGAAAAATTAATAGCACCACGTGAAAGAGCGAGAAACTTTATAAAAAACGTAGCATATAGATTTTTTAAACTTTGAATTGTTGTGGCTGTTACTTGATGGAAATTCATAACGAATGTTATGAAAGACTTGTTTTTGTCAAATTTCCACTTTATTTAGTTTCACTGAAACTGTATGACGCGTTTCGCTATACTATAGCTTCCTCTGATACAAAATGATATTTGAATATTAGTGTTGTTACATTTATACAAATACCCTAAGGTAGATAGGTAATAAAATTAATACTATATGCTAATGAATATTGCTGGGAAATCCATTCTGAATATTAATTATATAAATATAAATTATATAAATAATTATAATTAATTATATAAATAAATAATATAAAAATAGATTCAATTCTAAACAAAAAATTAGAAAATAAAGCTATTTCTTTAGTATACCCCAAGGAAGAAAACAAGGGGAAAAATATAATGTTTTAACCTATTTTGGTAACTACTTAAACAAATATACACGTAATATTAACATAGCTTTTAGAACAAACAACTCGTTAGGAAAATTCATTAAAAACGCAAAGGAAAAACAAAATAGATCAAAAAAATCTGGAGTGTATCAGTTGAATTGTGTTTCTTGTCATAAAAGTTACATAGGTCAGACAGGTCGCTCATTCGAAACTCGGATTTCAGAACATAAAAGAAGCTATTTAAAAAACAAAAACGACTTAGCGTACAGTAATCATTTAACAGAATCAAATCATCTTTTTGACGATAAATTTAAAATTCTACACATACAAAACAAAGGCGTAAAATTAAACCTATTAGAAAATTTAGAAATAAATAGAATTAAAAATTCAGACATAATCTTAAACGAACAAAAAGATACTTGTCTGGCCCATGGTAACTCACCTTTACTCAATTTATATAATTAATATTCAGAATGGATTTCCCAGCAATATTCATTAGCATATAGTATTAATTTTATTACCTATCTACCTTAGGGTATTTGTATAAATTGTAACCACACTAATATTCAAATATCATTTTGTATCAGACGAAGCTATAGTAGAGCGTCATACAGTTTCAGTGAAACTAAATAAAGTGGAAATTTGACAAAAACAAGTCTTTCATTACATTCATATAGATTTTTTTTCCAGATTTGTTTTATTAGCGTGAGAATTTATTAAAAATTCGAATAGGTGATTCAAAAAGTATATCACGCCAAACGTACCTCTCGAAGGCTGATCGATATTACTTGTTTTCAGAGTGTAAAAAAAAACTAAAAGATAGCTTTTTGAAGAGGAGATTCTCAGCTTTCCGGTGGTACTAATAGTTTATATTTTTGTTGCCTTGTAATTTGTAAAACTTAAAACGAAATTTTTGTTTGCATGATTTTAACAGACATACAGTAAATTACAAATATTTAATAAAATATAGTATTGAAAAAAAATCCTTGTGCATATATTAAGGTATATTACTAGAGACCGGATTATATGCATTTGCATATTTTCATATGCATTTGCATATTTAGACCATTCTCATCGATTATTGCATATTTTACCCAAAATCTAGTAATGATGCATATTTTCCCTATATTTACAATATTTCTCGGCATTACTAGGCAATTGAATTGCTCAGGGTATTGTTAATGTCGCCGTCTGGAATCGATCTTATCGCCGGGACATTACCTGCAATAGTCTAAACATCGATTAGGTTATAGTGCCAAGGGAATACCCAAAATTACGACGGTATTTTATTCCTTTGTTTCTTGGTCGGGATATTAAATGATAAGTAGTTAGTTTCTAAGAATATTTGTTTGAGCGTGGATCAAATAAACAATTTTCTCGAAGACGAATTTTTATTTTAAAACAAGATATCAGTTTTAACATTATTGTTGACGTATTTGCATCAGTGTAGTCTTTTTGCAATTTATAACGTGTTGTGTTAAAGTTTAACGTGTACTATGCCACCCGCAAAAAAAAGTGTCTCTTCGTGGGTAGCTGATTATCCTGGAACATTTACATACGACCCCCCCCCCCCCCCCCACCCCCCCCCCCCCCTCTGGAAATGTTTTATCTTGTCGAGTTTGCGAGAAAAATGTTTCATGCACAAAAAAGTTTCAAATTGACCAGCATGTCAAGACAAGTCTTCATATCGCAGGATTGCAAAAAAAGACCCATGACAACAACTTATAAGAGCAGCAAGTAGCACTGATTCCACTTCTATAGGCAAACAAAAAAAACCACTTTAGCATGGATTTATGTGAAGCATTGCTTGCAAGTAATATTCCTCTCCACAAACTTACAAATCCTACAAGTAAAGGTTTTCTGCGGAAATATTGTTTGAATCAAAAAATACCAGACGAATCAACACTGCGTAAAAATTACATACCAATAATTTACCAACATGTTCTGGAAGAAATACGTAATGAACTTAAGGATGACATTATTTGGATTTCCGCTGATGAAACTGCCGACAGTTGTGGTCGCTATATTGCGAATTTAATTGTGGGTGCATTAAGATTAGAGCCTTCTTCTTCCTATTTGGTGGCCTGCAAAGAACTTGACAAGACAAATCATTCTACGATCGCCAGATTTGTGAATGAGGGTATTAAAAAAATATTTCCTGAATCTTCTGCAGATGAAATAGTGTTTATATTTCTCTCAGATGCTGCTCCCTATATGATCAAGGCAGCCAAAGTCCTCTAAGTATTTTATCTAAATTTAATTCATGTGGAAATGTAAATAAACTGATTTCATCAGCAAAGAAAGTGTTTCTTAAGGCACCTGCTAGCAATAACGCCTATAAAGAAAAACTGCCAAATGTGCCTTTACCTCCCGAACCAGTGGAAACTCGATGGGGAACATGGATTGAGGCTGTACTATTTTACAATGAACATTTCGAGGCCATCAAAGGTGTAGTAAATGACTTCGATAGTGCAGAGGCTATGGCAGTTCGTCAATCCAAGGAAGCATTTAACGATTCTGATATTAAAAAAAACATAGCTTTGATTAGCACTCACTTTTCCCACATACCTGCGGGTATTAAAAAGCTTGAAACTCGAGGTTTGGCGTTGACCAAATCAATTCAGTTAATGAATAAAATCCATCAAATAAACTCCACATTGCCAGATGTATTCTCGCGTAGAGTTAAAGAAAAGTTTGAAAACATTTTGTGCAATAACCCAGGCTTTGAACCTTTGTGTCAAATTGATAGTTTTATTAATGGGATGGGTGAACTTTTGCCAGAAACAATAAGTGCTAACATAGCACCCAAATTCAAATACTGCCCTGTTACCTCAGTGGATGTGGAACGGTCTTTTTCCACTTATAAAAATATTTTAAGTGATCGAAGACACAATCTTACTACCCAACATTTGGAACAATACCTTTTGCTTACGTGTACAAGAATACAAATGTTAAATAATTTTAAAAATGTTAAATAATTGTTAATTAAATTTAAACATCGTCGATAACTTGTTAATTTTATGCTGATTTTGAAATAAAAAACTAAAAATTACTACTTTTATTATTATTTAATATTGCATATTTTGACCCTTTTCATGCATATTTTAAGCATTTTTCATGCATATTTGCATGCATATTTCAAGATTTTTATGTTGCATATAATCCGATCTCTATATATTACTATACAGTCCCTGGCCAAATTATTAGACGCACTGTATTTTTTTTAGTAATTTTATGTTTCTTAAGAGTTTTTATGCAATAATGGTATATTTAAACTACAATATTATTGATTTTTATTTAAAAGAATTGTTGTAGACTACATATTTGTATTTATTTTTAACATATGGCAACATTGTGTTGACAAAGTGACACATGAACGTAAACAAGTACAAACCTGTATCAGTAGCGATCGGAATCGAGTCAGGTACGGACGTGTTTCTGTGGCTTTATGGACTGTGATTGTTTGTTTAACAGTTTTATACTACTCAGTTATTAGTTTATTTTGTATGCAGTGTTTTAAAAAAGTAATTGGACTATTTTCATTATGGGTAGAAAAGGCGATCTTTCACCACGTAAAAAAGCTGAAGTGAAGGCCCTTGTGATTGCGAAAACATTTACAAACTGAGAAATATCACGAAGATTGGAGGTTTCTGAAGCTAGTGTACGACGCATAAAAAAGAAAATTGAGTCAGGGAAGGAATTAAGCCCGAAAAGAAAGAAAAGATGCGGTAGAAAACCAATTTTCACTCCACGGTCAGAGAGATGTTTGAAGAAAATTTGTGTAGAAAACAGATTTGCTACCACAAAGGTAATAAAATCACAACTCCAGGATGCTAGCGTAAATGCTTCTGAGCGCACTGTTCGAAGAAAATTGAAAGAATTAGATTTTAAGGCCTGTCGCCCCGCCAGGAAGCCCAAGTTAACAGCTGCAATGAAACCAAAGCGCCTGAAGTGGGCCAAACAATGGCAAGACAAAGATGTGGACTTCTGGAGATCGGTAAGATACAGCAATTTAATCAATAATTGATACATTATTATCATTTTCAGTTAAATAAAGCAAATAAACATGGAAGTTTATATATTTTTCCTATTTTTGACAGGTCTGCTTCAGTGACGAAAGCACATTCGAAATTTTGCAGAATAAAGCTCAGTATGTGCGTCGTCGTCATGGAGAAAAGTTTCATCCTGATTGTGTCGTCCCGATGGTTAAACATCCCACCAAAGTGATGATTTGGTCAGTCATCAGCGGCAAGGGCACTGGACGTCTGTACGTCGTCAAAGGAATAATGAGGCAAGATCAGTACAAAGAAGTATTACAAAATCGGTTGATTCCGCAGCTCAGAGAATGGTTTCCAAATGGGGAACCATTCACTTTCATGCAAGATGGAGCTCCCTGCCACACTGCTCGGTCTGTTAAAGCTTTTTTGGCAGAAAAAAATATCCCTCTGTTGGATTGGCCGGGTAATAGCCCTGATATGAACCCCATTGAAAATGTGTGGGAGCTGATGAAAAGAGAAGTGGCTAAAGATGTGATTACCAACAAAACCCAGCTCCTAGAAAAGATTATTCATGTGTGGAATCATCATCCTCAAATGCAGGAGACAGTACAATCTTGCATTGATAGCATGCCGCGCAGAATTAAAGCTTTGATAGCGGCTAAAGGTGGCTCAACTAAATATTGACTTTTACTAACATTAATTTCACTCTTCTTTAAAACTTAATAAACTTATGCTTTTCTAAATTAATGCTGTTTTATTTATGTCAAATAAATAGGTAATTGATTGGATAATATAAAAATACAATATCACTCGGTAATTAATATTTTACATGAAATCTTGCAGTGCGTCTAATATAATTTGGCGAGGGACTGTACCTTAAGTTTTAATATAAGAATGATTAAAAATACCCACATTGTCTGTGTTATTTAAAAACTGAGTTTTAAAATATGAAAATTTGCCTGCTCTAGTGCATCGCTGGCAATTTTACGTTCAAAGCAGTATGAAATGGTCAAAAAAGTCGAACGATTTTTTTTAGTTACAGTTAAAAGTATACTTGATATTAGAAAATTATTAAAAACTACAAAAAACCTTTTCCTTTTTTGTAATTTTGCTCTTAAAAAAGTGTTCGTGATAAATATATTTTTTGCTTATATCATACAACTTAAAATAATAAAAAATATATTTAAAGGTGGGAAATGAAAGATAAAAGTCTAAGCTTCAAGTATACAGTATTTATATTTCATTTAAACATCCAGATACAAAGATAACAATTATTGAAAATAAAAAATTCTAAATTACTCGAAGAAATTAAATGAATTACGTAGTTTCTGGCCTTCATATTGGATCTGACATTTTGAATTTTTCAAATCTGTCATTGGATTCTTAATCAGCACCCCGAGAAACTCATTAATAGCCAATTTCAAAGTATTTAGCGGTATACAGAAACGTTAATCATAAATGAGGTTAGAAGCCTGATTCCCACTACAAGTGAAGGGGTTAAAACAGCTATATTTTTTTTAGAATTACCGTAAAACGGTAATCTTTCTTATTTTTAGAGATATTTGCGAAAAAACGAATTTTTCATTTTATTTTCGATTTTGTAGGCATAGCATACACTTTAGAGCATCAAACTTTTCCTTATCTTATTTTATGTCCAAAAAAACTACCTGTATGCCAAAATGCAGCCTAGTAACGTTTAGTGAGAGTTTTTCGTTAAAATTTGCCTCTAACGACTGGGCGTTTTGTAATTATTTGCAATACTCAAGTCGGTAAGTATAACTTTGAGTCATCGGCAAATATTTGATAATTGACATCTATAACTTCTGAGATACCGTATATAAATATTAAAGAAAGTAGGGTCCCAGGTTTGAGTAGTAGAAACTCCAGATAAGACTCCAAAAGAAGAAGATTTCACCTATTATATTGTACATATTGAGATCACTGTGTCAGATATAACTGGAAAAAGAATAATGCTGTGGTCTATTCTGTCAAAAGCCTTAGCCAAATCGGTAAAAACCTAATGTGGCCCTTCTTGTCAATAACACTTGATAAAATTGCACAAAACATGCCAGATCGGTGGTAATGGATTGTCCTTGTTATTTTAGAGTAAGAAGCGGTTCAATTTTACTTATTACGTAGTCATATAATAATCTCTCAAAATTTTTGGAAAAAACCACAAATTAATGAGATCGGTCTGTAATTACGTATGTCCGACTTATCCCCCTTTTTAAAATATATTGTGAAGTAACATATGTAGTTTTCCATGAAACAATATTCCGAACCTATGGGGGACTTTGTTGGCTAGACCTGAAGAACGGTCAGGCTAAAATATATTTGCTCTTAGGATAACGTCTAACAAGTTGAATATCCTGCAAAACTTTTTAGAAAAAACTACCTGTTTTTTTTTAGCGTAAAAATTTACTTACAATCACCAGAAGACCAAATTTCTCCTGGGTCTTTATAAAGTTGGTATCTGCCAGTATTTGCATCTTCAGTTGATGTTCGTATTTCTAAAGTAAATGAATTTTCTATAAATAAATACTAAACGCTCGGAAGACAATTGCGATGATGTAAGAAAAATATAGTATAAACAGGGTGTCTCTAAAAGGCGAGAAAAAAATGCTACCACAAATTCCTGAAGTCAAAATATGACGATTGAACTCAACTTACCTCAGTCCAAAAGTGGATGATTTCGGAGATATAGAGTGTCAAAAGTTCAATTTGGTTTTAGTTTTTTATAAATAATTTTTTTAATAATTGCTGTATTGTCACAATTTTCAGCTAAAGGTGGTTTTTTGGGGTGAAAAATTGAAATATGCATTCATTTTCATTGTAAAATTTAGAGGGCGCCACTTGCGGACTTTGCACACATTTGAAACGAAATAACTTTTTTGAGCCACACTGTATTTTACTTTTACATAAAATTTCTTATTCTCCAAAGTCTTTTACCTAAAAAAGGTATATCTGGTAAGAGTTGATATGAGCAGCCGTTTTTGAGATATCTGGATTAAAACAATTCATTTCGTTTATGGCTAGGTCTAAATTATTGTGATAATTGAACACAATTTGAAGCTAAGGCGTTATAATAAATTAACTGTCACTAAAAACTGACTGGTGTCAAATCGAATCTAAAACCATTCAAGCATTACATTTTGATCAGAATAGGATGAATTACGGCCTATCTTTTAGTAGGTGAAATTCGTAAAATTCCTGAAAGGCCCCTGATTGTGAGCAGTGTTGTTGTTGATGTTTTTGATACGTTGTCGCTTTTTTTTCCGGTGTTTATGTTTTAAATTGTGAGTAGTAGTGGAATATCGTAAAAGAGAATTAGCAAGCACCGGTGAATTGTCAAACAATTTGCAAATTTAATTTTCGTTATGTCCGTACAGTATACCAATGAAGAAATGACCGATATGTTATTGGTTTTTTGATATTGCCAAGAAAATGGTTTAGAATCTTGCAGAGTATACAGTGAAAGATTTCCGAATCGTCGCTTACCGAACCATAAAACCTTCGCGGCAGTTGAAAGACGTCTTCATGAAACGGGTACGTTTGCGCCTGTTTCTATTAATTATGGTCGTGAACGTACGGTAAGAACTCCAGAGGTTGAGGAAGATAATCTGAATCGGATTGAAGAAAAACCAAAACTCAGCAGCAGACGATTAGGCTTAGAGCTAGGGGTAAGCAAAGATACTGTTAATAGGGTGACCAAAGAACAACTACTGCACCCATTTCATGTTCAATAGGTACAAGATCTTTTACCCCATGATTCTGAACCACGCCTAGCTTTCTGCCGGTTTATCCAAGAACACAGAAATCAAGATAGGAACTTTACACAAAGAATTTTATTCACAGATGAAGCCTGTTTCACGCGAAGTGGCATAACTAATTTGCACAATGAACATGTCTATGCAGAAGAAAATCCTCATGCGACTAAAATAACCTATTATCAGCATGAGTTTAAGATCAATGTTTGGACAGGAATCACAGACACTTTCATAATTGGTCCTGTCATTTTACCACTTCGACTAAATGGCGAAAATTATGTGGAACATCTGCAAAACGAACTACCAGACTTATTAGATCCCTTGCCCTTGGATGAATGTGGTTTATGCACGACGGTGCTCCTCCACGTTTTACTCTAAACGTTCGTAATTATTTAAACGAACAGTATCCAAATAGATGGATAGGTAGAGGCAATGATGCACCCGCAAATTGGCCAGCTTGATCCCCTGACATGACCCTGATGGATTACTTTTTATGGGGAACTTTGAAAACCCTTGTGTATTCTAGGCCAGTTGGTACAGAAGATGAATTAAGGAGACGTATTCAAACTGGAATTGAGGCTTTGAGAAATGATGCCGAAATGCTCCAGAGAGTCCAATTTAATTTTTTACGACGTATTAATTTTTGTACACACGAAAATGGAGGGCATTTTGAACATTTATTATAAGCATTTTTTTTTAATTAACGTTTTGTTGTTGATAAATCTTATTGACTGTTTTTACTAAAGAATAAAATTAACAACACATTTACTTGTTTTTTTAATTTTTGATGTTATTCTTGTGGCAATGCAATGCAATGGTGAGTTTGGGTAAGAAATCAAAAATTTACATCCAAATATCCCAAAAACTCAGCTCATACCAGGTATACCTTTAAAAGCTGGAAAAGAAGAATTTTTTATTCAAAATTTAGACAGTTAATTTTCGCTTCAAATTATGTTCATTTATCACAATAATTTAGACCTAGCCATAAACGAAATGAATTGTTTTAATACAGATATCTCAAAAACGGTTGCTCAAATCAACTCTTTCCAAGTATACCTTTTTTTTAGGTAAAAGACGTTGGAGAATAAGAATTTTTATGTAAAAGTAAAATACAGTGTGGCTCAAAAAAGTTATTTCGTTTTAAATGTGTGCAAAGTACCACAGGTGGCCCGGTCTAAATTTTACAATGAAAATGAATGCAGATTTCAATTTTTCACCTCAAAAAAAAACCTCTTTATCTGAAAAGTGTGACAATACACAAATTATTAAAAAAAATATTTATGAAAAACTAAAACCAAATTGAACTTTTGACACTCTGTATCTCCGAAATTATCCACTTTTGGACCGAGGTAAGTTGAGTTAGAACGTCATATTTTGACCTCAGGAATTTGTGGGTAGCATTTTTTCCGCACCTTTTAGAGACACACACTATAACACCTAGGTAAAACCCTAGTGATTATGATTTTATGTTTATCTCGACAGGATTTTTGCGAGTTTCGTGTCTAGGAGTTTTTTTGTTAGCCCTTATATTTGAATATATTTTATTACATGCCTACTTCGTCTAACTTATTTCAACGGATTAATTATTAATTACAATTAACGCCGAGTGAGAACAGTGGGAGCATATGTATTCTTCCTGCTATTGTATAGATGTGAGTGCTGGACCTTTGACCTGGCTCAGAGAAACAACTGGAATCTTTTGAAATGTAAATACGCTTTTCTCGCATCTTTTGGGTACAGAAAATGAAAAACACAGAAGTACTGGAAAGACTGAACAAAATAAAAGAATAATTAACGACCACAAAAACAAGAAAAACTCAATACTTCGGACATATAATAAGGAGCCCAAAGTACAAATCCCGTGTGGGATTGCTAGTCCTCCATCGGGCGCTACCCCGGGTGGCGGATAGGGGAACGCCTCCCAGATATGGGTGGTACCGGTGAAATGAAATAACCGGAGCGGACCAAAACTAGCAAAGCAGCGTCTGTCTCAGAGTGAGCGGCTGCAAACAGCGACTGATTCCATGTTAGGAACGGCTAAACTCATACAGGAAGGCAACGGGAAACCACCCCAGTGAAGAATCCCCAGGAAGTTACTATGGAGAAGAAACCAAAGAAAATGGCCCCTAGTCCCGGGCAGCCCTTAGATGGGCAGGGGGTGCGAAGAATCTCCCGGTTCGACATAGTAAAATTCACCCTTCGTATTAGGACCTGGAATGTCAGGAGCCTCTATGCGGCGGGAAAATTTGATAATGCCATCAAAGAAGCACAGAGACTCAATGTGCAAATACTTGGAATAAGCGAACTACGCTGGCCTGATTCAGGACAATGCCGAAACGAACATGACACTCTTTACTATTCGGGAAGTGAGGCCCACGACCGAAACCACCGTAATGGAGTGGGAATATTTGTGTCTTCGGAATATGATAAGTACGTCACCAACTTCCTTCCAATATCGGATCGCCTTGTGTTAGTACGGCTTCATTGCCAGCCTTTTAATATAAACATTATTCAAATATACGCCCCCAACCTCCGACAAGCGATATGACCGGGAAGTGGAATCTCTTTATGATACTGTTAACCACGTTCTGAGTAAGTTGAAGTCCAACGATATAAACTTAATTATCGGAGATTTTAATGCCAAGATTGGGAAGGGTAGGCGATCTGACCTCGTGGGAGAGTATGGCCTGGGAGTCAGCAACCATCGAGGAGATACACTCTATGAATTCTGTCAGAACAATGATATGATTGTCTCAAATACTTGGTTTAAGCTCCCCAAGCGACGCCTTTACACTTGGATATCTCCTGCTGAGGATAACAGCGGTGAACCTGTTAGGAATCAAATTGACTATATATTGATCAATAGACGATTTAGAAATATTATCAAGCGAATAACCACATACCCCGGAGCAGATGTTGGCTCTGATCATGTCCCATTGATAGCCGATTTGAGGGTACGTCTTAAATCAATGAAACAGAAAATACAAAAGCGAAAATGGGATATATCTAAATTGGGAAACGCCTCCATCAAAGATCAGATGCGACAAGAAATTACCAGAGAACTCAATCGAGCAGGAAATACCAGCGGCGATGTCCCATCCTTGTGGAATGGTCTCATGGGCAAACTAACAAACGTTTGTAATAGACACTTGAAATCAGATACCAGAACACGGAAAAAGAGATGGATGACCACAGACATTTTAAGCTTAATGGAGAAGAGGAGACTGGTTAAAGCAAATAGGGAAGAATATAAAAGACTTAGTAAAGTGATTCGAAAGGAAGTAAAAATGGCAAAAGAACGATGGATGAGAGAGATGTGTGAAGAGATGGAAGAAATGGAAAAGAAACATGATATTTTCCAAATGCACCGAAAGGTGAGAGATATAACTGGTATGTATCGAAAACAACCAGCCCATGTATTATTCGATTCATCCAATCAACCTATTATACGGGATGAAGAAATCAAAGAAGCTTGGGAAACATATATCAACGAACTTTTTGATGACAACAGAGCTTCCAAAGGAAACAATGACAACTGTTTAAGTGGGCCCGAAATCTTAAAGGAAGAAATCCTTCACGCAATCTCTATTACACAGAATAAGAAAGCCACAGGACCTGACGAAATTCCCATTGAAGTAATCAAACTTATAGCAGAGGAAAATATAGGACAAATTGCAAAACTGTTTAATCTAATATACAGCACAGGCACTATACCAGAAGAATGGTTAAAATCAAAATTCATCACAATCCCCAAAAAATCACATCCCAAAAAGTGTAGTGATTACCGCTTAATCAGCTTAATAAGTCACCTCTTAAAGGTTTTTCTACGGATCATCCATTCCAGAATTCGTACAAAGTGTGAGTTCGATCTAGATAATAGTCAGATGGGGTTCAGAAATGCATTCGGGACGCGCGAAGCCTTGTTCGGTGTCAATGTGCTCTTGCAGAAATGTCGGGATCAGCGTAAGGATGTGTTCGTCTGCTTTGTCGACTATGAGAAGGCTTTCGATAGGGTTAGACACGACAAACTAATATCAATACTACAACAACTACAGCTGGATGACAGGGACATTCGAATAATTGAAAACCTATACTGGGGACAAACAGCCGAAGTCCGCATAGGAGAGTTGAAAACAAATAACATAAAAATTAAGCGCGGGGTCCGACAGGGCTGTGTCCTGTCTCCACTCTTGTTCAACCTATACTCGGACAGGATTTTCAGGGAAGCATTAGAGGATGTGGAGCTGGGTGTTAAGGTTAATGGGGTTGTGCTGAGCACAATAAGATATGCTGATGACACCCTCATTATGTGCGATAGACTGGACGGTCTGCAAACTATGGTAAACAGAATTGATGAGGCTGGACGGGGTCTGGGCCTGAATGTCAACGTTGGCAAAACCAAGTTTATGGTGTTTAGTCGAAGCGAATATGATGATGCGAAGCTGACACTCAACAACTCACCGATAGAGCGGGTTCATAAATTTAAATATCTTGGAACTATAATAACAGATGACTTGGATCCCGACATAGAGATAAGATGCAGAATTGAAACAGCGCGTACAACTTTCAGAAAAATGAGCACTCTTCTATGCAATGACAATTTGAATCTCAAACTGAGGCAACGGATGGCCAAATGCTATATCTGGTCAGGGTTGTTGTATGGAGTGGAGTGCTGGACCATAAAAATAAGCACACTGAACCGACTGGAAGCTTTTGAAATGTGGATCCACCGTAGAATGCTTCGAATACCGTGGACTGACTTGCTGACAAATGAGGAAGTCTTGCGTAGAGCAAACTCTGAAAGACTGTTGATCAATACTATAAAGTGTCGCAAAATTGCTTATCTCGGACATATACTACGTGGAGAAAAGTACGGTCTTCTCCAGCTCATCATGAAAGGAAAAATGGAGGGAAGGCGCGGAGTTGGTAGAAAACAAATGTCCTGGCTAAAGAACATCAGAGAGTGGACAGGAATCCAAAGCGCTGGAGATCTTTTTAGATTGGCCGAAGACAGACAAGCACTCGCCATAGTGATCGCCAACGTCCGGGCGACCGGATATGGCACATGAAGAAGAAGAAAGTACGAATTGCTACGTCTAACTATTCGAGGCAAAATAAAAAGCAAACGATTGATCGGAAGACGATTCTCGGCTGAAGGACATGATAAGGTGGTCGAGATGTGCTTCGAGTGAAATTCTTCCAGCAGCAGTTTCTAAAGTTCGTTTAGCTATATGGATGGCTAACCCTCGTGAGGTGACGGCGTCGTAAGAAGAAGATATCAATTAAGTATGAGTGTGAAATCTAACTTTCTCATGTCATTTATTTCGTAGAGATACATTTGGTGCCCAATATGGGGACTTTGTGGTATTTGGAAATATTTTAGGTTGATCATATATTGCAGTAATATTTGAAGTTAGTTCGTTCTTGAGGTTAATTTTTGAGGACATGACATTGACTTGAATTGTAAAGTTCTCGCGTACGTTTCAAGAAGCTAATTAGTTTTCAATTTACCAGGTGTACAAGTATGAAATAAGGATTTCAGACAACAGATGGTGCACCATTGCAGTTTTTGCTATAAAGATTTGACACTGCGCTATTTTGTTGTGTCATCAACAAGTGTCAGACGCACACGAGTGATAAATTGGAAAAGTGTGTGCATAGTGTTGTATTGTTGTATGTCGAAATTTATATCGAACAAAGAGCATTCGCGGACAGCATTAATTTTTTGTTTTCATTTGAAGAAAACTGCTGTTGAATCATACCGATTACTTCGAGATGCTTATGGTGAACATGCTCCATTGCAAGATACGTGTGAACGATGGTTTTGGCGTTTTAAAAGTGGTGACTTCGATGTTGCAGACGAGCAACGTGGAAAACCGCCAAAAAAATACGAAGATGTGGAATTGCAAGCATTTTTGGACGAAGACGTTTCGCCAACACAAAAACAACTCGCCGAGCATTGGGCGTTAGCCAACAAGTTGTTTCCAATCGGCTACGTGCCCGGCTGATTGGCGCAGTGGGTTAAGGCGTTAGACTTGCCCACTGTTGTCCGAGAGGTCCGCGGTTCGATTCCGTGTCTGGGCTGGGTGTTTGTGATTTGTTGTGTGAATGTGTAAATTTGTGTTTCCTACAAAAGAGAGATGCTGGCTAATTGGTTATACGCCAAAGCCATAAAACACATGTAAAAAAAAAAAAAAAAAAAAAAATAGGCTACGAGAAATGGGAAAGATTCAGAAGACCGGTAGATGGGTACAACGACAGGTAAATGGAAAAGCGCAAAAACACGTGTGACATTTTGCTCGCTCGATATAAAAGGAAGTCGTTTTTTGCATCGTATAGTTACAATAGATGAAAAGTGGATTTATTTTGAGAATCTCAAGCGCAAAAAATCATGGGTAGACCCAGGCGCACCATCCACATAGACCGCAAGACCGAATCGTTTTGGTAGAAAGACGATGCTCTGTGTTTGGTGGGACCAGAGGGACGTGTTCTACTATGAGCTGTTAAAACCTGGAGAAACGGTTAATACTAAACGTTACCAACAAAAATTGAGCTATTTGAACCGTTCGCTGCTTGAAAAAGGCCAGAATACCGAAAGAGGCAACACAAAGTCATTTTTCTTCGTGACAATGCTCCATTACATACGGCAAAACCAGTTCGCGACACGTTGGAAGCACTCAGTTGGGAAGTTCTACCCCATGCGGCTTACTCACCAGACTTGGCTCCTTCCGATTACCACTTGTTTGCATCAATGGGTCACGTGCTTGCTGAGCAGCGCTTTGGTTCATACGAAGATGTGAAAAAATGGCTGGTTGAATGGTTCACAGCAAAAGGGGAAGATTCTTACTGGCGTGGTATTCACAAATTGCCCGAAAGGTGGGAAAAATGTATAACAAGCGATGGAGCATACTTTGAATAAAGCACTTTTTATCATTCTTCCGAACTTAACATATTTTTTTAGAAAAAAATTCCGCATTTCATACTTGTATACCTAGTATACATTTTCAGTTGAGATCGTAGGTAAATACAGGTGTTTTTAATTAATAATTTATAATAGCCGGTCATTTTACTATGGGAACTCTAAAGGGATCTGGCATGTTAAGGACTTAAAGAACGCATCGCACCTGAGGTTGAGAAAGTTCCTTACTTTGGCCACCTTTACGAGTGAGAAACTTTTGGGTCTGTGTCTTCATTGTCGCGAATTTCGTCAATGGAGTGTAGAAATTAACTCGCACTGGATGCTGGTGAAGCACCAAGTGCCCAGATTATATTAGCTTTTGCTACACTGTTTGCTTAACATTGTTTTGTTCTTTCGATTTTAAGGTTATAATTTGTTTGTACTTTTTGTCCTCATTTCATGTTAGGAAATAAAAAAATATGAACTATATCTAGAAAACATTGAATTTTGTCATATAGTATTTTATCCGAATTGCCTAGGAATTTTCGGAAAGCGTGATCTATTTGATCCGATAAACTAGATTATCAATCAATAAATAACAGTGTTCTATTTGATTTTTACTTTTGATAACAGTTTACGAAAACTCGTAAAGTATATAAAGTAGATTTAAATGCCATAAAATTCATGATTTTTGGAAAGTTTTGGGTATAGCTTGGAAATCGATTTAACTACTTTGAAAGTGTCAACATAATGTAAAGGAGCTTTCTTAGCCTAATTTTGACCGCAAGGCCACTTTTCTTCCATTCTAGTGCATTTTTTACACTCACTATTTCTTAAATTCATTTTACCCGTCATAAAATTTTTTAAAAACTACGTAGATTGCATTAAAAAATATTGAGTACATAACCTTAAAAAAAAGTATTTCCTACGGCAAGTTGGAAAATGGTTTTTTTACCGGTAACTTCCGTTCAATTCGACATTACGGCTTATATTAACAAAAAAGTATGCAAAACCTTATTAAAAAAATTTTAAGGGGAATGGACAAAAATGGATTTTTCTTGTGGGGGAAAGGTCGTAGGAAGCTTTTTTTTTAAAAAATTATGAAAGGTTTTATGCTCTTCGAGATGGTTAGAAGGAAAAATTAAGAATATACAAAAAACATCGTTTTTTCGTGTAAAAAAGTTGGACTTCGATGCTTTAGTTTATGTAAACAATACACTGGTTTGAATTGTGCGAATTGCGTTGAAATATCCTCGCAAGATATAGATGAAAATAATAAGAATGAGCTGATCGAAGAAGTCAGAATCGTTGACAGATAAATTTACAGATTATTTTTCCGATGACTTATCTTTATTAATTTTAGATCCGTCGATGAAAGTGAGTTAGACAGCGCCAACATTTTATACTCGTGCCAGTATGAATCCGATTCAGATATAATCAATCGGATGATTTTGAGTATAACAGAAAACAAGCTCGAGCACATATGCTATAAAACACGAATGGTTTTTAGTGTTTCGTACTGAGCACTTATAAGATTATTTCGGTGTCTGTCCGTCCGCCTGTCTGTTCGTCACACCCGATTTTCTCTGAAACTATTTGACATAAAAAGTTAAAAATTGACACTAATATAGGAATTGATGGCTTCATCAGAGCCGTGTACCTTTAAAACTTAAATATTGACTTAAGGAGTTAGTTTAGGGGTGTCAAATAAAAGCTTGTAAAAACACGAGTTTAAAAATACAGTCGACACTGTTTATAGTGAAACTCTATATAGTGAAAAACCCTTTATAGTGCAATTTTTTCAAGACCTAGAATATTTTAATGAAATTTCATGTAAAAAGCATATAGTAATCTGTAAAATAGTAACACTCTATATAATAAAATTTTTACCGGAATTTTATGTATACATTTTTATGCATTTATTGAGATCTTGGCCATTTCGGGTTTCCCATTTTTATCTAACATTAGCAATAAATCAGGTAGATTTCTGTGAGAAACCCGGGGAATAACCCATTTTATAGAAACCCGGGGAAAAACCCATTTTATAGTCGAGGCCTAGTAATTCGCAAATTCAGGTTCAGTTTCTTTTTGTTTAAAAATCAAGTAAGATGTCCAAGCGAGTGTGTTTAAGTTTAGCTGAGAAAATTAAAGTTTTGGAGGAAGTTGATAAAGGCTGCAAAAAAAATTGATGTTGCTGCAAAATTTGGTGTTTCTCCAAGTTGCGTCTCTCTGATAATAAAAAGTCGCGACAGTATCATCAAGAAACCTAGTGTTCCAAGCAGTCGAAAACGAGTACGGGTGAGTACTTACGAGGATGTAAATGAAGCAGTTTTACGATGGTTTCAAGTGGCCCGTACGCATCAAAACGTACCAATATCGGGAAATTTAATAAAGCAAAAGGCTCTACAATTTGCTAAAGAATTTAACTGCGTTAATTTTCAAGCTAGTGAAGGGTGGTCGAGTGCCTGAAAGACTCGCAGTTCAATTGTTTTCAAGACGGTGTCTGGCGAGAGTGCAAGCGTTAGTCAGGAGGACTGTGACATTTGGACTGAAACTGTTTTAAAAAGTGCATTGAAACAGTACGAGCCAAAAAACGTTTTCAATTGTGGTGAAACCGGTTTGTTTTTTAGATGTTTGCCAAATAAAACTTTTGCTTTTAAAAGTGATAAATGTTTTGGTGTTAAAACAGGTAAAGAAAGGGTGACACTTATGGTTGGAGCAAACATGGATGGCTCAGAAAAACTGAAATTACTGCTCATAGGTAAAAGCAAAAATCCCCGTTGTTTAAAAGGAGTTAAATCTCTGGAGTTAGATTACGCCAATAATAAAAAGACATGGATGACTTCTGAGATTTTCGAAAGATGGATCAAAGAACTGGACACGAAAATGAAAAGCCAGAACCGAAAGATTGTGATGTTTATAGACAATTGTCCTGCACATCCAGTTACTGTAAGTAAAAAATTAAGGAATATTGAATTGATCTTTTTTCCACCAAACATGACCTCCAAATTGCAACCTATGGACCAGGGTATTATAAAAAAACATAAAAAATCATTACCGAAACAGAATTGTTCACAAAATTGTTAATGCGATTGATAACAACCGTCCAGTCCAAAAATTGATTACCCTTAAAGAGTGTATAACCGAAGTCGCTAAAGTATGGAGTGAAAATGTTTCTCAGAAAACTATCAAAAACTGCTTTTCTAAAGCGGGTTTTACTGAAAAAATTGACGAATGGGAAGAAGAAGACGAAATGGATCTCGCTACCTTAAAAAGGGATTGGGGTATTTTACAAAAAACTGCTACCGTCGACGCAGATTATTTACTTGAAGATTTCTTAGAAATCGACAAGGATGTTGGCACGACAGATCTCCCAACTGACCAAGACATAATTGACGATATAAAAAGTATAGAAGATCATAAAGAAGAAACTGAAACCGGGGAATGTCCTGCTAAATTTAGTGAAAATGAAATAAGAAATGCATTTGGCATTGTGCAAACTACTCTCAGGGGCCAGGAAAGTGTACCTGATCAAATCTTTATGCATTTGAATAAATGCGAGAATTTTGTTGAGCAACAATTATTTTTCAAAAGTAATGTTTAAAAGAAAATAACTGATTATTTTTCCTAGTACGTATGTACGTAGTATGTACATATGTATTAACAGATTTTGTATTATTCTTTTTATTTCGTATGTAGTACATACATATATAAAGTCCGTACGTTATATCTTTACACGTGCGTCATAGTTTTCAGGCAATATCACAGACGACTATTATATTTTTTGTCTCTTTTTACCAATACCTACGATTTATTGGTGAAAAGAGACAAATAATATAATAGTCATCTGTTATATGGCCTGAAAACTATGACGTACGGGTAAAGATATAACGTACGGACTTTATGTATGTATTTAGCCCTGTACATGCTATGTACTATTTAAACTCTCAAATGTTTAATAAAATCTTTTCTAATAATTCAATTTTGCAATTTTTTTTGTTGCTTGTACCTTATAAAATACTAGCCGGGCCCGCGGCTCCGCTCGCGTGGACTTGATTCACTACTATCGTCATTGCTTATTCCTTATGTTACCCAACGTAATAAAATATCTCCCATTATTTCTCCTTATCTCCCAATATTTCTCCTTATTTCCCATTATCTAGGCTTATCTCTGCTCATCTCCCATTATTTCTCCTTATCTCCCATTATTTCTCCTTATCTCCCATTATCTCAACATAACTCCCATTATTTAGACTTATCTCTGCTTATCTCCCATTATCTCTCCTTATCTCCCATTATTTATACTTATCTCCCATTATCTCACCTTATCTCCCATTATCGAGGCTTATCTCGACTTATCTCCCATTATTTCTCCTTATCTCCCATTATTTCTCCTTATTTCCCATTATCTCACCATAACTCCCATTATTTAGACTTATCTCTGCTTATCTCCCATTATCTCTCCTTATCTCCCATTATTTATACTTATCTCCCATTATCTCACCTTATCTCCCATTATCGAGGCTTATCTCGACTTATCTCCCATTATTTCTCCTTATCTCCAATTATCTCACCTTATCTCCCATTATCTAGGCTTATATCGAATTATATAGAACATATGTATAAATTTATAAAAACACGTAAATCGGATAAGTGGTTCTCGAGTGATAAAGCGCACTAACGGACAGACAGACAGACAGAGAGACGTTGCATTTTATATATATTGTATTCTTTGCTACATGATATTGTTCCATATTTAATGCTTTAGGGAGTGTATTGCAAGAGAACGCGCTAGTGGCAAACTTTTCTCCGACTTAATTCACTATTATCGTCACTGCTTATTCCTTATGTCACCTAATAAAATGTAGCCTATAACCTGGCCAGAGAGTATGGTTAAAAAAAAGTACGTAAATCGGATAAGTAGTTCTGCAGTGATAAGCACACTAACGGACGGACAGACAGACAGACAGACGGACAGAGAGACATTGCATTTTATATATATTATAGATATTCTCTGCTACATAATATTGTTCCATATTTAATGGTTTGGACTGTGTATTGCAAGAGAACGCGCTAGCGATAAACTTTTTTCCGACTTCATTCACTATTATCGTCACTGCTCATTCCTTATGCTACCTATCGTAATAAAATATAGCCTATAACCTGGCCAGAGAACATATGTATGTTTTAAAAAAAAAGTACGTAAATCGGATCTCCAGTGATAAGGTCACTAACGGACAGACAGACAGACAGACAGAGAGACGTTGCATTTTTTATATATTATAGACAAGTAAATGATTACCAATTTAAAATACATACATATCAATATATACGGATTTTTTCTTTATATAGTGAAAAACTTTCTATGGTGAAATTTCGGTCAACATTTTGGTCTTTCACTATATAGAGTGACGACTGTATATATAAAATATAATGCTTGCGCACATTTCTCTTTATATTATTTTTAAAAAAGTGCGAAAAATCGCTGCCCCCTCCGTATCTCGAAAAGTACTGATTAAAAAATTTTGAAAAAATTCTGGAATATCCTCTACAGAGTGTAGATTGAATGAAAATTATCACGAGTACTTTACCTTTAATAATTTATCTGGTATAAAAATAAAACAAAAATTACAAGGTCATCGATTTTCAGTAAAGATCAGAAAAAAACTTTGTTGAAAATTCATTTGGGATGTGTTTTGTGAAGTCACTGATCATTTTATACCATCGAAACAAAAATTTTTATTTTAAAAGCAATCAACGTACGGAACACTAATTGCGCAAGTCCAACTTGCATTTGGCCGGTTATTTTAAATTATAAGTATTGTATCTGTGATAATTTTACTAAATATATTAATATATTAATGGTTTGTCAATAAAACTTTCTGTTATCTAAATCATAATTTTATTGTAAAATAGATAGTATTGGTTCTAAAATCACTTTTTCATGTTATATTTAAGATAAAATATTTAATAGGTTTGAATTGTTGTGGCTGTTACTTGATGGAAATTCATAACCAATGTAATGAAATACTGATTTTATCAAAATAGCTTCGTCTGATACAAAATGATATTTGAATATTAGTTGTCATTGTCTTTATTGAATTTAAGTTAGGCTATGCCTCTTACTTACATTTATGATAGCTTATATTCCTATACTACTTAACCTAGGTTCTATACAGTAATCCTAATTAACTTAACCTAGGACATTGGGTTTTAATTACATTGGTTGACTAATCTAACTTAACTAGAGCTTAATTCTAAACTTAATCTAGGTTACAATCTTCATGGGGGTGGGGGAGGGCCATCGTCTTCGTCGGATATGGGGTCAGAAGGTCTTGGATAGTGATGGCGGGCGTTGGCGGGCACGTGGAATGCGCTCCTTATGGTGGCGTTTGGGTGTTGTAGCGCCTTTGCGAAGAACTTAATGTTGGTGGACCTCATGTGTGCCTTGATTGTTGGCACACCGAGGTCTCTATGCAATTGACTGTTTCGGACGAACCATGGGGCTCCCGTGATCATCCTCAGGGCCTTGTTCTGTACTGCCTGAAGTTGAGCTCTGCGTGTCTTGGTGAGTTTAGACCAAGTAGGGCAGGCGTGTGTGAGTCCTGCCCTCACGATGGTTTTATAAATTAGCAGCTTGATTTTTGGTTGCAACTTACTGGACCGGCTGATGATTGGGTACAGCTTGCCCAGTAGTTGCTTGGCTTTCCTTGAGGCAGCACAGACCTGGTGTTTCCAGATGAGGTGTTTGTCATACTGGATTCCCAGGTACTTGATGGTGGTTGCCCATTGGATGCGGGATCCCTGGAGCTGGAGTTGTCCATAAGGAGTGCCGTTGCCTTTGGCGAAGACGATGGCCTGTGTCTTACATGGGTTTAGCTGGATCTTCCATCGGTCGAACCAGGGGGCGAGGACGTTCAGGTGGCGCTGCAATCTACTGGTGATGATTCTGTAGCTGCTGGATTCTGCTATGATGGCTGTGTCGTCAGCATACAGGAGTAGGGTAGTCTGATCCGTTTTTGGAATGTGGCTGTGAAAATGTTAAAGAGGTGGGGGGAGAGGACGGAGCCTTGAGGGACAGGTTACATTTATACAAATACTCTGAGGTAGATAGGTAATAAAATTAATACTATATGCTAATGAATATTGCTGGGAAATCCATTCTGAATATTAATTGTATAAATTGAGTACAGGTGAGTGTCCATGGGCCAGACAGGTATCTTTTTGTTCGTTTAAGATTATGTCTGAATTTTTAATTCTATTTATTTCTAAATTATCTATTAGGTTTAATTTTACGCCTTTGTTTTGTATGTGCAGCATACCCCCGGATGAAACAGTAAAAATCATAAAAACATTCCTAATCAAAAATAAAGTTAATATCGTGATACAACAAGACATACTATTAATACTATATGCTAATGAATATTGCAATTGCACAATTAATAATCAGAATGAATTTCCCAGCAATATTCATTAGCATATAGTATTAATTTTATTACCTATCTACCTTAGGGTATTTGCATAAATATAACAACACTAATATTCAAATATCATTTTGTATCAGACGAAGCTATAGTATAGCGAAACGCGTCATACAGTTTCAGTGAAGCTAAATAAAGTGGAAATTTGACAAAATTAGTCTTTCATTACATATTTAATAGGAATAAAAAGAATGAACCAGACCTTTTCTAGAGCAAAAACGAAAAAAATTGGATTTTTCATAACGAAAAAATTGAATAAAAAAAGATCGTTTTTTGTATATTCTCTATTTTTTTCTAGCCATTTTGATGAGCATAAAAATTCGCGAAAAATCCATAATAAGAATTAGACTAAAATGCTAGTTTTGACCAATTCTCTTAATATTCTTTAATAAAATTTGGCTCACTTTTTTGTTAATATAAAAGCTATATTTTTCTATACTTTGAAGCCGTGATATCGAATTAAACGGAAGTTACCCGTAAAAAACCATTTTTCAATTTGCCGTAGTGAATGCTTTTTTTTAGGTTATATGCCTCATATTTTTTAATGCAATCTACGCAGTTTTTTAGATAAATTTATGACGAACAGAAGCAGATATATTTAAGAAAGAGTAAGCCGAAAGCGTTAAAATGTGAAAAATTACACTAAAATAGAAGAAAAGTGGCCTTGCGATCAAACTTAGGCTGAGAAAACTCGTTTACATTACATTGACCCTGTTTCAAAGTAGTTAAATCGATTTCCAAGCTGTATCCAAAAATCATGAAAATTTTACGGCATTTGCTTCCTCTATATAGACTAAGAAAGAAAACATTTGTTTACCTTTTATTGTTGATTGGCGTGATGTTCCCACTAAACAACTTAAAACGAAAACGAAAGAAAAAATTACCACGAAGCGCATTTTTAAAATCTTCTGTATAACTATATACTTCTTTAAGTTTTATATTAAAAATTAGGTTACATTTACCCCACAAGAATGCAACCAAGTAAGTAAAAACAAATCACTTAAATTTCAACAGGTGTACTTTATCTTATTAAAAATTCTCTTATCAAAATAGTAACAAATGTTTTTGTTCTAAATGAGAAATTGATTTTTTCAATATCTGTGCTTATCGATTTATAATGTTCATCATCAATTAATTATTAAACATTTGGTTTCAATAATATTGTTATTAGAAACTGTCATTAACATATAAATATCGATAGTACTCCATTCGCAATATCCATAAAAAAATTACTATCGAACAATTTTCTTTGCTTAATTTTACTTATATCTTATTTAATTAATATTTAACGCGTAACATTTTCAAGAAAAAGTAACTTGAGAGTAGAAAATTTATGATTACGTTTTAAAGATAATAGAGAGACTTTTTTTTATGGGTCTAGCACACTTGCTACAGGGAAGTCCCTAAAAGTGCTCCAGGAGCGGCATGTGTGCGGAAAAAAGCGATTCACGTTGTTCTTGAATCGCTGTAAATTGTATTCGGTGGGAAACACAGCCCTGGGCAAATTATTCGAAAGGGATGATGTTCTCCATATAAAAGACTGCTTAAAAAGCGTTGTACGTGTAGTAACAAGATGAACCTCATACGGATGTGAAGTATTAACGCGTTGTGTATTTCTGCACTGCTCCTGGAGGAATTAAGCGGACTACATCCTTCGAACACTTTCCTTGAAAATACTTGTAGAACAGACTCAAGTCGCCAACCGTTCTTCAATGTTCCAGCGAATCGAGGCCGTGGGTCAGTTCCGGATCTTCAATCAGACGAACAGCTCTTCTCCAAACAGAATCCAACAAATACAGTGTGTGTATGGGAGCGAAGCTCGTAACATGGGAGCAATATTCCATAGTTGGTCGAATTTGAGCTTTGTAAAGAATTAACAGAGTCTAACGCTTTGCAACGATTATTTTCCACATGCGATTGTCCTTATGGTTATCTCAAGCATTAACGCGAAGGAATTACAAGGTTAGGTTAGTATTCGTCTTCTATAAACTTAGAGGATTTTTTTCATTCATTTATGATTAAGTATACCGGTAGTTTCATACATTCATGATTAAGTATCAGATGGGTCAACACAAGTTTCTAAACTAAAGCTGTGTCTAGCAGGTTTGTATCACTTCCTTTAATATTTTCAAAATAATACAAATGTGTGATAAATAAAATTTCATATGAAATTACCACTACACACACTGGAATCTCATTGTGACAAAGATTGCAAAATCCCAACATAAACAGTGTTATTTGCAATAAAATTTTACTGTATTTTCTTAATGTTGTGATATCTAAGTAGAAAAAAAAAGCAGGCTCTATCATAATAGCGATAAGAATAATGAATTTCAAATAGTCTCTTTTATAAGTTCCTAAAAGGGAAATCCTTAATAAAGATTATTCAGGTTAGTCCAGGTTAGTCCAGGTTAGTTCAGGTTAGTTCAGGTTAGTTCAGGTTAGTCCAGGTTAGTCCAGGTTAGTCCAGGTTAGTCCAGGTTAGTCCAGGTTAGACCAGGTTAGTTCAGGTTAGTCCAGGTTAGTCCAGGTTAATCCAGGATATTTCAGGTTAGTCCAGGTTAGTTCAGGTTAGTTCAGGTTATGGTGGGTGCATGTCTCAGATAACGATAACAGCTGAGTCTGATATTTAATTCATCTCTTTACTACTGCGCAAGCTCCAAACGGTGAATATGGATAAGCGGTTATCTTTTTGTTCGTCAGACAAGTTTTTGGGCACCAGCTTTGCACAAAATTTTTCTCATGCCTAGCTCCTCTGTCACAGTTCGATGAACAGTATCCTTACTCTTGCTTACCTCATGTGCGATCCTTCTGACTGTTAACCGTCTGTCTCGTGCTAACACAGAACGCATCTTCGACACGATTTCATCGGTTTTCGATGTGGACGGTCTTCCGGAGTGATGTTCATCTTCAACGTTTTCGCGGCCTTCTTTGAAAGCTTTGTACCATCTGAAAACTTGTGCTGAAGCAAAGCAGCATCTCCATATGCTGTTATTAACATTTAAACTGTCTCTGAAGTAGTTCCTTCCAGTTTAACACAAAAATTTAATTACATATCGCTGCTTGATATTTGCTTTGCATTTTTCGCGTGACGCGGTATTGGAATGCAACTGTAAACAACTAACGATCACACCACTAACACTACACTGAGTGGACTGCACCTGTTTTGGTTGCGTAGGTACCCCTTCTACCCACATGTAGTCGTCTCCAGCCTGATGCAGTGTTGCCACATTGAGCGTAAAAAATCATTCTCATTACTTCTAAGACATACCACGTATACAGTGTGTTAGGGAAATCACTTAATACATTAATATATTGGAACCGGCATATCTTGGTAGAAAAAAATACTAATAAATAGGGCCCTTCGATAATAATACGTAAAACTAACTCAAAGGATTCACAAATTCCTAAACTAAAATCAACGCTCCCACTGCGTGGAAAATTACATATAGAAATAATATATTAATTACGTACCTATATCTATATTACCAGTGCAATTAATTGACTTCCTATTATTTAGATAGTTCAAAATAAGTAAAACAAAGTACAGGAATAACAAATTTCCTAGTAAAAATGCATTGAACACAACAGATATAGGTTATAAACACACAACATGAATTCTGTAATTATGTAAGCTGTTATAAAATTATCACTAAACTTACCATTTACAACACTTTTTGCAGTACTAATTTGCAATATTTCATAAAGTAAATAAAACTTTTTGTCACCAAAAAAAAAAAAAAAAAAAAAAAAAAACCAAAGAGATTCGAAGGACAGATTGTCGCTAACAGCGGTGTGTCATTTCTCTTTAACCTTCGTTACAAATTCACGCTCTTTCTCAGCCATGATCATCTCAGCTATGACAAGGGCGTCGCAATAATTTTTTAAATTTACCTACGTAAGTCCGGTGGACTACTTCAATTATATTCAGGTTAGTTCAGGTTTATTAAAAATAAGTATTGGGTGTGACTCCAATCGACTCTAGGAGTCACCAATTTCAAAATAATAAACGATTTTCATAACACTCTATATATATACATATTTTTTGTTGGACAATTACTATCCAAAAACCCTTGTAAAAAAGATTTTTCAAAGACCCTCTCTTCAAATCAATTCAACTATTTCCATTAACGCTTCCAATAACGACATTAAAGTAGGAAAGTTACAATACATAGAAGGTCTCTCTCAGTCCTTGTCTTCCCTATTTAAAAATACATATATTAAGATTGCTAACTATAATTTAAAAAAGTTGAATTGTTTTTCTGCTAAACTAAAAGACAAAATCGATACTTTACAAAGATCTAATATAATTTATGGCATTCCTTGTCAACGTGGTTTGGTCCACATCGGACAAACTTCACAAAAGATCTCTAAGAGATTAGCGTTACACAAAAGTGATAGCAAACATAAACCTAACGCAACCAGCTTGAGTACACGTAAATAATACATATCATAGAGTACAATATAACAACAGCTTCATTCTGGATGTTGAAACTAATTACTTCAGAAGAAGTTTCTTGGAAATGTGTTACATAAAGACAAAAATAATCTCAATCATGAAAATAACATAGAAAAATTGAGCTCTATTTATACCTATTTGCTAACACAAAATCACCAAACTAATAAAAAAGAATGATTTTTATAAAAAAATTAGTTTCCAGTAAAGTTGACGTTTCCTTCTCTATTATTCCTGCTCTTTAAATATTTCTAATTACTTTATGTGTCTTTTTGTTATATAATTAAAAAATTAAATATGATAAATAATAAATAACTTTTCTGATAGTAGCATCCACCAAAATTTACTGTATTTCTAAAGCCCGGTTTCCACCAAACAGACAGTTTAAAAAAACAGTTCTGTTCTTAATAAACAAAGCAAAACATGTTTTGTTTTTTTTCAAATAGTTTCTGTCGACTGTTCCAAAAGTTTTGTTGCTAGTGTTTGTTCTCTTTTTCCCATTTTGTCTAGTCCCGCAAGAATGTCCTCCGACGACGATTTTTTTGTAATTAGCTGTGGTTTGTTTTTTAATTAATGGCCAAAACACAGAAAAAACCAAGATATTGGGTTAGTTCTCTATTAAAAAGGAGAGTTAATTACGGCACAGCAGAATTATCGGCTGATTTAAGCACTGGCGATATTGGGTTAAATGGGGAATTGAGATCTTCCTTCCACAATTTTACCGGAATGTTAAGTAGCGATTTTGAATTGTTAATTAATTTGTTAAGACCTAAAATTGCCAGTCAACTTTTTTAATCATCATTGTAACTAAATACATACATACATACATATATATATATATATATATATATATATATATATATATATATATATATATATATATATATATATATATATTTGAATAAAAAGTTTAACTAAATAAATATAAAAAATGGTACTTGCTTTTTAAATGTTGACAAACTCTTCATAAAAATTGCATACATTTAATAAAAAGTTGATAACTAGTTGAAATAGTAGAGTACAAATGTCGCAGAGAACAAAACTACAACATTCAGGTGTTTCAACCAAACAGACTAAAAAACACGAACAAATTTGTTTTCCTTTGATACACCGACTTGAGATGGGAAAGTGTTTTGTTTACTAAAAACCCTGTTCCCCGGCAAACATGTTTTCGGAACTGTTTATTTTTTACAAAACATGGCTCTTTTTGTTGAGAAAAACAGTTTTTGTTTTTGTTTCGTGCTATGTCCGTTTGGTGGAAACCCGGCTTAACTTTAATGTTTGGGTTTTTTATCGACCTGCTGACATAGATTACCAACAATATCCGGTTCGGACTCAAATATTACTAAAAAGTTACTAAATACGATGTCAAAAAATTTAAAATGGAGTACCATTTCAGCATCATGGTCTTTCTTACATTTGTTTCTGTCTCAAAAAGTGTTTTCAAATAATGTTATTTTATTTTCTGATACCTGTGTAATTCTCTAAGTGTCCTTTTGTCATGTTTTTTGTGATTATACTTGCTACCTGGCCAACGAAGTGTAAATTTTATTGTATTCACCAGAGATGAATTCACTGCTGAATTTTGTCAGTAATTTCTCATACAACTTTATAAATTTATAAATCACATATTATAACGAGCGTCTTAACTTTTTCTGTACCTTCTTTGCATTTTAGTATCCAGAAGAAGCTACAAATTGGGCCGTGAAAGCTTGACAACAAAAATAAAAAAAAGCAGATACTAGAGCCTACAGATCTTTGATTGCTCATCTCTTCTTCTCATAAGGGCGTTCCCCAGTAGTTAAACTTCCGATTATATATATATATATATATATATATATATATATATATATATATATATATATATATATATGTATATATATATATATATATATATATATATATATATATATATATATATATATATGTATATGTATATATATATATATATATATATATATATATATATATATATATATATATATATATATAATAAATAAATGTCGATTTATCGACCGTACTTTGATAGCAAAAAGGGTTTTTTTTTATTTACCGACCGCAAACCCGATAAATAAAAAAAATCCTTTTTACTATATATATATATATATATATATATATATATATATATATATATATATATATATGTATTTATGGATATGATACAACCATATTATTATTTGAATGTAAAATAAAGCAAAAAAAGCTACGATTTGAGATAGTATTTATTAGAAAATACACTTTATCAGACCTTTATAAAATACGTATTTAATTACACTCTATAAAATTTTAAAAATGCCTTTTAATGCTTCGTTTATACAGGAAATAAAAATGGAAACCACATTTTTATTTTATTTCTAATTTTGAACTTGCTTACAGCTATTTATACTTATGGAAATTAAATGATTTAAACTAGAAGCACAGTTCAATTGTCCAAATTCAAAGCGCTAGTTGCGCTGTGCTTTTTGACTGACTACAATATTTATCGCTAATTAAATAGATTCACCGGCGACAGGTACGGAGGTTTATACTATCAGCAACGGGTGAATTATCGAGCAGATCTTAAAAATACATTCTTACATTGCATTATTTAAACCATTTTCATAATTTTGATCTAAACCACCATCGGAATTCTTTTCAATATTAAAGTGTTTCTCCTTCCATGCTTGAAAAGCAACATCCTTCAGTTGTTGTGTCATTGTTTTGCCCGTTTCCTGAACCATTCTTAGGAAATGGCCATCTGGAATTTGTAAAAGAACGTGTGGATGGTCGAATTCCAATTTTTGGCCTGAACCCATCACTAAAACCTTATCTGAATCCATGATGGTGTTTAGGCGATGTGCTATGGTCAGGACGGTATAGGCTTTGAATTTTTTTCGTATCGTACTTTGGATAAGTCCATCGGTTCTGAAAAATTTAGAACGGACTTTAGCTTCGAGTCTTATATATTCCATTAAAACTTGTTTTTTAACTTTTTTTTATTGAAAATTTAGTACATGATATAATTATTTAATCTTAAGACAATCAATAAAAATATTTAATTCTGAAGAGTGAAAACGTTAAAGGAAGTTCCTTTATCTCGTTAAGCATTAGAAGTATTACTAACTTCACTCAAAATCGTGCAGATAAAGTATACTTACCGCACGGTCCTTGGTAAATTATTGTAGAATAATATAACTTACCTTGCATCTACGTTAGCTGTAGCTTCATCAAGAACCAAAATCTTATTATTACGTAAAAGCGCCCTTGCTAAACATATTAACTGCCTTTGTCCAACACTAAAGTTGCCTCCTCCTTCGGAAACTTGAAAATCTAAACTATCCACCACGTCCTTAAGTTCCACCTAAGAAAAAAAATCATATATATATATATATATATATATATATATATATATATATATATATATATATATATATATATATGTTTTTTCTTTTTTCCTGACCGTTAATGAATAAATTTAGGATAGTTTTTTGTTCTTGGTCTTGCGGTCAATTTTTGTAAACCAAGAGATCCAACTAGATATAAGTTCTGAAGATGGTTTAAATAAAATAAATCGAAAGGTTAACCAAAAGTAAAGTTGTTTCATTAAAAATTGACCGCTAGACCAAGAACAAAAAACTTTCCTAAATTTATTCATTAACGGTCAGGAAAAAAGAAAAAACATATAACAATAGGAATGGTTGAAAACGCCACGACTACATCTACACATAAGATGTAAAAATTTACAAGTAATTCCAAAATTTATTCAAAACAAAAACAAAAATTTTAACTTTAATAAAAACGAAACAATATCTAAATATAATAAAATTTTGAATATTTTTTATTATCAAATTTCAAATCTATGTATCAATGACAGCTTTTCAAAAATAAATAACTTAACAAACTCACTAGATCAAATAAGACTTAGACTTCCACAACATGGAATATGGAATATTTTCGAACTTTCCCTTGGTTGGACGTTTGTTTTCGATCCGACGACCCATCTGACTGCGCCAGGGAGGTTTCCGATGTTATTTTGGCCGGTATGGATGCTTACATCCCTTTTTCGAAGAAATGCCCTTCCAACGGCAAGCCTTGGTTTGACCTAAAATGCAAAGAAGCTGTTGCTTCTAAACATCTTGCATACCGACAGTGGCGTGAAGATCCTAACACCATAAATTGTAACACCTTTGTTCGTGCCAGGAACAGATGCAAAGAAATTATCGACGAAACCAAGGAGGTACACAATCAACGGATTAGAAACAAACTTCTCGCTTGTCCCGGCAATTCCAGATCCTTTTGGTCGGTCGCTAAGGCAGTTAGTCAAAATTTCACCAAATCCATCATACCACCACTCACACGGCCAGATAATTCTATTGCAACGACACCTGTTGAGAAAGCGAACTTGTTGGCTGAACTCTTTGCTTCACATTCTACTGTCGATTTCCAAGGAAAAACACCACCTACTATTCCTATAGTGCAGTCAAGGATGCCCGATATTGTCTTCAGACAGCGTATCATAAAACGTATTTTGATGAAGCTAGACACCAAAAAGGCTTCAGGCGCTGACGGAATACCTGCCATAGTTCCCAAGAACTGTGCGAGGGAACTAACACCAGTTTTCTGTAGACTTTTCAACCTATCCTACAGAAAGGGAATATTTCCTTCCTGCTGGAAATGTGCCACAGTTCAGCCGATACCTAAAAAAGGCAAGAAGACCTTGCCAAATAACTACCGACCAATCGCACTACTCTCAATAATATCGAAAGTCATGGAAAAGGCTATCAATCAGCATCTTCTAAAATATCTTGAAGGATTCAACATTATTAGTGATCACCAATATGGCTTTCGTAAAAAATAGATCAACAGGAGATCTTCTGACTTATGTAACACATGTTTGGAACAACGCAATTGAACACTTTGGAGAATCTCGAGCGGTTGCTCTTGACATATCCAAGGCATTTGACCGTGTTTGGCACGATGGGCTGTTGGCTAAGCTACGTTCTTATGGTATGTCTGAAAAGTTCTGTTTGTGGCTCTCATGTTTCCTAAGAGAGCGTTCTTTACGAGTGGCAGTTGACGGATTTCTTTCTAACACCTTCACTATCAACGCCGGTTTGCCCCAAGGTTCCATACTGTCGCCTACTCTCTTCCTCATTTATATTAACGATCTGCTGGAAAAGACCGAGAATCCAATCTACAGCTTTGCAGATGACAGTACACTTATCTCTTCATTCACTTTGAACACTCGGACATCGACTACTGAGACGAATATCCGCAGACAGCAGGAAGTCATTCAACTTAACAAAGACTTGGAAGAAATTCTATCTTGGGGTGACAGTAACCAAGTGGAATTTAACGCTACAAAAACCCAGGCGGCAGTTTTTTCTAAAAAAAGTTAACGTTGCAGAACCCGACATAGTTATGTCGGGGCACTCCATCCCTCTAACATCGTCACTCAATCTGTTAGGCGTTAATTTGGGAGCAAATATGTCCTGGCATGAACATGTTGCAGGCATAGCAAGAAGAGCTTCTCAAAAGTTGGGAATATTGTTTCGAACCCGAAAGCTTTACACTCCACAACAACTGTTAATCCTTTACAAAGCTCAAATTCGACCAACTATGGAATACTGCTCCCATGTTTGGAGCTCCGCTCCCAAACATACACTGCATTTGTTGGATTCTATCCAGAGAAGAGCTGTTCGTCTGATTGGACACCCGGAGTTGACTGACGGTCTTGATTCGCTGGAACATCGAAGAACGGTTGGCGACTTGAGTCTATTCTACAAGTACTTTCATGGAAAGTGTTCGAAAGATGTGGCCCGTTTAATTCCTCCCAGAGCGGTGCATATTAGAAGTACACGTCGCGCTAATGCTTCACATCCGTATGAGGTTCAGCTTGTTACTCCTCGTACAACGCTTTTCAAGCAGTCTTTTATATGGAGAACATCATACCTTTGGAATGGTTTACCCAGGACTGTGTTTCCCATCGAGTACAATCTACAGCGATTCAAGAACAACGTGAATCGTTTTCTCCGCACACGTGTCGCTCCTGTAGCGCTTTAGGGACTTCCCTGTAGCACGTGTGCTAGACCCATAAAAAAAAAAAAAAAAAAAAACAATTTGACAACACTTTTTTAACAAACTTTTATACTTAACAAAAAGAAAAATATGAATTCCTTTTCAATAAAATTAAAAATAATCAAATTAATAAAATCAATCAACTAATGAAAAAACAACACCTAACAAAAGAAAATAATAAAATAAATCAAAATTGGATAACAAATCTAACAAAAATAGATATACCTGACCACATAAAATACATCCTCTCATTAGGCCCAAAATTTTCTACAAAACAAACTATAAAACCAAACCAATTTTATAACATAATAGCAAATATTGAAGCAGGCACAGAAAAAACAAATACACAGGACAAAGAACTTATTAGAACACGAATTACCAACATATTAACAAATTACAAAAACAAACTAATAAATTCAAATAAAAAAGTTAAAAGCAAAATAAACCATTTCTTAAAAGAAGCCAAATTATTTATATCACAACATCCATCACTTTACATTATATCAGCAGACAAAAGTAACAAAACAGTAATTATAGATAAAGAAGAATATAATAAAAAAAATGCTAGAACTTCTAAACGATTCATCAACCTACAAAAAAGAATCCCATAATCTGACAAATAAAATACAATTAATACTAAATAACATGCTAAATAACTGGCTTAAGAAAAAGACATAGACAATAGACAAAACATTAAAAAACAAACTAATCAGCCATAATGGACAACCACCATAGATATATATGGACTACCTAAACTGCATAAAAACAACATACCACTTCGACCAATTGTTAGTACAATTGGGTTCAGCCACTTATAATTTGTCTAAATACCTTTCTAATATGCTATGCAATGTTCTTGGCAAAAACGAATATCATATTAAAGATTCATGGGATTTCCATAAAACAATAAAAGATAACAAAAAAATTCCAAACAGGCACATACTCGTTTCCTTTGATGTCGTCTCTTTATACACAAATATACCAATAGAACTTGCCATAAAAAGTATAAAAGATAAATGGAATATAATAAAAAACTTCACTAACATCCCTGAAAAGGAATTTATCGAGGCAACAAAACTTTGTTTATACTCTACATTTTTCCAGTATAATAACCAATTCTACTCACAAATTTATGGTGTAGCTATGGGATCACCAATTTCAGCTACTATAGCAAATCTCGTAATGGAACATGTAGAGGAAAATATTATAAAAACTCTTGACTACAAACCTTATTTTTTCAAAAGGTTTATAGATGACTGTATTCTTTGTATCCCAGAAACGAAACTTCAATACACGCTAAACAAATTCAACTCATTCCACGAAAGACTTAAGTTTACATACGAAAAAGAAATAAACAAATCATTTAGACATAAATATTAGATATGATGATAAAGGAAACATAAAAACAAATTGGTATACCAAATCTGTATGGTCAGGTAAATATTTAAATTATAATTCATTCACACCAGAAAAATATAAAAAAAAGTGTTGTCAATTCGCTAGTTGATAGGGCAGTATTACTAACTGATCCGAAAGACAGACCCCAAAACTTGGATAAAGTAAGAAACGTTCTACTAAGCAATAACTATCCAAAAAAATTTACAGAACCAATTATAAAAAACCGAATAAATAAAGTATAAAATAATCATAAAAAATCTAAACAAAGTAACAATGAAATTAAGAAAAATTATTATATTTCCATACCATACATTCCTGAATTAAGTAATAAGATCAAAAAATTCCTTAAACCACATAACATCAACATAGCACAAAAACCGGCTAACAACTCAAAAAATATCTTCACCAAACCTAGACCAATAATACCAACAGCAGAACAAACAAACTTAATCTACAAAATAGACTGCATGAACTGTCCAAAAACATACATTGGACAATCAAAACAATATTTAAAGAGACGAATAACAGAACATAAAAATAGCATAAGAAACACAAACCAAAACCATACTGCCCTATCAAAACATGCCCTAGATGAATTGCATAATTTTAATTTTAATAATGTCCAAATCCTTGACTTTAAAAATAATCATAAAAAACGAAACATAAAAGAAATGATACATATATGAAGAACAAATAACACCTTAAATTATCGAAATGACACGAAAGCCTAAGTATTGTATACAATGATTTAGTAACCTAATAAAACCTAAGTACTAAACTAACAACAATTAAAGTAACAACAATATAAAAGCAATAAATAAATTTTGGATTTACCCATTTTACCTGTACAAAGAGTGAAATAAAATATGTGAACCTTTTAAATTTAGTATTACGAAAACAGAGTATTATGAAAACTGTGAAACTATTAACATGTAAACCAAAAGATCCAACTAGATATAAGTTCTGAAGATGGTTTAAATAAAATAAACCGAAACGTTAACCAAAAGTAAACTTGTTTCATTAAAAATTGATCGCAAGACCAAGAACAAAAAACTATATATATATATATATATATTATATATATATATATATATATATATATATATATATATATATACAGCGAGAACGGAAAGAATTCGTACAGTGAAAATGACACGCATTTATTTTATAGAAAGGGGCATAACAAACGTACATGACGCTCTAAAAAAAATCTGATTCCTAATGTTTATTGTTTAATCATTTATTTATTGCATCTGTGCTCAAAGTACAGAAAAAAATAAAATTGAACACGCAAAAAATAAACAAACAAAAACATACAACAGATTTCGCGCGCACGGGAAGTATTCGTACGGCTGGATCCTGTTGAAAAAAAGTAAACAAACCCAGACACTACCAGCCGTATTTCTTTGTGTAAGCAACTACCAGCCCTTAGTTAGACACGTGCCAATGATCAGATTTCTTCTTGGTCAACTGTGGGTCAGTCCAGTAGCAAATATGGGTCGAAAGGGTCAAGAAACGACCGACGCGGAGCGGAAAAAATAATAATTCGGCTTTTAAATCAGTGTAAATCGTTAAGTGAAATATCAAAATTAGTTAACAGGCCTAAATCAACTGTGCAGTCCATAGTTGACCGCATTGCAAGTATAAATCGGTAGTTAATCAACCACGCAGCGGCCGACGGAAGTCCCTGTCGGAACGGGACGAACGGCTTGTGCCTTGACTCGTCAAGGAAAATCCTAGAATTAGTGCTCCGAAAATCGCAGCAGAACTGGAAAAGCGTGGAGTGAGTGTGAGTGTCACGACTATTCGAAAAAATTTAAATGACCAAGGATATCACGGACGGGTAGCAAGAAAAAAGCCCTGGGTCAACGAGGTAAATCGTCAGAAACGTGTCACCTTCGCTTTGCAGCATCAAAACAAGCTCCCGGAATTTTGGAATAAAGTAATTTTTTCAGATGAAAGTAAATTTAATATATTCGGGTCAGACGGTCAACAAAAAAGTTATGGCGTACTAAAAACACTGAGTTGGACCCCAAAAATACCATTCCAACCGTGAAGCACGGTGGAGGTTCGGTTCTTGTTTGGGGTTGCATAAGCGCTGCAGGTGTCGGCAAACTATAATTTATTGACGGCATTATGGACCATCGTGCCTATATTGATATTTTAAAGAAGAACCTCGTATCAAGTAAAGAAAAAATGGGCTTAGGTGATGATTTTGTGTTTTCAACAAGATAACGACCCTAAGCATACTGCGGTCAACACGAAGTTGTGGGCTTTTGTACAACGTGCGAAGCCAATTGCACACGCCTCCCCAGTCCCCCGATATCAACCCTATAGAAAACGTATGGAGTTACCTTGAAACCCAAGTTCGATCGCATGTTATAAGGAACAAATCCGACCTGAAGCGGGCTTTGCAAGAGGAGTGGGACAAGATTCCTTCAAAATTTACTCACGATTTGGTGTTGTCCATGCCCAGAAGGCTTCAGGCAGTCATCAAGGCCAAAGGATATCCAACAAAATACTGACAACGAAAAAATTTTAAAGTTTGTCAAAACTCAAAATTAAGTTTTTATACTGTATGCACTACGGTAAAACTCACAATTTGCCTGTACGAATACTTTCCGTGCGCGCGAAATCTGTTGTATGTTTTGTTTGTTTATTTTTTGCGTGTTCAATTTTATTTTTTTTTTCTGTACTTTGAGCACAGATGCAATAAAGAAATGATTAAACAACAAATATTAGCAATCAGATTTTTTTTTAGAGCGTCATGTACGTTTGTTATGCCCCTTTCTATAAAATAAATGCGTGTCATTTTCACTGTACGAATACTTTCCGTTCTCACTGTATATATATATATATATATATATATATATATATATATATATATATATATATTTATATATATATGTATATATATATATATATATATATATATATATGTATATATATATATATATATAATATAATATATATATATATATATATATATATATATATATTTATTTATATATTTAAAATTCCGG